>NC_069405.1:87144456-87185731 GCF_026875155.1 Cherax quadricarinatus
CCTGTCATAGTGTCCAGTAGCGGGGACAGGCAGGATGACCTACTGAAACCCATTTGCCCGGGTTGTGTAACTGAGGGTGTCTTGCTTCTTGCCCCTTTTAAAAATTTTTTTAAGAATGGATGCTTTTCTATGGGTCTGTATTTTTGAAATTTTTTACTACCCCCTTGTAGAGGGGGCTATGTCTGTTGTTTTTAGTGTTGGGGCATCCCCCAAGAATGCTGAAGGCACATACAGGGCTTCTTGCAGTTCTTGATAAAATACGGAGTTCCATAACCGGGGCCCTTTGGGGCAAGTTCATGGGCATTTTATTTTACTGCTTTTTCGAATTTTGGGGTTTAGCAAATATCAAGATTTTTGCGATGACGAAATTTTGGTTCTGGGTCAAAAAGAATTCATTAGATTATCGACCCAAGCCGGTTAAGGCTCGCTGAACACGAGTCCTTTTGGCTTTAGAATCCACTCTTTCTTTGCTTTCATCGGTGGGTCCCCCCCCTAAGCGGGGCCCAAACTGGATTTGGCATAAGAGAAAAGTTTTTTGTTTTTTTTAAATTTCCCTTTCAGGTTTTTTAGTTTTTCCTGAGTTTCTTGTCTCCTGTAAGTTTCCCTTAAGCTTAATTTTCAAAAATTTTGCATTTCTCTGACCATGCCTCCCTTCGTATTTCGATATTTTGGGCCTCTCTCACACCCCTTTTGATTCTTCTTTTTTGCCTATATGGGGGATTTTCCCTCTTTCTATTTAAATCTTTTTTCGTTTTTTTAATGGAAGTGCCTTGAGCAGACCTCAAGTGCCACATAGCTATTTTTTTCTGGGTAAAGGCGGGTCCATGTTGTTTAGGATATCTTCCCACTTTTTTCATTTAGGACTGTTGACTTTTTTCCATTTATGTTTTTGTTATTGAATTGAATTTGTGAAGACACCCTCGATGATCAATTTTGCTGTCAGAGCCCGGGGGCATACAATTTGTGCCTCTGTTATGTTTGGTCTGAGTGCATTTGGGCTTTGATACGTAATTACACATCACATCGTCGGGTTAGTGAAAAAGGGGGCCAACTATTTTTGTCTTTAGGCTCTAAATTTGCGGTTTAAAGGAATTTGGGGCAGAGAAAAATACTCGGGGTTTTGTGTGTAATTTTATTTTACTCCCCCCTGGTGATCCTGCTAAAATATTTTTGTTACACTTCTCCATTTTTTGTCCAATTGAAATCTCCCCGTAGTAAAATGTTCGGGCAAGAGTTGGGGGGATTTTCCAACAGTGGTCAATTTTTAAAACTGTTCCGGAAATTTCTGGGAAGTTGCATCCGGAGCTTGTATACAAACCAATGACAAGGTGGGAAAAGGGGGAAGTTGGGCTCGGATGATGTAGATAACAAAGGAGGAATTTCAGAGAGGGTGAATGGAATGAGGATTAAGTCTAGAGAGAATATAATAAACCCTAAACATCTGATAATTATCACATTAATACAAACAACGAAAAATATGTAGCCAAAAGCACCCTTAATGGGCTGAATCGCCCCACTCAGTCAATTTTCAAAAGGATAATTTTTTTAACAAGATAAACCCCATAAGTAAGTTTGTTCAGGGATCACAAATCAGTTACACAATTTTCAAACATAGCAGCATATTGAGAGAACCTAGGATAAACCCTTTTGTTATTTTTTTTTTCACAAAAACGCTGGGTCCCCCCTCCTTCCAGGGGGGGTGCAGAAGCCCCCGACCTAACCCGGAAGTTTTGGGGCCGAAGGAGGGCCGCTCTCATCATGGACACAACCATCACTTCCATGGGCGCTGGGGCAGGGGAACAGCGGAGACAGGGGCCCGGGCAGCAAAGTGGTGGCCGCCTCTCTCTGGAAGTCCTCGGGGGAACCCTCAAACCTTTGACAGGGGGAAACAAGTCAGTTTTGCTTTTATACACTGCGTCTGTCTCCATTTTTTTCTTCTTACTCCCCACCCTCATTACAGCCAAAGATGCATATTTTCCCCACGAGGGTAAGTTTTTTAGCAGCGCCATTACCTGAGTGAACAAACGCTTATTCCGTGAAATATAACCCCAAAAGTTGAAACTCCTTTGAACACAAAAGGGTATACAAAACCGACAGTTTTAGGTAAGACACAATGCAACATTATACAATTTTTCCGAAACTTTTTCGCCTACACAGTAGGCTTTTCTTCAGTCGAATACGAAAAAGCGGGAACATAAGATTTGAAACGAGAACATTTCCCATCACCCGGGAAGTCGTAAAATTTGAGGTCGTCACCCCCTGGGCCTGAGAAGTTCATTCCCATAGTCAAAAACTATCGAAGAAAAGCGACAGTGCGGAATTTAAATACTGCGGAAAAGGGGTGCAGGTAGAGATAGTGAGAATGTAGCCACTGAGAGGTCATGTCCCTCCAATCCAACCTTCTCACTTGAAAAGCTTTCCAGGCCGAGGGACTGAAAACCCCAAATTTCTACGATTTAAAGGGGATGGACTGATTACTCGTTTTCACATCTCTACGTTCCTCCCTTTCTTTCGTATTCACTGAAAAGCCTATGTTAGGCGAAAACTTCGGAAAAAATTGCTAACTGTTGCATATTGTCTCCCTGATACTTCATTGGCGATTTAAACTATACATTGGCGTTACAATTAGAACAAAATTTCCAATTACACAAAACATAACTGAAATTACATATATTCAGTGAAACTCTTGTAGGGCCTTTTGAAACTTCCAGCTCCTGAAATCATGTATTTGTGCGCACTTCCCTTTGAGGTCCAAAAAACATTACCGGACTTGGATGATAATCAGGCTCGAGGAGTTTCTTATTTAGTATAACCAATAAATTTTTTTAGAATATCTGGTCCGAGATGTTATATAAACATTACCTTGCAACAAAACCAATCAAGGGCCAGGAAGAGATACACAGCAAAAGGTAAGTAGCTGAACGTCCCCAGAAGTAGATAAAAATAATTGTGATTTTAACAACGTACACACATGAGACGTAAACAGCACGGGTATAATAACATGTGAAATTTTGGGACAGAGTACACAACTGCGACATCACAAGGGCCGAGGATGTGGCCGGGAGGATCAGAGCTCTCCTCACCGACACCTTCGCCCGTTTGCAGGATCTGAGAGGGTGAGGGGAAACACAGATGGAGAGGACAGAATAGAAGAGAGGAAGAAGGGAAAAGGAGGGAGAAGAAGGTATGAAGAAAAGGAATGGGAAAGAGGGAGTGGATAAAGGGGGAAATATATAAATAAAAAACTAAATCTCGGGAAGACAATACAAGAAACTAAACATTTCAGCCCTCACTCCAAAAGCTGTTGTATATAGAGTAAATTACTGCATTTTCCACATAAAGGCGTGCTTTTTTTCACCCTCCCCTTCAAAAAGTCTAGGAAAAATCACCCTGCGCCTTAAGCTCAAGTCGGGGTTAAGGGTGGCTTTGGGTTCGCCACTGCGTGTATAAAACCTACGAGTTTAACCCCCCCCCCTAATTAAAATAATAAAAATTTTGGGTTACGCCTGTGAGTTTTAGCTCTCACTTCCCAGGTCTTAAGCCCTTTTAAGCTCCGTGATTTTTTTGAAAAAATGCTATTAGATTCAGTGATTGATTTTGCCGGAAGAAATTTAGAAACCTGAGTTAAAGAACACAATTCAAAGATCTTGATCTCAGTAACTTTTTTTTTCCTTTTCCCTCGCATCTGTGGCCAACTCAGAGTCTCCCCCGGTTTTGGACCGCGGCGGGAACCCTACACTCTGCGCTGCACCCCGCGGGTCCAGGCACGTCCACGACAAACTCCACTTCCAGAGGGTAAACCGACGGATCCAGCCACAGACAACCCATAAGATTTCTGATTCCCCCGCGGAACACCCCACCATGGCCAAGAGGCTCTCTGTCAAGGCAGGTTCCTTGGGCCCCCGTCAGGAAACACTTTTTCCGTTTCCCGATAAAAACCCTTTCCATCTAACCTAGGTTCTTTTCCAAAGGGCACTTAAAATTTCCCGGAAATGATTCCCCCCTTCCCTTCCCCAACCAAAACCCCATTTTTAAACCCCCCATTTTTGCCCCTTTAATTTGGTCCAAATGGGAGTGGTTGCCTTTTGGAAAGGGGAAAATTTTTTTTAAAAAAAAATTAAAAGTTTCAAAATTTTTCCAAATTTCCCAATTTAAAAAGGTTCCAAAAAAAAAATACAGGTAAAAAAACTTTCACCCCCCCAAAAAAATTTTTGGGGGGGGACAAAACCCCAAAATTTTGAAAAGGGGGCGATTACATCCTTAATTTATTTTGTATTTTGTATCTTGAAAACACGGAGGGAAACGCGGAATAATTTTTTTTTTTTTATAAATACCGTTGTATTTATACCATTTTGTGCCCAGGGGAAAACCCCCGGTTCCCTCAAAAATTTTTCCCTTTTTTTGCTTTCTTAAAGGAAACCAAACCGGGAAAAAATGACCCCCAGGCAGTAAAATTCTTTCCCCCCCTTAAAAAGATGGGTTTTTTTTCTCAGGAAAAGAAAGACCTTTTACCGGTGTTTGGGGATTTTTGCGCGGGAAAAAATAAACTTTTTTGAAATTTAAAAAATGTAAAAGGTTAAAAAAAAGGAAACATTTTGGGGTTTTTTCTAATTTTTTTTAAAAACCCCCAAAAAAATTTTGGGAAAAATTAAAGAATGGTTTAATTAAGTTTTGGTCTTTTAAAAAAAAAAAAAACACGGGACCATTTAATGTTTTTTGGTTTCCTGGGGGGGTTGGGGGGGGGTTTCCCCCCCGGGGGGTTTTGTGGGAAAAAAGTTTGAAAAAAGGGGGGAAAAATTTTTGGTAAAATTTTTTTTTTGGGTTTACACCCCAAGTATTTTTTTTCCCTAACGGAGGGCCCGCCCAAAATTAAAAAAATTTTTTCTTAATACACCCCCTTCTGATGGCGCCCCCTAGGGGGATTTTTTAATTTTCCCCTATTTTTTTAAAAACTTTTTTCTCCCCTCCCCCCCCCCCTTTTTGGGGTTTTAAAAATCCTTTTTTTCTGTTTTTTCCCCCCCCCTCAAAATTTAAAAAAAATTTTTAAAATTTTTCCCCAAAATTTTTTAAAAGGGTATTTGGGGGGGCCCCGGGGGGGAAAATTTTTTGGGGGGGGCCCGGGGGGGAAAAATTTTTTTTAAGTTTTAAAGTCAAGGGAGGTTCCTTTTTAAAAAGGGCCCAAATTTAAAGAAACCCAAAGTTAAAACACAAACCAAGTTCAAGTTTGTTGGGGGGGGGAACCCGAGGGCGGCCAAAAAAAAGTTACTAATCCCGAAAACACCCAAATTTGTAGAATTTGCCCCCCCCCTTATTGTAAAAATTCCAAGGGAAAATTTTGAAAATCTCAGGGATGCTTCCCCGGGGGAACCGGAAAGGTTTAAAATAAAATTTTTTAAAAGGTTTCCCGGAAGGGTTTTCCGGGGTCAACGCCCCCGCGGGGGGGGGTCTGTGCCGGGCCCCCTGGGGGGATCAGAGCCCTGAAAACCCAGGCTGTTACGCTGGCTAAAACGAAAACCCAAACCCCGGTACAAAGCCACACCCCGGGCGGCGGAAACCGATTTTTGGTGCTTGTCCAGTCCCAGCTTGAAGATTTGGCCGGGGGCCCCTTTTTGGTAACCCCCTTGGGTATCCCGGGGAGGAAAGTTAAAACGTCTCGGGCCCCTAAACACTTATTGAATGAAGTAAGACACATTGCAACTTTCTGGGTATCTTTTTTGAACTTTTTCCCCACCCAGGGGCCTTTAAAATTAAAAATTTCCCAGACATAACTTGAAAAACAGAAGAACTATGTCCCAGAAGATGGGGTAATCGCCCCTCAACCTAGGAGTAGGTCGAACAGCACCATAGTCGGGGGATTCTAAAGAAAGAAGAAAGAATCCTGGCGCTTATATATAACTCAGGTGTAGCAGACGGGGGCATATTAAACGGGTAGGGGCGGGTTCCCCAGGGGAAGTGGGGCCCTTTCCCCAAAAGAGAGGGGTTTTAAAAGTTGTAGGGGTTTATTGTCTTTAGTCGGGGAAGGGTTTTATGTACTTTCCCTTTCAAATTAAGATTCCAAAAATGTTGATTGTCGACAATTTGGTTACAAATGGTATATAATACCGAAAAGTGAAAGTAAACAAAATGGGAAAACATCGGGGTATTTTTAATTGTAAAACTTTCCCCGCCATCCAGTGGCTTTTATCAATACAAATTCGGGACAAAAACTTGAAACAGTAGAACATGTACAGAAGATGGGGTTAATCAGCCCTCAACCTAGGATAGGTGCAAAACAGCACCATAGCCCCGGGGGGATTCGAAGCAAAAAAAAGAATCCTGGCCCCTTTATATAGTAACGTCAGGTGTGGGCAGACGAGGGCATATTCACTGGTAGGGCGGGATTCCCCAGTGGAATGGGTTTCCCTTCCAAAGAGTTTGGGTTTAGTTTGTAGGGGTAGTTTTGGGTAGTCGTAAAGGGTTATGTACATGTCCTCGTACCCCAACTTTTCAGACACTCCCAACAACATGTACATAACCTTCACGACAAACGACAACTACCTCTACAACAAACCCCCATCTTTTTGGGGAAAGGACCTATTTCCCCACGGGTGAATCCCGCCTACCATTGAATAGCCCTCGTTTTGCAAAAACCTGACTTTACTATATAAGCCCGGGAATTCTTTTTTCCCTTGCTTCAGAATCCCCACAAACTAGGGGCCCGTTCGCACCTACTCCTGGGTTAAAGGAACTGTTTACCTCCTCTGTACATTTTTCAAACTGTCTTAAAATTTATGTCCTAGAATTTGTATTGATAAAGCCACGGGATGGCGAAACGTCAAAATAAAGATCCCCGGGATGTTGGGACATGTGTCTTTTCTCTCATCTTGTCGGTATTATATACCATTTCGTACACAACTTATTGAAAGGTCTCTTACGGCCCAGTTACAACCCCTGCTTTTCATTGGGGGGTTGGGCTCGCCTGCCCAAATCTTTTGCTTTGTTGTGAGGGAATTTTCGTGTGCAAGTTCGGAAATAGCCTCTAGGATTTTCCCCGGGGGTAATAATTCCCGTATCTCTCCCGCCTGCGTTCCAAAGGGAAAAACAGTTTAGGGAAACCCAACGCTCCCAGTAATTTTAGGTTTTTTATCTCCGTTATGCGCGCCGTGAAGGGTTTTCCCGTACAAATTTTCCCAGGGCCCGTAATTTTACCTGCCTTTTTATAAAGGGGATATTAATAAGGTCTTGAGGATTCTCCAAGAGAGAACCCCAGTAATGGATTTAAATTGGGAAAATTTAGATTTAGAAGGACACAGGAAAGATTTGGGTTTTTAAATAGGGTGTTGATGAATGGGAAAAGTTTACCCCAGTTGGGTTTTTGAGGCTAAAGGAAATTTGGGTAGTTTCAAATTTAGGTTGGATAAGCCCTGAGTGGGAGGGGTTGGATTTTAGGGGGGAACCCTTTCAAATCAAAAGCCCCCCCTTTCTTGGTTCCCTTGAAAATTGGGGGTTTGGTTTAAATGTTTTGGTTAGGGGGTGAATTGAAAGGACCTGCCTAGTAGGGCCCCAAAAGGCCCCCGAGTGGGTTCCCCCCTTTCTTATTTCTTATGTTATTGAGGGTAGTGTCCGAGTCGCCAGCCCCTTGGTCCTGCCTATTTTGTGCTATTTTGAAATTTAAAACCCACGGCCGCGGTACGAAGTACACTAGTTTTTTCCCCGGGACAAAGCGCATTCAGGGGATATCAATTTTTGTTCCCCCGACCCACCCTTTTGACTCGCTCAATGGTCCTTACAAAAATCCCCTTACACGGGGCATAAAACTTTTATAAAATCCCCTTGACAGGCCACTGATGTTCCCTTTTGCATTTGGGAATGAATGGTTTAGAGAACCGACATGTTGAAAAAATTAGACACATGTGGGAACCTTTGGGGATCTTTATTGAGGAAACGTTTCGCCACACAGTAGTTCACAGTCCATACAAAGGGAATCTTGAAGAAAGGAGGGAAAAGAGGTAATCATCCCCTCAACCTTTATCGATGTGGGCAGTCCATCAATCTTGAAAAAATCTTTTTATGCCTTTAATCCAGGTAAAAGCCAACTACACACTTTAATGAAAGACCTTTCTTCATGAGGTCAGACAGAGAAAACCCCCAGAGAACGACTTTTATCCCAATAGTAGAAAAATTTCTCGTGGTTTTCCATTTAAAAAACTAAATTATGCCATTTACACAAGCTCCATAAAGTTCGGTGGGGTAAAAAAAGTGATAGCAACCCCGATTCTTTACATCTGCAAACTAAAATGAACTGGGGAGCAGTGGAAAATTTTTTTTTTTCTCTGGAGCAATATTTTACCTCGTGGTTTTCAGAGACCAGCAATTCTTTCCCCTTTGGAATAGTACTGGCCAACCGTCTGTATCTCACTGTCCATTAGGTTCATCTCTCTCAGTTTTCCCACCCTCGCTATCTTTTTCTTTTCCTCTTATAAGTGTCAAAGTAACTACTAAAGAAACCAAAATTTTCCACAAGTTTTCCATCTTGCCTACCAAAGAGGCTTCATATTTCTATATATTCTATTTTTACTACTACGTATTTGATCAATCGTACTTATTTTCCTTCCTTTCCCCCGAAATTTTTTGGGGACTGCTGTGACGGACAGTGCAAACAAGGTGTTGTGCCACCCCGCAGTGTGGGCTCCCTAACTACCTCACGGGAAAAGAGGGCCAGTCTCCATGGTGGGTTCGGGCAAGCAAGGGTCTCATGTACGTACACCTCAAGGGGTCTCGGGACGGGACACCCGCAAGGCTCCATGGTACCCACACTGCAAGGGCCCCAGGTAATACACCTGCAAAGGCTCCATGGTACCCAACCCCCAAGGTCTCATGGGAGGGACAAACCGCAAGGGTCTCATGGGACCTACACTGCAAGGCCTCATGGAAGAAACCTGCAAAGGCTCTCATGCTCGCCCCTGCAAGGGTCTCATGGGACTAACCGCAAGGGTTATGTACCTACACTGCAAGGGTCCAGGGAAAGTACACCTGCAAGGCTCTCATGTACGACACCTGCAAGGTCCAAATTTTACGTAACCTGCAAGGCTCTCATTGTACGTACACCTGCAAGCCCTCAGTACTACACCTGCAAAGGGTCTCAGGTTCACGCAAGGGTCTCTTTTACACACCTGCAAGGCCCCATGGGACGACACCTCAAGGCTCCATGGGGACCTACAAATGCAAAGGCTCTCATGGGAGAAAAACCTCAAGGCTCTCATTGTACTACACCGCAAGGGGTCCCATTGTACGTACACTGCAAGGCTCTCATTGACGTACACCTGAAGGGCTCTATGTACTACACCTGCAAGGGTCTCTGTACCTACCCGCAAGGCCCCCATGGTAAATACACCTGCAAGGCCTCATTTGTACGTACCCAGCAAGGCCCATTTTACGTACACCCAAGGCCCATTGTACGTACCATGCAACCTCATTGTACGTAAACCGCAAGGGCCCCAGGGACTACACCTGCAAGGGTCTCATGGTACGTACACTGCAACTCTCATTACTACACTGCAAGGTCTCGTACGTACACCTGCAAAGGGTTCATGGTCGTACCACAAACCTCATGGTACGTAACAGCAAAGGGTTCATGGACACACCCGCAAGGCTCCATGATAAATAAAATTTACACCTGCAAGGCCTCATGGGACTAAAACAGCAAGGCTTTATGAACGTACACTAAAACTCTTGGTACGTACCCCAAGGGTTTTATGTACTACACCTCAAGGTCTCTGGCTCACCACAAGGCTCTCATGTAATTTCACCTCAAGGTCCCCGGTACGTACACCACAAAGGGCCCTGGTACTACACCTCAAGCCTTGTATTACACCCAAGGCCTCATGGGATACACACAAGGGTCTCATGGTACGTACACCCAAGGTTCGGTGGGTAACCCCCAAAAAACCCCGGTAGACCCTTAAATTTTTGTGTGGGGTAAAAAGGGGGCGACCCCCAAAAGGGGGTACAAAAGGTTATGGGGGTAACCCAAAGGCTCCCTGGTGTTGGTTTTATGGTTGAAAACCCCAAGGGTTTTCCCGGGGAGCAACCCCCGGTTTTTCTTCACCCCGGTTTCTGGGGGACACCAAAGGGGGGTTTCGTGTGGGGTTTTACCCCGGTTCGGAGTGAAAAAGGTTGGTGTGGTTTGGGGTCCCCCCCTTTGTTTGGGGGTTTGGGGGTAAAAAAAAGGTATCGGGTTCCCCCCAAAAGGTTTGGGGTTTAAAGGTGTTGGGGATTTTGGGGCGTACACCCCAAGGTCTCATGGTACGTACACCCACAAACTCCATGGTACTACACCTTCAAAATTCCGTGTGGGAGTCACCCACAAGCTCTCATGGTACAACCAAACCCCCCCGGATTAACCCGGTATAGAGTTCCCCAAACTCCAGCCCATTTGTTTGTTTGCAAGGTTTTTTACGAAGAGCACCCCATGGGGACGTACACCCACAAGGCTCTCATGGGACGTACACCCAAAGGCTCTTGGTACGTACACCCAAAGCCCCTCATGTACGTACACCCACAAGGGTCTCATGGAGTACACCTACAAGGCTCTTGGTACGTACACCACAAGGCTCCATGTAGTAACCCACAAGGCTCTCATGGAGTACAAACCCAAAAAGGGAACCTTTTTAAAATTGTTTTGTAAAAAGACCATTTTTCAAAAAGAACGAAAAAACCCCCTAAAGTCTCCATCCAATGTTTTGTTTTTTTAAAAATTCTTAGTAACTTATTATAACACCCCCCAAACCCTGTAAAAAAAAAAGCAAAGATTAAGTCACAAAACCCGCACCGTAAAAATTTCCTGTTTATTTTCTTATCACATTGTTTTAAATATCTTAGGAATAACTGTGCTAGTGGTTTTCTTGACCTTCAGCTACTTTTTTCGTATCCCAGCGATAGGTCTATCCCCCCATCTTCAATGTATTTATTTTCTCCGTAATATCCTACTTCACACTTTTATATAGTAAGTCTCCCGGCTACGAGGGTGATATTATCCCTCATTTCCATCTAGTTATGAAAAGGGGAGCGGAAAAACTGACTAAGTTCTTTACAAACGACCCTTTGGGGAAATGCCTTGATGCCCCGGGGAACGGGATTCTGGCCCAGAAAAGTCCCACCTCGTCTTTTTCCAAAAGCAGAGTTTCACCCATGTTTGTTCCAACAGGCCCTACGACAAGGATCGCTTCCTGGGCCCCCCACATAAACCATCATGAACTCCTGAAGGAAACAAGATCTGGCTGGCTGTAGGCACCACATCGAACACTACCACTCTGCCCAGGTGGCAGCCCAGGTTAGGTCAGCTACACAGAGCTGAGAGAGTGAGAACAACACTTCATCTAAACCATTTATCCCCAGGATGACTCAGTTGAACACATCGACACATAAAAAGTCAAAAGAGATAAAGTCATTTATCAAAAAAAATCTGGCCCACAGATGGGCCCAACTTCATCCTTTCCCTACTTTTATGTTTCATAACAATAAAAACTTTCAAATGAGCTGATGTAGGTAACAGCTCTTTGCTTTCAATAAAATTAGGGTCCTTAATTTTTTTAAAAAAAAACCTTAATAATTGTCAAACCCTTTTAAAAAAAAAAATTCAAAAAACAAAAATTTCAAATGGAAAAAAAAATCAAAAGAATAAAAAAAATGTATAAAAAGGCCCCAAAAAATAATTTTAAAAACAATAAAAGCAAAAACGGAAATGTGGGGGGGTTTTTTAATATTTTTCAAAAATTTCAAAAAAAAACCCTTTTTTTTAAAAATTTTTTAAACTTTTTTTTTCAAAAACTTCTTTTTAAACCCCCCCTTCATCAGCATGTGGAAACAAGGGGTTCTCCCCAAGCATGAGCTTCATAGGAACGGCCCCCCGGGCCCTTCAAAAACCCTCAACAACGGCAGACCAACACCCTCCCCCCCCACCAAGACCAAAAGGCAAAACCCAGCAAGAAAACTAACACACGGTTACTCTCCCCAAGTATAGTGAGGGGGCAGTCACATCCGCCCTGCCAAGCACCGGTAACGAACACCAGTGCAACGGGACCCCAAACACCATGCACACAAAAACGAGAAAAACCAAATCCGAAAACGTCAAACCAGATTTGTCAAGCTAAAGCAAACCGTAACAGTATCCAGAACTAGTCAAAACCCCCAAACAAGCTAATAAATTAAAAAATTTTTATTTAACAAAAAAAAATCAGAATTTTATATTCAACACTTTTTCTGAATGGATCAGAGGCAGACTTTTAAAATGAGCTAGCAACTTAAAACTGAAATCATGACCAGGCACTGAAATGCTGGTCTCTTGGCATTTTTTTAGCCTTTAATCTCTACTTAAAATTCAAAATAAAGTTATTGTAAAAAGGTATTGTGGGTAAAGGCGTTTTTGTTTGGGTCTATTTTTGTATGATGCATTGTTATTTTTATTTATTAATTTATGACAACGACTGTGATGGGGGCAGTTCTTTTTGGGGGATTGATATTTTAAAACATGTTCATCACTTTCGATTTCCCCACTTTGCGATGTTTTTCACTTACTGATACTCATCCTTTTCGATGTTTTATTACTTACGATGTTTTATTTTTTGTGATGTTTTAAAATTTTTGCTTTTTTATCAAATTTTGTGATTTTTTCAAAAAAGCTTTTCCTCACACTTTTTTTTAAGTGTAACAGATTTTGTAAAGCACGAGTTTTATTTAATACTGTGATTAAGTTGCTTGTGTGAATGTATATGTTAGTCACGGTTTGTAATGCAGGATAACTATACAAAAGTAGAATAATCATACAAACTGGGTTTAACACATTTTAATGATTGATGTTTCATCTACCAGTGACTTACGAACTCCAGAACGTTTTTATCAAAAAACCCATAAACCACATACTGTATTTTATTAACCCCCAAATTGCGTCTGGGGATTAAATTTCGGGTAGGGGTTCCCCCTTTGCACTCGAAAAACGGGTTTTTCCTTATTTATTTTAAAAATTTCATTTTTCTGAAGAATTCTCTTTTGTTTCCTTTTTATTTTTTAGATTTTTAAGTTTCCCCCGGTGTCCCCTTACTCTGTTCTCTCTATTTTAAACAGCCTTTTTAAAACTTTGCCGTTCGCTTCATTACCCCCGGTTCTCTATGGAGTGATGTAAGATCAACCTTTCTTAAACCTATCCTCATTCCAGCCTTGTAAAAAAACTTTGAATTTTCTTAGGCTTCTTCATGCTCGCGGATTGCGGGTTTTATGCTGGAGCCGCGACTCAAACCTGGGCTCGTGTATGCCGGTACTTTATTTTTTTTATATTTTATTTAAAAAGCACATACATAAAAAAAAAGTATAAATATAAATATATAAATATATATATATATATATATATATATATATATATAATAATATATATATATATATTAAAAATATTATATTATAATATATATATATAATATATAAAATTAAATAATAAACAAACACAACAGAACCCAAAAAATTTTTAAGAACTATCCATATCCTAAACACACCACCCCAACCACACAACGGGTAAAGGGCCCCCACCCCCCCACCTCACATCCTCCCCCCCAGAAAACCCACCAAAAAAAAACAAAAGGTATACAAAAGGGAAAAAAAATGAAAATATCTTACTGACATGAAAATTCGTAATTATGGCATGCGAGTCATCATGCCGCCTATGTTCTGCAGACCGCACGTCACCCCCCAGCAAATTCCCCCCCCCCCAACCTGCCGGGAAGGACAGATATAAGCCCCCACAACTTAGCGGAAACATGCCATGCAAATTTGATTTCCGGTCCCCAAATATATTAGTCCACCGGTGAACCTCACCGCAGCTCACAACTGTTCCCATGTAGTCGGTAAATCCGCACCGTAACAACTTCATGTGTGAAATACGCCACACCTCTAAACACAAGAGCATTTCACAATGACACACAGGGACTTCCTCTATGGTCTTTCCGGGATGCATATACCACGGCCAAGGTTTAAAAAACAGGGTAGCCATACGAAATGCCCCCGGCATGGGACAAAAACACACCCCGGGCAGGGGGTCATGTTTTGCCAGCCCACATTTGGGGGGGGCGAATCACCACGGCAAAAATGCCAACCCACGCATAACACTGACATCCCATGACCCACAGGCACAGGGAACATAAACCCCCCGTGCCACCCGTCTGTGCAACATAAGACACTTGCAGGGAAAAAAACAGGACAGCACTGCCCTGCCATTCCAACCAAAAACACCTCACACACCTCCCCAGAGGGGGATGCCCACATCCACCACACCACAGTGGGGCTATTTCATCTACGCAATTCCCCATGCACACCTGCACACATACTACCCCTACCCTACCGCCCATCTCACCAGCAGAACCCTTGCAGCCCCCTGAACACCCCTCCCACCACAAATTTTCACCAGCCCACCGCCTTAGCAACCCCCCCTCACAATGCAACAGACCCCCCACGTGAGGGTCCTATAACCCTCCAAAATCCAGCCTTTCCCCACCGTTTCCCATAAAAGGGGTCCCTTTTTCTGCACACCATTCTAAGAACGGTGCCCCAAAAACCCCTTCCACACACCCCACTCCCCCTTCCCCCTCATGCACCATGACATGTAACCAAAATCCACAGTTACAACACGACCCCCCACAACTCCCTCGCCCTACCCCCCCACACCCAAACAAAGCGCCCCAGCCGGCCCCGCCTTTTCTCCCTGCCGACCCACCCCACCACTAAATTAATCCATTCTCTAATGCCCCCAACCCCCAAAAAAAATACTACATGGAATGCTGTTTCATCCCCCCTCATATCCCACATCACCACCCCTCCCCCACCCCACCCCTTAAAAAACCGGACTGTCAGCAAAATCCATCAAAACTGTACACACCTCAGGAGCCTAGGACAGAGCCTCATCTTACTGAACAAGCCAAATGTTCCCCCAATCATCATAGGTAACCCCCCCACTGGTGCACTACGTTACCCACAGCAGCCCTACAAAAAACCCCCCACCCTTTTTTTCCTGGCTCCTGAGCCATCCCCCTTCTTGCAAAACGTCCACACTCCCACAACTATGCACCCCCATACAAATGCTGTAACACATCACCACCCGCCCATCGACCCCAGGGAACCCCCCCAATCACATCACCTCCCACCTAAAAAATACATATTTAACTTTCGACGCAGGCTAAGTCCCCCCCTCCAGCCTTGCCGCAAAATCACCGCCTCTTTCGCATCCATTCACACCCCGAGCCCCTTAGTACCAGTCTGTTTGGGAAAATCCATGCAGAAACTAGTACATCACCTCACAGACCTAGGACCGAGCCTCATCTTTCGAAACGAAGAAAAAGTTCCCCAACATATATTGGGGGATCCCTTCCCCGGGCTACTACCTTACCCCCTACATCCCCCACAAAAAACCCCCACCCTGATTTCCCTGGCTCCTACCATTTCCCAAAACCCTCAAAACTGCCACACCCCACAACTCTGCACCCCCATACAAATCTATAACACATCACGCACCCCCCCCACGACCCCACGGAATCCCCAACAGCATCACTCCCACCAAAAAAAAATTTAACTTGCTGACGCATCCAGTAGCCCCCCCCCCCCTTGCGCAATGTCACCACCTTTTCATCGCACCATTCGCACCCTGACCCCAAAAATCGAACACCCCTTGAGGATAGTGGACAAGGCCCCCCCGTTTTGGAGTACACAGCAGGATGACCAGATTTGCTTAACAAAGGACATTCACCACAATTACATGCTGTAAAAGGGTTAAAGATAGGATGAAACGTCCCCAAGCTTTTCTCTCCCCCTTTTCCCCATCCTTACTGAGTTGACCTATGTCCCTCCATCTGTCCCCTGCAAAAAACGACACCACAAACCCTTTAAAGTCTCTGCACACCACACACCACAGCAAAACCCCACCCCATGCACTTCCATCCCCCCAGCCCCATGATCGACGATTTCTTCTGCTTTCACGGTCAGGGCCCAGGGCCCCCCCAAAACGCCCGGGCTATTCCCTCCAACCCCACCTCATTCATTTCTCCACCAAATATTGATCTTGATATATTCACTAACCCTGGCTTTCCCTCCCCCCTGCAAAAACCCCCCCCAACAAAATAGGCCCCAATCAACCTATAAAAGGGGGCCCCGGACCATGCAAACAAAAGCTGCAGCATCGGGGACCCCTGACATAGATCCCTACCCCGCTCCCTGCCCCCCACATGCCCCGAATCTGCACCCATCTTCACTCCCCGTACAATCCCAAAACCCACCCCCTATTTCCTCCCCAAACCCGTTTTGGGAGGACGCCCCACAAAGCCTTCCATTCAACCATGCTAGGCTTCCTTCCCAAACCAACCCAAAAAGACACTCCATTCCTCTACAAACCCCTTAAAACCCCATCCCCCACCATCGACCCACCCGGCAAAGCCAAATTTGGGTTTGCACACAACCCTTTCACGACACTTTCATTTGATTCCCCAATACCTTTAAAAAAAAGTTATAATCGGCACACAACAATGATATGGGGGCATAGCCCGAAGGGGCCTGCTGCCCCCTTCAGCACCACACCACCACTGCCGTGGCCTCGCTCACCCAACTTACTACCCTACTTTATTTGTATCTATCAACGAACTAAAAAGCCCAGCAGCAGCTCCCAAAGTTTCATGTAAAAAAATTCACATGGGAGGCGTCCAAACCCGCACCTTACCCACTCACCTCATCAGCCCCACCAATTTCTTCCTCTTCAATGGCTTCCCCCAGCGCAGCGTGATCACACCCCTCAAGTTTAAGAGCACGAACCCAAACACAAACCCCTTCCAAAACCTCCCCCCAAACATGTACTTGAATTAAAAGTCTCCCTTTTAGAGTCCTGAATACTTTTTTTTTTTTGGTTGCCAATTTTCAAATCCGCCAATTTATCGTGTTTACATGCGCCACAGGGAAAAAAGACGTCTCTCACCTTAGCCCTTTTTTCTGATTCGTGAGTAACTTTTTCTTCCCTTTGGATTCTTTCTCACCCCGGGGAGGGGCCAAGAATGATTTATTCCATCACCCATTTAATTTCACCCAAAATGGCATTTTTTTTTTTTACAAAAAGAGGAACAGTAGGAGCCTTAAAGGCTGAATCTTTTAGTTTCCCCCTTGTTATCTCCTCTATCTGGACTTTCAGTCTCCCCCACCCTGACTGCACTTTTTTCCTATCCCCCCACTCTATGAAGAACATTCCCACCACACAACCGTGTTTTTCCCAATTTGTACATTAATTTTTTATTTTTCCTATTGTTATCTCGTCATAATTTAAATGGCATAGTTTTGAAAAGCAGTTTTTCTTTTTGAATCCCTGCTTTATTTTTATAAAAAAAAAATTTTTTTCCATTTGTGGATAAACATGTCAGGGATACTAGTTGCAAATTAAAGTGCCCCTTGCATCTTTCCTTTTGTACGACTGGTTCTGTTTTGTAATTTTTCATCTTTCTGGTGTTTTCCAGTGGTTTGTAATGACCTTGTTGTACCCTCAAGACTGACAACTCTGCCCAGTATAGATGGTGGATTTTGCTTTTCCCATTTCTCTAATTTGTTCATTTTTTTAATGTTTTCTAAGATTCTTTTTTTCCCTTTCCAACTATGGTGTTTGTTATCGTGTGGAAAATTCTGACTCCTTAGCACTCACCTCGCTCCTTTAACAGTTCCACTAACATATGCTAACATGAGGGATGCGTTTGGCGTGAGGCTTGTGGGGGTTTTTTAACTCCTGAAAAGGCAATATTTGGATTAATTTCCTAAGATAAGGGGGTTTTTTCCCCACTTGGTGGAAATGAGGCCAAACTTATGTCCCATACATTTAGTTCACTATTATGTGAGGTGTGTGTACTCACCAGTTTGTACTCACCTAGTTCAGGTGCAGGGTCGAGGTCAAAGCTCCTGGCCCCGCCTCTTCACGGTCGCAAATAGTCACCCCCTCCCTGAACCGTGAGCTTTATCATACCTCTGCTTAAAGCTATGTAAAGGATCCCGCCTCCACTGCCTCGCTTCCAAACTATTCCACTTCCCACTACTCTTTGGCTGAAGAAATACTTCATAACATCCTTGTGATTCATCTGTGTCTTCAACTCCAACTGCGTCCCCTTTTGCTGTGTTCCCATCCTGGAACATCCCTGTCTTTTTTCCACCTGTCAATTTTCCCCTCAGTATTTTTTATTCGGGTTATCATGTCCCCCCAATCTCTCCTGTCCTCCAGTGTCGTCAGGTGATTTTCCTTAATCTCTCCTTTGTCGGACATACCTCCCTTTGCTCTGGGACTATCTTGTTGCAAACCTTTGCACTTTCTCTAGTTTCTTTACGTGCTTGGCTAGGTGGGGGGTTCCAAAACTGGTGCCGCATATCTCCAATATGGGCCTAACGTAGACGGTTACAGGTCCCCTGAACGATTCCTTATTAAGATGTCGGAATGCTGTTCTGAGGTTTGCTACCCCGAAACTGAAAAGTCATGAGACGGGGAAAGGGGGCAGAGAAGACCGCAGACAAAATATAGGCAGGGGGCCAAAGACGCAAACCTCACCAAGGGGGTTTGATTTTCGCTTCGATGTGCCTGGGTTACATCGCACCAAACTTTTTCCTTGAGCAAATTTTTTTATCTCGGCCCCCCTAGATGTGCTCCGTCTGGGGTCTTCTTTGCCCTTCCCCAATCTTCATGATTTTTGCACTTGGGGGGTTTTTAACTCCAGGACCAATTGCGGACCAGGTCTGCACCCCTATCCAACCCCTTTTGTAGTCTGCCTGGTTTTCGATGGGAAGTTTTCTTTCCCCAAACTTCACGCCATCGCAAACAGGGACACTTCGGAGTCACCTTCCTTCGGTGGGTTTCACAAATCCAAAAACAGCACCGGTCCTAGGGACGACTCCTGGGGGAACCGCTGGTCACAGGTGCCCATTCTGACACCTCGCCATGTACCATGACTCGCGCGTCTTCCTGACAAGTATTCCCGAAGCATTGTTGTCTTCCCTTTATCCCCCTGCGGGTCCCCCCATTTTTTGCACTAATCTCCTGTGTGGAACTTGTCAAACGCCTTCTTGCTCCAAGAAATGCAATCCACCCCCCCCTCCTCCTTGTTTTCCCTGTGTCACCATGTCATAGAACTCAAAGGGGTTTGTGACAGGTTTTCCCGTCTCAAACCATGTTGGCTGCTGTTGATGAGATCATTCCTATCTAGGATTTCCACCACCTTCTCCTGAAAATCTTCTCCATGACTCGCATCTAACACAGCGACACTGGTCGTATTTTAGGTTTTATGTCTGCCCTTTTTAAAGTTTGGGACACTTTGCTGTCTTCCATGCCTAGGCAATCTCCCTGTTTCGAAATGTTTTGAATATTGTTGTTAGGGGTACACATAGCTCCTCTGCTCCCTCTCTCAGGACCCATGGAGAGATGTTATCCGGCCGCATTGCCTTTGAAGTATTCTAGCTCACTCAGAAGCCTCTTCACTTCTTCCTCGGTTTTGTGTACTGTGTCAAGCACTTTGGTGGTGTACCCCACCTCTCCGTCTTTCTGGAGCCCCTTCTGTCTCCTCTGTGAGCACTTCTTTGTGAGTGTGTGTGTGTGTGTGTGTGTACTCACCTATTTGTACAGGGGTCGAGTCATAGCTCTTGGCCCCGCCTCTTCACGATTGCATTAGGTCCTCTCTCCCCTGCCCATGAGCTTATCATAAACTCCCCTTAAAACTATGTATGGTTCCCACCTCCACTACTTCACTTTCTAGGCTATTCCACGGCTTTTACTACTCTATGACTGAAGAAATAACTTCCTAACACCCTTTGATTCATCTGAGTCTTCAACTTCCAATTGTGACCTCTTGTTTCTGTGTCCCATCTCTGGAACATCCCGTCTTTGTCCACCTCGTCTATTCTGCGCAGTATTTTAATTTTCGTTATCATGTCTCCCCTGACCCTCCTGGCCTCCAGTGTCGTCAGGCCGATTTTTCCTCAACCTTTCTTTGTAGGACAATCCCCGTAGCTCTGGGACTAGTCTTTTTGCAAACCTTTGCACTTTCTCTAATTTCTTGACGCTTGACAGGTGTGGATTCCAAACTGGTGCTGCATACCTCCAGTATGGCCTGACGTAAAAAGGTATACAGAGTCTTGAACGACTCCTTACTGAGATATCGGAATGCTGTCCGTAAGGTTTGCCAGCGCCCGTATGCTGCAGCAGTTATCTGATTGATTTTGCACCTCAGGAGATATACTCGGTTGTTTAATACTCACCCCCAGATCTTTTTCCTTGAGTGAAGTTTGCAGACTTTAGCCATCTAAACTGTGGTCTTCTTTGCCCTTCCCCAATCTTCATGACTTTGCATTTGGCAGGGTTAAACTCAAGGAGCCAGTTGCTGGATCAGGCTTGTAGCCTGTCCCAGGGCTCTTTGTAGTCCTGCCTGATCCTCATCCGATTTGATTCTTCTCATTAACTTCACATCATCCGGAAAAAAAGGACACTTCTGAGTCTATCCCTTCCGTTAAAGTCATTTTACATATACCAAGAACAGCACAGGGCCTAGGACTGACCCCTGTGGAACCCCGCATGTCACAGGCGCCCACTCTGACACCTCGTCACGTACCATGACTTTTTTGCCCCCCTGTCGTATTTTCTGATCCATTGCAGTGCCTTTCCTGTTAGTGTGCCTGATCCCTAGTTTTTCAGTAACCCTTTGGGGAATTGTGTCGAAGGCCTTCTTGCAGTCCAAAAAAAGCGTCGGTCCACCCCCTCCCCTCTTGTCTTACTTCGCCCCCCTTGTCAAAACCTATGGGTTTGTGACACAGGATTTTCCCTCCCTGAAACCATGCGGGGTTGTCAATTATCACTTTTTTTCTTTCCAGGTGCTCCCCCCACCTCCCCTGAGATCTTCTCCATACCTTGATACTATACCGTTAGGATACAGGTCTGTAGTTTAGGCCCAGTCTGTCCCCTTTTTTTTAAAAATTGGACTACATTTCCCATCTTCCATACCTCAGGGATTTTCCCCCATTTTCAAAATAAGTGTTAAAGATCTTTTTTAATGGTAACACAATATCCCCTCCCTTTTTAAGGACCCACGGAAGATTTGTCCGGGTCCCACCGCATAAGAGGTTTCAAGTTCGCTAGCGGGTTTTCTTCACCTCCCCCTTTGGGTTTTATGTACCTCATCCAACCTTCTGGGGCACCCCCCCCCCTTGATTTCCGGGATCCTCCCTGGTTTCCACTGTAAATACTTTTTAAAACTCGTGTTAAGCCCCCTGACTACCCCCCGCATTTTTTGTGAATTCCCCTCACCCTTCCTCACCCCTGATTACCTGGTCCTTGACTGTTGTTTTCCTCCGTTTGGGGCCCTGAAACAACAGCTTTCGGATGCTTTTCCCTTTTTTCGTATTGCCGCGAGCCTCCCTCTTATCTGGCATATTCTTTTCGGGGCTCTCGACTAATCTTTTTATTTTCCTGATTGTTCCCTTCTGTCCCTTTTTCCATTCTCAGTACACCTAGTTTTTGTCCTCCCTACACCTTTGGGTGAACCAAGGAAACTCTTTTCTGTTCTTCCCATTATTTCTTTTTCCCCTTTGGGGAACAAACCTCTCCTCTCCCTCCTTGCATTTTGTTGGACATAGTTCAATCATTTCTTGTACTGGTTTTCCTGTCAGTTCCCCACTCCCATTGAATGTCTTGAAAGAAAGTTCCTCAAAGCCTGATAGTTCCCCCTTTGGTTTTTTCCACCCATCCTGCTGCTCTCTCCACTTGCTCAACTATGTATTTCGAAGCACAGAACCACATGATCACTAGCTCCCAGGGGCCTTTCATACATGATATCCTCGATGTCAGAACTACTCAAGGTGAATACAAGGTCCAGTTTTTGCGGGTTCATCCTCTCCTCCTCTCTGGTAGTGTCTCTAACATGTTAAAGCATGAGGTTTTCCAGTATCACATCCATCATCTTGGCTCTCCATGTTTCAGGACCCCCAGGGGGCTCCGGGTTTTCCCAGTCAATCTCCTTGTGATTGAAATCACCCAAACTAGTAACTTTGCTCCCCCCATGTGTGCCTCCTGGCCACCTCGGCTAGTGTGTCGACCATTGCTCTGTTGCTCCCCCATCGTATTTTTCTCTTGGCCTCCTGCAGTTTCTGTGGTGAGTTGTACATTACTGCAATTATCCCCTTTATGTCCCTCAGACTGGATTGTTCCCTACTAAGTAGTCCCTTTTGCCCGTGCCATCCATTCCTTTCATTTTCTCAAACCCCCACTGGTTTTTAATGACAGTGCAACTCCTCCTCCCCCTCTCCCCCTCTGCCCCTTTCCTGAGGATTTGATACCGGATGGAAAGATTGAATCTTTATTATTCTGGTGAGTTTTGTTTCTGTGAGTGCTATTATTCTGGGGATGTCCCCCTTTGATTCTTTCGTGCCACTCCTCATACTTATTGTTATTCCATCTGCATTTGTATACCACACCTTCAACTTTTTTTTCTAAGATTGTGGTCTGGGAGGTGTATTGGGGTTGGGGAAGTGGGTGACCTGATAAGGAACTATGGGGTGGATGCTGTGGGGTGGAGTTTGAAATTTCAGTGGGGGGGGTCATTGGATGTGGCATGGGTGTTTTGGTTTAGAGTGTTTGGTTGCACTGGGGTTGACCTGGTTGGGAGGCTTCTATAGGAAGTTGTGAGGGGGGCTGTATTTGATCTTCCTGTGTCTGGGATCTCCTGCCCTGTCTTTCTCCATCCCCTCTCTTTCCTCCTTCGCCTTTGTACCATCTCTCTCAGTTTTTTGCCTTTCTGCTTGTGTTCTGTCGCGGTCGAGATACACCTTCCTGTATGCCGGCATGTCCCTTAATCGGGGCTTTCTCCTGCAGGATCCTGTTTCCGAGTCGATTCTGCTTTGAAGGTCACTTTCACTGGCCGGTTCTTTTTTTTTAAAAAACCCCCCTATTCTCCGAAATTTTCCAGCTGGGTCATGTCATCTTCTCCTATTGCTTTCATGTTTGCTTTCAATTGCTTTTTTTTCCCCTTTGTTTTCTTGCTTCATATGTTTCCCCCCTTCAACTTTTTGGGAGCCCATACACAAAGACTGACCTCACCCTTTCATTCTCCCACTGCATACCCTGTGTATCCCCTCATTCAATTTGATTTCCTCCTTGCACTTTCCTTTCTTCAGTTTCACTAGCTACTGTACTTGGGCTCAGTGGCCCTGTCATTTTCCCTTCCGGCATTCCCTGGCTCTGCTGTGGTCTTTTTGGGGCCTCCACATATAGCTTAGCTCTTCCATTTACTACAGTCTCCACTGATAGAGCTTCTCATGCAGTTTTGTTCCTTCTTTCCTACAGTCCCCTTATTTGTGACTGAGGTAAAAGTCTCTTTGTCAATCCCAAAAGTTCTTTAGTTCTTTAGGCTGTTTCAAAATTTTTCAGTTCCTCTTCTAAACTCTGTATCCTGCCTCTGCTGCTTTGACTTGCAACCTCCCACTTCCTGCTTTCCATGTCTATCCTCTCTCCATTCTCATGCTAAGTTCTTCTAGCTTCTTTTCCCATTCATGTTCCCTTTTTTTTGACTTTTGCTGCCCAATCTTCCTTTGCAGTTTCCCCCTCCTGTCCCTTGGTTTTTCTTGTTGCCTCTGGCAACCCATTTTTGTTTTATCCTGATTGGGCCCCAGAGTGGAAACCTATGTAATTCTGTATTTAGGTTAGTATTGTGTATGTCAGAGTGTGGGGGGGGAGGTAGAGGGGGAACTGTGGCTATGTGGGAAGTAGTGGGGAGGGGGGTGGGAAGGAGGGAGAAGCAAGTGGGTGAGTGGAGAGGGATAGGGGGAAGGAGGGAGAGGTGGGGAGGGGGAGGGTTAAAGAGGGGGGGGAGGGATCAGGTGAAGGAGTGAGAGTCGGTGGGGGAGGGGGGAGTTATTTTGAGTCTGGCAATGGTGTGTGTGTGTTAAAGTGTGAGTCTGGCAATGGTGTGTGTGTTGTGTGTGTTGTGTGTGTATGTTGTGTTGTGTTTTGTGTGTGTGTGTGTGTGTGTGTGTGTTGTGTGTGGGGTTTTGTGTGTGTGTGTGGTGTGTGTTAGTTAGTACCATTTTGTCCTAGGCACAATGTCGATTAGACACTAGGGCCCGTTGCATAATTGTGCGTGTGTGTGTGTGTCGTGTGTGTGTTTTACCTGGAGTTTACCTGGAGAGAGCTCCGGGGTCAACGCCCCCCGCGGCCCGGTCTGTGACCAGGCCTCCTGGTGGATCAGAGCCTGATCAACCAGGCTGTTGCTGCTGGCTGCACGCAAACCAACGTACGAGCCACAGCCCGGCTGATCAGGAACTGACTTTAGTGCTTGTCCAGTGCCAGCTTGAAGACTGCCAGCAGGTCTGTTGGTAATCCCCCTTATGTGTGCTGGGAGGCAGTTGAACCCGTCTCGGGCCCCTGACACTTATTGTAATGGTCTCTTAA
Organism: Cherax quadricarinatus; assembly: GCF_026875155.1. Lineage (NCBI taxonomy): Eukaryota > Metazoa > Arthropoda > Malacostraca > Decapoda > Parastacidae > Cherax > Cherax quadricarinatus. The sequence continues at coordinate 87,168,914 of NC_069405.1, forward strand.
CGTGCTAGTGACACCCCTGCTTTTCATTGGGGGGATGGTGCATCGTCCCGCCAAGTCTTTTGCTTTCGTAGTGAGTGATTTTTTGGGGCAAGTTCGGTACTAGTCCCCTCTAGGATTTTTCCCGGTGTATATAATCAGTATCCTCTCCCTCCTGCGTTCCCCGGGAATACAGGTTAGGAACCTCAAGCACTCCCAGTAATTTGAGGTGTTTTTTTCTCCGTTATGCGCGCCGTGAAAGTTCTCTGTACATTTTCTAGGGCGGGAATTTCACCTGCCTTTAAAGGTGCTGTTAGTGTGCAGCAATATTCCAGCCTAGATAGAACAAGTGACCTGAAGAGTGTCATCAGGGCTTTTGGGCCCCCCTAGTTTTGAAGGTTTCTCCATTATCCATCCTGCATTTTTTTAGCAGATGCGATTGATACAATGTTATGGGTCCTTGAAGGTGAGATCCTCCGACATGATCACTTCCCAGGTCTTTGACGTTTGGTGTTTCGCTCTATTTTCGTGGCCAGAATTTGTTTTGTACTCTGATGAAGATTTAATTTCCTCATTTTAACATATCTGAGTAATTGAAATTTCTCATCGTTGAACTTCATATTGTTTTCTTCAGCCCACTGAAAGATTTGGTTGATGCCGCCTGGAAACCCTTTCAGTGTCTGCAATGGGAAAACACTGTCATGCAGATTCGGTGTCATCTGCAAAGGAAGACACGGTGCGTGGCTGACATCCTTGTCTATGTCGGAAAATGAGGGTGAGAACAAGATGGGAGCGAGTACTGTTTCCTTGTGAAACAGAGCTTTTCAACCGTAGCTGCCTCGGACTTTACTCTGTTGACGACTACTCTCTGTGTTCTGTTTAGTGAGGAAATTTTTAGATCCATCGACCGACTTTTCCTGTTATTCCTTTAGCACGCATTTTGTGCGCTATTACGCCATGGTCACCACTTTGCGAAGGCTTTTGCCAAGTCTGTATATATTACATCTGCATTCTTTTTGTCTTCTAGTGCATTTAGGACCTTGTCGTATGATCCAATTTGTTTTTAGACAGACAGGAGCGACCTGTTCTAAACCCATGTTGCCCTGGGTTGTGTAACTGATGGGGTTTTTTAGATGGGTGGTGATCTTGCTTCTTAGGACCCTTCAAAGATTTTTATGATATGGATTTAGTGCTATTGGTCTGTAGTTCTTTGCTGTTGCTTTACGCCCCCTTTGTGGAGTGGGGCTATGTCTGTTTTTTTAGTAACTGTGTTGTTACCAATTTTGTCCTAGGCCAAAATGTCGATTAGACACTAGGCCTGTTGCATATGCGTGTGTGGTTTTCTGTTGTGTGTGTGTGTGTGTTAGTTACCAAATTTGGTCCTAGGCACATGTCGATTTGACACTAGGCCTGTTGTATTCATGCGTGTGTGTGTGTGTGTGTGTTTTGTGTGTGTGTGTGTGTTGTGGTGTGTGTGTGTGTGTGTGTGTGTGGTGTGTGTGTGTGTGTGTGTGTGTGTTTTGTTTGTGTGTGTGTGTTTTGTTAGTTACCATTTGGTCCTAGGCACATGTCGAAATTTGACACAGCCTGTTGTATGTGCATGCGTTGTGTGTGTGTGTGTGTGGTGTGTTTTGTGTGTGTGTGTGTGTGTGTGTGTGTTGTGTGTGCATGATTTGTTTTGTGAAAGCAAAGTATGTAAGCATGTCCTACAGTGCCAAGATAATATATATATAAATAATATCTTTAAATTGTACAAGGTATAAAAGACCACAGCTGACATCATTGACATAAAAACAATAGAAAGCCCTTGTTATGCAGAGCATTTCGGGTAAATTAGGTCAATTTTTGTCCCAGGATGCGACCCACACCCCTCGACATACACCCAGGGACCCATTTTTACTGATGATGAACAGGGACAACTGGATAAGGAAACACGTCAATGCTTCTACCCTTTTCCGGGGAATCGAGCCCGCAAAGGGAAGAACGTGTGAAGCTTCAACAAGACCCATTTTTTCAGTTACCCAGCAAAGACCTGTAGAACCTGTCACTAGCATAGATTCCTTTGCTCAAATAAACGTTTACTTAACCAATCTGTAATGTTTCTTCTCCCTGATCATGATAATAAGGCGGGAAGCACAACACTTGTAGCTAGAGTCACGCAGAAGCCTACTAGCAGATTTTACCAGAATCCCAAGATTAATTTCCATAGTTTCAATGGTCAGAAAGGAGGGAAGGAAGTTAAAGGAAGGACAAAAAAAAAGGAATGGGAAAAAAAGGAATGGGAAAAAAAGGAAGGGGAATAACAAAAAAAGGCACAATACCGTGACTGGAAATGGACTTTGTAAATGGTCCAAGTCAGACCGAAACGTTTTTTGTAAGCTCCTCTCTTGTATGAGCGGGTTATTTGTGTATAAAATATCAACTAGCTATATACTTGCCCCAAACTTCCTACCACTACAGATATCAGTAGTAAAAACTCAACACACAACTCAGGAATAAAATAACCATAATTTAAACCTAGAAATGTTTTGATCACGTTAAACCCTGATCTAAACCTCCATAACCCTGACACCCAGTCAAAACCTATTGGAAAGTAATTTGCCTTTATTACACAGCATCACAAGCCACCACTATCCTAAACAATGCTGAAAGCCCTATCAGTACTTAACTACAACATCAGGTTTCCTTAAGCAAACACTATGATGACCTCCTAGCACCCCCCTTGAATCACTAAAGACAACCCTTCTCCTGCATTATTCTTACTGAGAACCCTGGCTTAAGCAGGACACAATAGATATTTTAACCCTCTACCAGGATACACAGCAATTCACAACGCAGAACAAACCAAGTTGGGGGTGTATTGCAATCTATTACCCCTAACCAATTATCTTGTCTTAGCACCACTTGCTTTATGATGAAATATGGGGAAAAACATTTTTGCTAATTTTACTGAAAAAAAACCTTAAGACGCCTATAACAATCGGTTGCCATTTACCGGATACCTCACACAAACATCCCAAATTTCAGTGAGAAATTAAAAGTCACTAATAACAAACAACAAATGAATAAGGCACCACCCTTCTCTTAGCTGGAGACTTCAACATCAACCTTGGCTTACTAGATGATCAGACTGGTAACTGATTTCATCAACAATATGAACAACACACTTCTCATACAAACAAATAACTAAACCAACCAGGCTCACTGAACAAGTGCAACCATAATAGACCAAAATATGGACCAATATCCCTAGCCCCCCTTAAATCAGGGATAATCACAGATAGCACTACAGACCACTACCCTACCCTTCCTCCTGACAAAACATTATTAAACCACCACATTGAATACAACAAAGTCTCATTTAGACTCCATGACGAGGCCTCAGTAAGGAAGTTCACAGCTGACCTAGAGACTGTTAAATTGGCCTACAGAATTCTCCAAGGCCAAGGGTATTGATGACTGGACAGACATTTTTCTTAACAAATTACTTAGACTATAAAAACAAACATTGTCCTATAAAAACAAAACAGATCACAAAAAAACGGCTTGGTTGCCCATGGCTACCAGCACCATTCTGAAATCCATTGACAAGAAACACCAAATGAAAAGCAATATAGACAGGGCTTAATACACAAAGATACTCTTAAACACTATTCATCAGCTCTCACCAAAAGTGATAAAAAAAGCTAAACAACTATACTACTCCAGTAATTCCACAGACACTAGAGGAGATATAAAAAAGCCCTTTGGAAAACACACTTCAGATTCAAAGGGACCCACAAACGAGAAAAACCAAGAATATTGTCCTAATTTAAACCTAATGAAACACCACTACATCCCACTGACACAGCTAACAAGATAAACGACTTCTCTCAAACATAGGATCTAATCTCGCCAGTAAAATCCCACATACCAATGCCCATGCCGGGACTACCTAATGGAAATTTCCCTAATTCCTTCTATCTTGCACCAACTGAGCCCACGGAAGTCATTGAGATCATAAAGTCACTTAAAAATAACTCGGGGAATCTGTCTCATGTCCCCACCATTACTGTACAAGCGAGCGGCCCATGTCCTTTCGCATGCTATTTCATTACTTTTTAACAAGTCAAAGAGACTACACCTTCCCGAAACTACTCAAGATGGCAAGGGTTACACCAATACATAAAGGTGGTGACCCTACAGACCCTTTAAAAAACTATAGGCCAATATCTAACTTACCATTGCTATCCAAAATCTTTGAGAAACTCGTGCACAGGGGAAATGTATTCATTTATAACGGCTCAAAACATACTCAACCCCTGCCATTTTTGGGTTCAGGAAAAATAAAAGCACTAATGATGCAATCATAAAAATGCTAGATCTGCTTTACACAGCATTGGAAAATAAGGAATATCCACTAGGAATTTTTTTTGACCTAAAAAAGCTTTTTACACAGTAGACCACGACATCCTACTCCACAAACTTGATCACTACGGTATAAGAAAGGCCATGCGCTTGCTTATTTCAAATCTTACATTACTAATAGGTATCAGTACGTCACCATTAAAGACACAAAGCACAGCAAAAACGGCCACTTGATACTGGAGTTCCGCAGGAAGTGTCCTTGGTCCCCTGCTCTTCCTCATATACATCAATGAAACCCTTTCCCAAAAGTATCCCAACACCTGAAACCCATATCTTTGCTGATGACACGACTTATGTCATCTCTCACCCTAATCTTGCCACCCTCAACACCATTGTGAATGAGGAGCCCGATTAAAAAATCGACTTGGATGACAGCCAATAAACTTACGCTTAACACTGACAAAACCTACAAAATTATGTTTGGTAACAGAGCAGGAGATTGCACAAATTAAACATTAAAATTGACCCACCCCTCTAATTACCAGAAATAATGGGGGAAAATTCCTAGGGTTAAAACCTTTGACAACAACCTGAATTTCAGCACCCATATCCAGCATATAGCCAAAAAAGTATCCAAAACGGTTGGATCCCTCCCAAGATACATACTACGTGCCGCAAAATGCCCTTCTCACACTATACCACTCACTTATTTATCCATACCTCACCTATGCATTTGTGCTTGGGATCAACTGCAGCAACACACCTAAAGCCAATAAAACCCAACAAAAAGCTGCAGTAAGAATAATCACTAAATCCCATCCCTGGCAACACATCCCCCCACTCTTCATAGATCTAAACTTACTCCCAGTTCAGTACATCCACACTTACTACTGTGCAATCTACATCTACAGGGCCATAAACTCTAATATCAACCTTGACCCCAAAACGCTTTTCTTGATAGTTTGTGACAGAACCCCACAGGCATAAACACCAGACAAAAAACACTCTACGACATTCCCCGTGTCCGACTAAACCTTACAAAAATTCAATGTAATGTCCAAAGGCCCTAAAATCTGGAATACCCTACCTGAGAACTCTAGAACGCAGACACATTCATCACCTTCAAAACTACCATAGAAAACATCTTATCTCCCTGATACACCCCGTCAACTAACTAAAAACGAATACCACCTGGTGGTTCACACTTACACTCCCCTCACTCATTTGACCATAAACAGAAATATTAATCTCAGTCTTAAAATAATGAATCCTGTGATACTCCAATACGAATTATGTACTGTGGGCCCAAAAAAAAACATTCATATTGCTAAAACTCACAAACTAGTATTTAGTCACTTAGCCATAATACCAACTTTCCTCATAATTTGTAATATTTTACAATTAAGAATATAACTAAATCCCGAAATGCCTAGCCATGCTAAGCGTTCTAGTGGTACACTCTGTAATCACAATTTTACTACATGTAAACCAAAAAAATAACCGAATTTCTGTAAACTCAGCATTGTAATCCTTATAGAGAATAAACTTTGAATTGAATTGAATTGAATTGAACATGGCCCTTCCATGTTGATAAACTATGGGTTTTTTAATACAGGTACACATAAGTACAAATATTATACTTAATAACGTATGTGTAAATTACCTAGGATAACCCTAAAATAAAAAAGCCAGTGACGTCATTTTCATTTGGGCTCCTGGTAAGGACATGCAAGCCAAATCAAAAAAAGAAATTGACAAGTGAGATATATAACACGTCCCAAACTTACACATAAATATATTACTTACTCTCTTCATTAATTCCTTTACTTTAGTTACTACTCGTTTTTTTTATAATGTAAAATTCAACAGCTGTAAATTTGGTTGTGCAAAATTGACAGTTAATCTTTGGACCTATGGTAAATAAACTTTTGATAACAAAATAAAATATAACCCAACGTAATCTAACTTTAATTTAACTCAATGTGCTATAAAACTACTGCAGATATACTAGCAGCAAGAACATTAGATAGAAAGCGGAGTTTTTTCACAATAATATTCGGTAGATATTATTTAGGTGTTATAATCCTTTTTCCGTAAGTATCAGCCTATAAAAACCTTTTTTCTCTGAGAAATGTTAGTAAGTTTTCTTTTTTTGCTCAGAAAATTCTAACCACAACTTAACTTCACTTAGAAAGAACTGCTTTAGAGAGGGCAAGCAAGTTTATTTAAGTACATGTACACCATAAGTACAATTGCCATACATAGTGTAAATTGCCCGGGGGGGATGATAACCCAAAAAAGTCGAGTGACTGATTTTCAATGTGGTCCCAGTAATATCCACATAATTTAAACCTTAAATCAAATCAAGTCAAATCCAAGTTTTAATTCTCTATAAAGAGATTAATAATGTTTGATATTGTGTGGTTTTACATATTAAAAAAAACTAGTTACAGAGAGTGCCGACTATCACACCTAGCATGACAAGGCATTCCGGACAATACTCAAGATTAATTCAAAACTCTATAATTGGAACAGATTAAGGAAGCATATAAGTAATTAAGAGGCTAAGTTAACTGCATACAGTTTAGTACATAAATAACATAAGAAGGAACACTACAGCAGGCCTACTGACCCATACGAAGCAGTCCATGTCCCCCCTCACCGAATAGGCCCAATGTAAGTAAGTAAATAATTTTATTCAGGTTATCACAAATACAGTTACATAGAATTATCATACACGCCAGCATATTTAGAGAACCTGGGATTACCCCAAAAAAAGTAAGACAGAGTGACTTTATTTCCATTGGGGTCCTTTACCTATTATTATAATATAAAGGTTATAATATTTTTTCCTTATAATTCTAGCTCTCTCGTGGGGTGTAGAGGGATGGAACACTATTATCAACTATAAAGACTATCTACTACACGAGGGTCATTAGACTATCTACAATAGCCGTTACGAGTCATTAACTAGGGATAGGAGGGTAAAAATTGGGGGGGGGGGGGATGGACGACGGGGTGCGGTTATGGAGGAGTGAGCTAAAAAAGTAGAAAATCATTCCCCTCCCTGTAGCGTGGTAAGGAGCTTCATTCATCTGAACACCTTTTTGGCAGTCTTCTTGAACTGGTTCAATGCCTATGATGGCTTTGACCAATGTGCGGGTAGTCTGTTCCCGCACCAATGTCAAAGCCAGTCATAGCATGAACCAGTTCCAAGAAGACTGCCAAAAGGTGGTCTGATGAAGTGAAAGTACAGAATAGGTAGGGGATATGATTTTTCTATTTTTAGGCGTAAAATAACGTGTAAATTTTACCCCTTATCCTAGTAAATTGCCCCGTAATGTAGATAGTCCTTAAAATGACCCTCGTGTAGTAAGAAGTCTTTTTTATATTAGTAATAAGATGTTTTATCTTCATTTTTGGTTGGTGGGTGTAGAATAATTGGGGATCGGGGGAAAACGAGAGGGGGGGAGAAACCTTTATATTATAAAATAAGGTAAGGGGGAGCTATAGGCGCCCAATGGAAAAGAAGGTCACTCTGTCGACCTTTGTTTGGGTGATTCTTGCACATAGGGGAGAAGTTGCAATATGGCTGCTATTTATGGGTGGGGTTAAGGGTGTCAGTTCATGTGAGTAGGGAGAGCGGTAGGGGGGGGGTGTGTATACCTAATAAATTACTTACTTACTTTTACATTGGGGCCTATTCCGGGGGGGGGGGACATGGACCCTGCTTTCGAATGGGTCAGTAAGGCCCTGGCTGTATGTTTTCCTTCTTATGTTTTCCTTATGTACTAACTGTAAAAAGCAGTTACTTAGGCGCGTATGAATACGTAATTCCTCCTTAATCTGTTCCAATATAGAGTTTTGAATTAATCTGAGTCTGCCGAGAATGCCTAGTCATGCTAGGTGTGATTAGTTGCCCGTTCTTCTGTAATTAGTTTATTTAATAATGTTAAACCACAAACAATATCTTATAATTATGTAAATGGAACCCACCTAGTTAGTCACTTTCAACTTAAGGTAAGGACACGGGCATCAACCTTAGTAGCACAAGCTAGTCCAGGTCTAACTCACACCCACCCAACCACTCACTCATGTACTTATCTAACCTAATTTTAAAACTACCAACGTTTTAGCCTCTATAACTGACTCGGGAGTTTATGTTCCACTTATCCACAACTCTAGTTACGGGTCAAGACCATGTGGGATGCTTTTCATATATTCTTTGGTGTAAAATTATTTGGTCCCTAAAGTTCCGAGCAGAATTCAGGACAGATCCGGCATGGCCCGTAATGGAATGGGCTGAGCCTGGTGGCCCTTATACCCCACCCAAAATTAAAGCAGTTCCTCTAGTTTGGCGTGGATTGTATTGGTAAGCTTATGTATTATAGATTTTAACCTTCAGGAAGGAGTAGGTACCTTTACTGTAAGTAACACTAATATTAGGATCATTGACAACTGGTTAGAGTAATAATAATGTAGACCTTAGAACCATAAGCATAGGTAGTAATAGCCGAGAGCGCGAGTAGAGGCAAACACTAGGAAAAGTTAGCTATGGAGAACTGGCAGCCCTAGTTTTTTTTGAACGAATAGACGAGGACTGGAAGAGAGACCCAGCTCGTGTCTCTTAAGACAGACACCAACTGGACAAGACGTGCCGTGATCAGCAGACGGCCCCCCCACGTGTCTTCAACATTTGAGACTTAGGGAAAATCTTGGTAAGAGCAACCCCGATGAACCCATAGATGGCCCACCTCATCAGGCCCATACAGTAAGACAAGAACCTCCACTTTATCTCGTAGATTTTCTTGCCAGTGTCTGGGGAGAAATGGGGGGTGTGAGTGAGTTTTGATCGTGGGCCCGGTGTGCAACAGCAGTGCATGCCCAGTAAATACCAGTTGTCTCCAAGGCAGTCTGGAAGGCTAGTGTCCCGTGTTGCATAGTTATACTAAGGGGAATACAATACCTCTTGGATATAGGAATTTCTGAGGGTTCAGGCAGGACACTTAATAACGACTGAATATGCAGAATTAAGCTCCCGGTTGCACTGGTTTCTGAGGGGAGGGTCCAAAGGGGCTAAGGCTAAGCTAGGAAAGTTGAAGATCATGACTATAATGCTGCAACACGCAAGTTAGTCCCCCTTTTAAACGTGCATGCAGGCGAGTTTTTCTGCAAACATCAATCATTTGGTGAAAATCTGTCCCTTAAGCCACTTGTGAGGCCTGAGTTACCCCAGCCTCCGAGCTCGTGGTCAACAGAGTTTTTGCCAGGGTAGGCGACTCACTTGGAAGGCAGTCCCACAAATTAACACATCCTTCCTTGAATGTGAATTTTTCTTCCAACTTGAAAACCATTGCTGCGAGTCCTGTTCCTTGGCTGGAAATTTTTCAGCACGCTTACTTACATCCCCTTTATTTATTCCCTGTTTTCCATTTATACACCTCGATCATATGCCCCTAATTCTAACGCCTCCTTTAAGAGAGTGGCAGATTCAGATTCGTGTTTAGGTAATATTGTTATTACGTATATCTATTTATTTATTTTATTTATTGTTTTAATGTTTTTGGGCAAACATGCCTTGAGATTTAATATTTACAATAATAGCGGGTTTGCAATGCAAAAGAGAGCCTCTAATATGCCTAGGCTTATGGGCCAACTTAACATTATTGGCTTACAGAAAAACCCCCCCTACTTAACACTAAGGATTTTATCATAGTTTGTACAGTAGATTATTAAATTATAAGTGAATTAAATTTGTATAAGAACAAAGGATATATTCATATAGTCTAAAAATGCTTTTGTAAAAACAAATGGTTCAGTATAAATTCCTGTCAACCAATGGATGAAAAGGTTTTCAAAGTGATGTTGAAGTTTATGATGTGGAGGAAAAAAAAACATTATGTGATTATGTGTGTACTGAGTATTTAGCGATAGTCTAGGGTGATTAAGTGGCTTTTTGAAAGAGTCCCCCTTTAACTGATGTTTCAGACTGGGTATACTTTATCTCTTCTTGTATATAAATGGGCCCACATATTGTTAGGGCCCTTTTATGTCATAGAGTTTTTAATACAGTGGTGATATGGACACGAGGTATATCCAAAAAGAGATTCTTGTGTCTTGTGGGTTGTGGTCATGTGTCCTGTTTTTAAGTTTGGTGAAAGGAGAAGTATTGGAGTGGAGAGGTTTATATTTGTGTGTATTTTGTTTCTTGTGTATCTATGTTTATAGTCCAATTTGGAGTGAGTGAGGTGCGAATTGAGGGGATCACGATATCGAGGGGAGGTCTATTGTTATTTTTTGTGTGTATGATACAAGAGAATAGCGGATTTCATGTAGTTTAGCTGTTAAAAACAGCTAATAAACTCAACTTAGGTGAAAATCATTTATAAATAATAATAAATATATAATATCTTTATTTACTACTAGTACATGTACAAGGCATACAGGCCTAACTGACATCAGTGACCGCTATGACTATACTAAGTAAAAGGCCTCCTTTTGTTTATGGCTAGACAAGGCATTTGCGGGGCTAATTAGGTCAATTTGTCCCAGGATGCGAACCCCACCAGTCGACTAACTCTAGGTACCCATTTACTGATGCGGTGAAAATAGACAACCGTAGTAAGAAGACACTGCCCAATGCTTCTCTAACCCACCCGGCTAGGAATCGAATGCACAAACCCTCCAGAGGCGTCGCTAGAGTTCGGGTGTCACTCGGGCGGAAAATCATTTGGTGTCAAACACCCATTAAATTCAGCCGGGGGGATGGGGGAGGTGGTAAACCCAGTATATGTCACTACTGCATGACCAGTGACAAATGTTTAGCAACGAGAACGATAAAGGACCATAAACTGAACAGGAGAATACTTCTCAACTTATTAGATGATAACTAATCGTAGTAATATTGAGGGAAACAACAATGCAATACCTACTTTAAGTAGCAGTCCATTACCAGATCCTACATTTAATCATCTTCATCAATGCAAAAACCAAAAACAAAAAAACTTGAAAAAATAAACACTAGTTCCAGTTTTGACCTTGAAGCACAGGTAAACAATCTTCAATGAATCTGAATCTTACATTTCCTCGCCTTCAACTTATGCACAATCAATCTATCACATCATCAAAATCAATGATTTTCCCTTATGTTAGGCTTATTTGTACTTTGGTTACATATATAATAGGTATATATAGAAACGAAGATTTCCTCTCTTATGTTTGGTGCAGCACTGTTTTTGTGCAATTAGTGTCACCTTCTTTAGAGCTCTACTGGTGTCCCCCCCAAAGTGTGTCAAACCCGGGCGGAACCCGCCTCCCTCCCCCCCTACGACGCCCCTGAAGATCCTCGCCCGTGTGGAAGCGTGAGCTTTTGGCGATCAGGTCCAAGGGCCAACCGTGGCCTATGGGGGCCCCCTCGTTTTACAATAAAAGTAAATACAACTAAGCCAGGATTAACCCCCAAAAAAGGTCAATGTGGGCTCAATTCTATTCCCGGTATTTTATCGCTTCCCGGAATGGGGACTCACAACAGTCGAACCAACCATCATCAGGTACCTATTTTACTTAATAAGAACAGAGGCAAACAAGTGTACAGAACACTAGCCAGTTAGTACTTTGATTGTGAAGTCAATGACGCAACCACTGATCCACGAATTTAAGTTTATTAAACTAATTTCGTGGTAGTTACCGCCTGTTAGTTTTTAACCATCCTGTGAGCGTAGCGCAAAAAAAAAAAAAAAAAAAAAAAAAAAAAAAAAACAGGATTACGGTGGTTCACAATGTTCACATAACTCTGGGCATCCCGCATACTTAACTGTCCACCCAATTTTCTGTACACCACTGTAAACATGCTGAGTAAATTACATATATTATTATCAATCATTTCTTCAGAGAGAACTCACTTACGCAGGTAACAGCAATACACAACAAAATATATTCTGTCCAATTAATATATAATAATTCAATGGGTAAACATATTTTTGGGGGGAACCACAATACAATATGGAGTTACAGACTCCAAAACATTTCAAGATAATCTTACATGGACTGTCAATGCGGTGTCCTCCGTGGCTTGGTTGGCAACGCTCTTGACTCACACACTGGGTTTGTCCGTGGTTTTTAATTCCCGATACGGGGGTAATGCGGGCGCATTTCCTTACACCTGCTGTCCCTGTTCGGGCACGGGGTAGGTATATCCCAGCAGTAAGTAACTGGAGTTAGTCGACTGTTGTGGGTAGAAACATTCCTGGGCCAAGACTGAAGTACCCCAATGGAAAAATAAAAGAAACAGTTGCTTGCTTGCTTACCTACTAATCCTCGATGACCGTCTGACTTGAGCTTTTCTTAGAGTTATCCTGGGTTGAACCTTCCTCCTCGTTAAAAACCCCGAAACGCATCTTAATAATATGAAACTTGAGGGACTGGTTACAGCCACCAATCGAGTAATAATAACCATAATTCCCACTCTCGTTATTCTGGTGGTGGTAAACAGGTTACAGAACCCTAACGTTATAATTCTCGTGTAATCGATAAGATTTAAAACTCCAATTTACCAAGCAGCTATTTCCGCGTATATTTGCTGGTTAGTCTGTGTGACCACCAAGAATGAGGGGTAATATTCTCGACCTAAAAGTTAGTAAACTTAAGTCTTACTCTTCATAAATTTCACTACATTTATATCACTGCAGAAACCTTGTTAGGAGTATATATATACGAAAGTGACCCCAGAAATAGGGACGAAAGAGCAATAGGCTACATGTCACACCATGCAAAGAAAATGGAAAGTAAGTAAGACACATATGCAACAGTTAGGTTATCCTATTTTTATAGTATGAAAACGTTTCGCCTACACAGTAGGCTTCTTTCAGTCAAGTAACAGAAAAGTGATAGAAGCAAGAAGAGACTTGAAGACGATGTAATCAGACCCATCATACCCTAAATTTGAGGTGGTCAGTCCCTGCAGTCTGGAGAAGAGCATTGTTTTCCAAAGTATGAAACATAATGACCTGGTTCATACTATGGGAACATGCTCTTCTCCAACTGAGGGCTGACCACCCTCAAAACTTTAAGGGTGATGGACTGATTACATCGTCTTCAAGTATCTTCTGCTTCTATCAACTTTTCTGTACTCGACTGAAGAAGCCTACCTAATACGAAACGTTTCATAATAAAGATACCTAAACAGTTGCCATATGTGTTCCCCCTTACCTAACAACCCCCTGTCGGTATTTTATACCATTTTAATGTTTTCAAGAAATGGAATAAAATATGTTTTAGGTAAATGGAGTCACAGTATGGAGCGAGGGCAGCTGTGATATTTTATTTGGTAACGTTTTCGCTCCCAGAACTTTGTCAACCATTACAAACATTGTAGATGCAGGTAATGGATTGAACAAAGCTCCCTGAAGAGCAAAACGTGCGCACAAATAAAAATGTCCACATAGTTTCACTCAAAACAAATATGAAGTTCAGCAACTACTCAGTTATTATAGGAAACTTTAGGTAATTTAAAACTGTATCAGATAAACACAAAATTCTAACCATACAATAAGGGACAAAGTAATGTGAATGACCCCTGCAATTGTAGTAATGTCATAGGATCTCAACCTTCAAAAGACCATAATGTATCTTACCCGCCATTCGCTAGGAAAATGATAGGGAAATGGAATAAATGAGAGACCTTCAAAACTAGAGACGCCAAGCCCATGATTCTCTTCAGATCGCTTGTTTCTCTCTAGGCCCCCCTCAAGGCTGGCGACAATGCAACCTGGAGAGTGTACAAAAGACACTTCACGGTACCAATAAGTACGATAAGGCACCTTAAACTACTGGTAATGGTTTGAAGGTTCCTTGATTTTGTATTACCCTGGAAGCGCAGGAGAGAGTAATACATGAAAAATTCCTAGAGGGATTAGTACCAAAACTTGCCACACGAAAATCACTCCCTATGAGAGCAAAAGACTCTGCAGGAAATGAAAAACATTCCCCAAATGAAGAGCAGGGTCGCCACGGGTACACTGAGAGGAACAACACAATAAGTGTCCCCAGGGCCCCAAGAACATGTTCAGCTGCCTCCCCAGCATACATACGGTGGAATACCAACAAACACCAGGCTGTGTCCTTCAGAAGGCAAACTGGACCAGGCACCTAAAAGTCAGAACCTGACCAGCCGAGTTTGGGTCGTATACGTCAGTTTTGCGGTGGGCCAGCATAACAGACAAGCCCCCAGGGTTGATCAGACCCCTGATCCACCAAGAGGACTGGTCCTCAGACCGAGCCGGCCCCCCCCCGCGGGGGCCTGCTGCCGCCCCAAACCCTCTCCAGTTATACTCCAGGTAATGTGGCGATTTACCTAACAATTTTTGTCCGAAATAATACCATTACCGAATAGATTTATTTCTGAATAACGCAGAGTTACTCATCGGGAACAATTCAGCCTCGCCGCTACCCGAACAACACCTTCTAAGAGTCGTAATTAGATTATGTTTACGGTGATAAAATTACTCCTTAATAACTGCAGCTTCAAAAATAACCAAGATACTCTGTAGCTTATAGCAATATAAGATAGAGAAAACTCCTGGTGAACCTCGAGAAGCCTGAAGTATTTACACTGCGTTAGCTGGTTACATAATCTTTGTACAAGGATACAGGGCAAATATTTCTACTTTCAGAAATGGGGTAAATGCGCAAGAAAGGAAACCAAACATTTTCACATTTTCATCCCCACCCGAACCTGTGCCTTTGTTTATAATCTAGTAAACGGTCTTGGAGGTCCCCTAAACCTCCAAGTATTTTCCACTTCCCCCACCTTCCTCCCCAGATTGGTCCTCCCTGTCTCCGTGTCTCCCTGTCTATCTGTCGGTCTCCGTGTCTCCCTGTCTATCTGTCGGTGTCCGTGTCTCCCTGTCTATCTCTCGGTCTCCGTGTCTCCCAGTCTGTCTTCATCTGTGTGTGTGTCTCTCTCTTTCACCTAACCTCTGATCTAACAAAGGTCAATCTGGTCAAAGTCAAGAAGCAAGTAATCAGATTATGATCTAATACTCAACTCAGCGTTCTCTTAAAAGGTTGAAGATAAGCCGGTGATAAAGGCTGACACAAAAGCCATAAAACCTAAACACTGAAACCCCCTACAGGTATTCAACACATAAATCTGCGACCAGTCTGTAATGCCTCACAAGCTCTGGCTCTATACTCGCACTGAATGACCAATGCAGTTATGAAGAAATAAGAAAGCAAACTGAGCACTTACCTGCTAATAATAAGCGTGATCGCCATAACACAGGCAGGAACGTGAACATGCCCAAACACACACCTTAGAACGATCGGATAACTATCTTAATATACCCTCTTTTCGAAAAACAAAGTCAGAAATCCAGATAAAAAGAACAATACCCCTCAAAATAATGTAGATAAAGAACATACAGGTAAGAAATTTGCAAGTGCCCGGCCGTGGTCATGAAGTGCCATCAGACGATGTGTCTAATGTTTACTGCGGACAAACAATAACACCGCCACCTCTCGGGTATGGCAGTTCTAAGCGCACCCCATAGGCCACAGGCGGGATAGAAGCGCCCGCGAAATCAGAGAGGTTCTATCCCCGCCCGTTGGTATGGTTTTGAGTTTTTTTGAACCAAGAACCCGCGATCCAAGGTTTCTAAATATCCCCGTTCTCATTTGTATGTTTTAGTTTGCAAAACGTGTCATATACGATTTTTTATATAACGGTTCGTTCGATAGTACGATGAAGTATTTATCGTTTAATATATGACAGTTACTAAATATGTCTAGTAATAATCATATAAAAATATTTCCCTCCATTGCTCATTCTGGGAGTGCAGCTCCATAGATCGACTTTCTCAGCACTTTTTTTTCCCCAGGCAGAAACTGGCAATTTAGGAAGGATATACACAAATAGACCCGGGCATCATAAAAGAGAGAAGTACTTTACGACGACGTTCGGTCCGACTTGACCATTGGACAAAGTCACTTTGGTCAATGGTCTTGCAGTAGTCCGGACCGAAAACGTCCAGGTCGTAGGAGTGGGGGAGCTTCTCTCTATTATGGTGCGGGTTATTGTGGTATTGTTCCAGTCACGGTTATTGGTGCCTTTTTGGTTATTTAGGATAGGAATCTTATGGCGATGTTCATTTCAAATAGATTAATGTCAAGTGAACTGTCAGTTGTGACTTGTTTCTATAAGCATCTACGCTTTCCCCAAAACTGAGTCTAATAACTCTTAAATAGGTATCGACACAATCAAAGGACCGACACTTTTAAATCAAAACAAAAAGATACATGGAAACAATCTGTATTTACCAGTTTTCGATTTGTAGCTGAAAAGTCGAGTTGAAGAAGGTAATTTAAAGTAAATAAGTAAGCTTAATCAGGTAATACACAATACAGTTACTAAATTACATACATAGAAAATAATATGTGTAAAGTACCTACTATAACCCAAAAAAAAGTCAGAGAAAGTGGACTTTATTTCCATTGGGG
>NC_069405.1:87186231-87210125 GCF_026875155.1 Cherax quadricarinatus
TGATTTTTTAGATAGATCCAGGGTTTTCATGATTCAGGGTTATACACCGAGAGGTGCATATCTCAAGATTTATAACGAGAGGTGCTATCTCAAGATATATACACCGAGAGGTGATATCTCAAGATATATACACCGAGAGGTGCATATCTCAAGATTATATACACCGAGAGGTGCATATCTCAAAGAAATATTACACCGAGAGGTGTATATCCAAGATATATACACCGAGAGGTGCATATCTCAAGATATATACACCGAGAGGGCATATCTCAAGATATATACACCGAGAGGTGCATATTCAAGATATGTACACCGAGGTGCATTGGTGCATATGTATAGGTGTTTAGCTATCATGGTATATACCATTCTAGTGCAGTCGATAAACATTAAATCTGGAAAAACTAAGTATTCCACAACAATTAGGTTACTAAAAGCGAGTGTATATTCATCACGAATGGGTGCGAGAAGATAAATAACATCACGAATGGGTGCCAGGAGTGAAATATCAAGAATAGGTGTCAGAAAACTTGTCAGTGTGAATTTCGTGTCTATAAGAATGTTTACCAAAAACAAAAAAATTCTGTTAAGCATCTCTTAGGTGAAGAGAAAGCAGTTATGAGCACTATAAGTTATGTAATACGCCCTTTCCTGGGTAGTTATTAAAGTTTGGTTTTCAAGAATGGGGCTGAGTTTGAGGAGGAGCTGCGTGGAGTGTGAGGAGAAACTGGGTGGAGTGTGTGGAGAAACTGGGTGGAGTGTGAGGAGAAACTGGGTGGAGTGTGAGGAGAAACAGGGTGGAGTGTGAGGGGAACTGGGCGGAGTGTGAGGAGAAACTGGGTGGAGTGTGAGGAGGAACTGGGTGGAGTGTGAGGAGAAACTGGGTGGAGTGTGAGGGGGAACTGGGGTGGAGTGTGAGGAGAAACTGGGTGGAGTGTGAGGAGAAACTGTGGTGGAGTGTGAGGAGAAACTGGGGAGTGTGAGGGGAACTGGGCGGAGTGTAAGGAGAAACTGGTGAGTTGGGAGGAACTGGGTGAGTGAGGAGAAACTGGGTGGAGTGTGAGGGGGAACTGGGTGGGAGTGTGAGGGGAACTGGGTGAAGTGTGAGGGGAAACTGGTTGGAGTGTGAGAAGAAACTGGGTGGAGTGTGAGGGGGAACTGGGTGAAGTTGTGAAGAGAAACTGGGTGTGTGGTGAGGAGGAACTGAGTGGAGTGTGAGGAGAAACTGGGTGGAGTGTGAGGAGAAACTGGGTGGAGTGTGAGGAGAACTGAGTGGAGTGTGAAGGAGAAACTGTGTGGAGTGTGAGGAGAAACCTGGGTGGAGTGTGGGGGGGAACTGGGTGGAGCGTGAGGGGGAACTGGGTGGAGTGTGAGGAGAAACTGGGTGGAGTGTGAGGGGAACTGGGTGGGAGTGTGAGGAGAAATTGGTGGAGTGTGAGGAGAAACTGGGTGGAGTGTGAGGGGAACTGGGTGGAGTGTGAGGAGAAACTGGGTGGAGTGTGAGGAGGAACTGGGTGGAGTGAGGAGAAACTGGGTGGAGTGTGAGGGGAACTGGGTGGAGTGTGAGGGGGAACTGGGTGGAGTGTGAGGGGAAACTGGGTGGAGTGTGAGGAGAAACTGGGTGGAGTGTGAGGGGGAACTGGGTGGAGTGTGAGGAGAAACTGTGTGGAGTGTGAGGAGAAACTGGGTGGAGTGTGAGGGGGAACTGGGTGGAGCGTGAGGGGGAACTGGGTGGAGTGTGAGGAGAAACTGGGTGGAGTGTGAGGGGGAACTGGGTGGGAGTGTGAGGAGAAATTGGGTGGAGTGTGAGGAGAAACTGGGTGGAGTGTGAGGGGAACTGGGTGGAGTGTGAGGAGAAACTGGGTGGAGTGTGAGGAGGAACTGGGTGGAGTGAGGAGAAACTGGGTGGAGTGTGAGGGGAACTGGGTGGAGTGTGAGGAGGAAACTGGGTGGAGTGTGAGGAGAAACTGGGTGGAGTGTGGGGGGAACTGGGTGGGAGTGTGAGGAGAAACTGGGTGGAGTGTGAGGAGAACTGGGTGGAGTGTGAGGAGAAACTGGGTGGAGTTGTGAGGGAACTGGGCGGAGTGTGAGGAGAAACTGGGTGTGGAGTGGAGGAGGAACTGGGTGGAGTGAGGAGAAAACTGGGTGGAGTGTGAGGGGGAAACTGGGTGGAGTGTGAGGGGGAACTGGTGGAGTGTGAGGGAAACTGGTTGGAGTGTGAGAAGAAACTGGGTGGAGTGTGAGGGGAACTGGGTGAAGTATGAAGAGAAACTGGGTGGAGTGTGAGGAGGAACTGAGTGGAGTGTGAGGAGAAACTGGTGGAGTGTGAGGAGAAACTGGGTGGAGTGTGAGGAGGAACTGAGTGGAGTGTGAGGAGAAACTGTGGAGTGTGAGGAGAAAACTGGTGGAGTGTGAGGGGAACTGGGTGGAGCGTGAGGGTGGAACTGGGTGGAGTGTGAGGAGAAACTGGGTGGAGTGTGAGGGGAACTGGGTGGAGTGGAGGAGAAATTGGGTGGAGTGTGAGGAGAAACGGGTGGAGTGTGAGGGGAACTGGGTGGAGTGTGAGGAGAAAACTGGGTGGAGTGTGAGGAGGAACTGGGTGGAGTGAGTGAGAAACTGGGTGGAGTGTGAGGGAAACTGGGTGGAGTGTGAGGGGGAACTGGGTGGAGTGTGAGGGGAAACTGGGTGGAGTGTGAGGAGAAACTGGTGGAGTGTGAGGGGGAACTGGTGGAGTGTGAGGAGAAACTGGGTGGAGTGTGAGGAGAAACTGGGTGGAGTGTGAGGGGGAACTGGGTGGAGTGTGAGGGGGAACTGGGTGGAGTGTGAGGAGAAACTGGGTGGAGTGTGAGGGGGAAACTGGGTGGAGTGTGAGGAGAAATTGGGGAGTGTGAGGAGAAACTGGGTGGAGTGGAGGGAACTGGGTGAGTGTGAGGAGAAACTGGGTGGAGTGTGAGGAGGAACTGGGTGGAGTGAGGAGGAAAACTGGGTGGAGTGTGAGGGAACTGGGTGGAGTGTGAGGGGGAACTGGAGTGGGAGTGTGAGGGGAAACTGGGTGGAGTTTGAGGAAAACTGGGTGGAGTGTGAGGGGGAACTGGGTGAGTGTGAGGAGAAAACTGGGTGGAGTGTTAGGGGGAACTGGGTGGAGTGTGAGGAGAAACTGGGTGGAGTGCAGGGGGAACTGGGTGGAGTGTGAGGAGAAACCGGGTGGAGTGTGAGGAGAAAACTGGGTGGAGTGGTGAGGGGAACTGGGTGGAGTGTGGGAGAAAACTGGGTGGAGTGTGAGGAAAACTGGGTGGATGTGAGGTGGAACTGGGTGGAGTGTGAGGAGAAACTGGGTGGAGTGTGAGGAGAAACTGGGTGGAGTGTGAGGAGGAACTGGGTGGAGTGTGAGGAGGAACTGGGTGAGGTGTGAGGAGGAACTGGGTGGAGTGTGAGGAGAAACTGGGTGGATTATTATTATTATTATAATCAAGGGGGAAGCGCTAATCCCGGAGGATTATACAGCGCCTGGGGGGGGATGTGGAAGGCATTCAGGCTTAATTCGGGGAACTGGAGCACAGATCCAATTCCCTAAATCAAGAGCCCCTCACCAACATCAAGGAACCTTCCTTGAGGGGAGAAACTGGGTGGAGTGTGAGGAGGAACTGGGTGGAGTGTGAGGAGGAACTGGGTGGGGTGTGAGGAGGAACTGGGTGGAGTGTGAGGAGGAACTGGGTGGAGTGTGAGGAGGAACTGGGTGGAGTGCGAGGAGGAGCTGCGTGAGGTGTAGGAGAAACTGGGTGGAGTGTGAGGAGGAACTGGGTGGGTGTGAGGAGAACTGGGTGGAGTGTGAGGAGGAACTGGGGGGGTGGTGAGGAGGAACTGGTGGAGTGTGAGGAGGAACTGGGTGGAGTGTGAGGAGAAACTGGGTGGAGTGTGAGGGGAACTGGGTGGAGTGTGGGGTTAATGATGGAGTGTGAGGAGAAATCTGGGTGGAATGTGAGGGGGGAACTGGGTGGAGTGTGAAGAGAAACTGGGTGGAGTGTGAGGGGGAACTGGGTGGAGTGTGAGGAGAAACCGGGTGGAGTGTGAGGGGAACTGGGTGGAGTGTGAGGAGAAACTGGGTGGAGTGTGAGGAGAAACTGGGTGGAGTGTGAGGAGAAACTGGGTGGAGTGTGAGGAGGAACTGGGTGGAGTGTGAGGAGAAACTGGGTGGAGTGTGAGGAGAAACTGGGTGGAGTGTGAGGAGGAGCTGCGTGGAGTGTGAGGAGGAACTGGGTGGGGTGTGAGGAGGAACTGGGTGGAGTGTGAGGAACTAGGTGGAGCGTGAGAAGAAGCTGCGTGGAGTGTGAGGAGAAACTGGGTGGAGTGTGAGGAGGAACTGGGTGGGGTGTGAGGAGGAACTGGGTGGAGTGTGAGGAGGAACTGGGTGGAGTGTGAGGAGGAACTGGGTGGAGTGCGAGGAGCTGCGGTGGAGTGTGAGAGAAACTGGGTGGAGTGTGAGGAGAACTGGGTGGGTGTGAGGAGGAACTGGGTGGAGTGTGAGGAGGAACTGGGTGGGGTGTGAGGAGGAACTGGGTGGAGTGTGAGGAGGAACTGGGTGGAGTGTGAGAAGAAACTGGGTGGAGTGTGAGGGGGAACTGGGTGGAGTGTGAGGGTTAACTGGGTGGAGTGTGAGGAGAAACTGGGTGGAATGTGAGGAGAACTGGGTGGAGTGTGAAGAGTAAACTGGGTGGAGTGTGAGGGGAACTGGGTGGAAGTGTGAGGAGAAACCGGGTGGAGTGAGGAGAAACTGGGTGGAGTGTGAGGAGAACTGGGTGGAGTGTGAGGAGAAACTGGGGTGGAGTGTGAGGAAAACTGTGTGGAGTGTGAGGAGGAACTGGTGATTGTGAGGAGAAACTGGGTGGATTGTGAGGAAGAAACTGGGTGGAGCGTGAGGAGGAACTGGTGAGGTGTAGAGGGGGAACTGGGTGGAGTGTGAGGAAACTGGGTGGAGCGTGAGATGGAGCTGCGTGGAGTGTGAGGAGAAACTGGGTGGAGTTGTGAGGACTGGGTGGGTGTGAGGAGGAACTGGGTGGAGTGTGAGGAGGAAACTGGGTGGAGTGTGAGGAGGAACTGGGTGGAGTGTGAGAAGGAACCTGGGTGGAGTATGAGGAGAGCTGCGTGGAGTGTGAGGAGAAACTGGGTGGAGTGTGAGGAGGAAACTGGGTGGGTGTGAGGAGGAACTGGTTGGAGTATGAGGAGGAACTGGGGGTGGGGTGTGAGGAGGAACTGGGTGGGGTTGAGGAGGAACTGGGTGGAGTGTGAGGAGGGAAAAAGGGTGGGGGTGTGAGGAGAAACTGGGTGGGTGTGAGGAGGAGCTGCGTGGAGTGTGAGGAAAAAACTGGGTGGAGTGTGAGGGGAAAAGGAAACTTTGTGGGGTGGTTAGGAGGAACTGGGTGGAGTGTGAGGAGGAACTGGGGGGAGTGTGAGGAGGAACTGGGTGGAGTATGAGGAACTGGGAGGAATGTGAGGAGGAACTGGGTGGACTATGAGGAGCTGGGAAGGAGTAGAAAGGGGGAACTGGGTGGATGTTAGGAGGAACTGGGTGGAATGTAAGGAGGAAACCGGGGGAGATTGAGGAGGAACTGGGTGGAGGTTTTTAGGAGGAATGGTGGGGTTTTTGGTGAAAAACTGGGTGGAAAGGGAGAGGAATGGGGGAGTATGAGGAAAAAGGGGGGGGTATGAGGAATGGGGGGATATGAGGAGGGGAATGGATGGGGGTGTGAGGAAAATTGTGGAGTGTGGGGGGGGAAAATGGGTGGGGTGAGGAGGAAATTGATGTGTGTGAGGAGAACTAGATGGAGTGTGGGAGGAATGGGTGGAGTGGAGGAGGAACTGGGTGGAGGGGGTGGAGAAAACCCTTTTTGGAGTGTGGGGGGGAAACTGGGTGGAGTATGAGGAACTGGGAGGATTGAGGAGGAACGGGGGTGGGGGTGAGGAGGAACGGGGTGGGGTTTGGAGGAACTGGGGGGGAGTGTAAAGGAACTGGTGGAGTGTGTGGAGGAAAACGGGGGTGGGGTTGGGGGAACTGGGTGGAGATGGGGAAACTTGGAAGTGTGGGGGGAAACTAGGAGGAGTTGAAGGGGAAACGGGGTGGAGTAAGGGGAAAACTTGGAGGATTAAGAAGGAACTGGGGGGGGGTTGAAAGGAACGGGGTGGAGATGAAAGGAACGGGGTGGGTAAGAAAGGAATGGGGGAGAAAAAAGGAACGGGGGGGGGATGGAAAAAAACGGGGATGGAGTGTGGGGAAAAGAATGGAGGGAATTTTAAAAGGGGAAGGGATGTTTTTTCGGGGGGAATGAATGTATTTCCCCAGGGGAAACTGGAGTATTTCCCCAGGGGAACTGAATGTTTCCAATGGGAAAACTGAAAGTGTTAGGCGAACTGGATGTAGCTCCAGGGGAAATGGCCCCGTATTTTTTCCCGGGGAATGATGTAGTTCCACTGGGAACTGGCTTTTAGTTCCGGGGCGAGTTGGATTAGTTTTTAGGGGAAACGGGCGTAGTTCCAGGGGAAATGGGCGTAGTTCCCGGGCGAACGGGCGTAGTTCCAGAGGGAGCTTGGCGCAGTTCCAGGGGGAAACGGGCGTATTCCGGGGGGAATTTTGGGCGCAGTTCCGGGCGAACTGGCGTAGTTTCCAAAAGGGGAAACGGATGTAGTTCCAGAGGGAACTGGGGATTTTTTTCCGGGGGAAAAAAGTGGATTGATTTCCAGGGGGCCCGGGATTGGGTAGTTCCATAAGGGGGTGGAAACCAGAAAAAATTTGAAAAAAACATTATCAAACATTTAGGGAATGCCAGGATTGGGGGATCAATTTTTTGAGAAAAAAAAAACGGGAGATATTTCAGGCTTTGGATGCAAAAATAGCACCTCATCTAAGAAACTGAGATATACAAATAGGATACCTTTCCGGGAACGGGTGGAAAAATGGGAGTCTGTGCCAAGAGATGTGAGGTTCCCCATTAATGGGAGGGGTTTCCCACGGGCGGGGGCCCATTACTGGGTCAGAAGGTATTGACCCTGGAGGATGAGCATGGCAGTAGCTTTTTGCAGCTGCCCACGCTTAGCAACAGCTGTACTTTTGTTGCCTGGGTACAGGTGCCCCCCCCCCCCCGCCGCCCCCCCCCCGCCCCAGAACATTGCTCTGTTCCACGAACCCCCCCCGTCCCACGAACCCCCCCCCTTCATACGAATCTGCCCGGCATACGAATCCCACTCCCCCCGTTTTCCAGGGCCCCCCCCAGAACCCTGCCCAACTAACCCGCTTCTTTTCATTAAAATCAAAACAAAAAATCAGTGTATTAATAATCTCGGGTGTACAAGAATTTGATTTTTTTAATAAATGTCAATAAAATGGTTTCTTTAATTTGGGTTAAAGGTAGGAGGTGCACAAGATCCTTAGAAAACCCCCCCGGTAAAACACAGGTCCCCTCTCTAAAAAACCAACACACGAAGCAAACATACTTGGCTTTACTTTTTTTGCTACCTCCGCTTGGAAAAAGGGAGCTCCGGGGTGCCTCAAGAAGAAGACTTATCAACATTTTCCAAGTTGCGGTGCTCCCCTTCCATTAAAACTGCCGGCAACAGCAAGACCTTCTTCTTGTCAGCTTAAAAGAATGATTCTGGCTATTACAGTGAAAAGTAGAAGGGGTGTCAGGAAAAACCAGTGCAGGATAAGGAAAAGTTAAATACTGAAATTGCTACTGGGTTTTTTCAATTTAGAAACGTAATTATTCGCATGCTCAAAACTCTCTGTGTATTCATTAAGTCCAGACTTCAAAAAAGAAGCTACAACAAAAATGTATTTTAATTTTTTCTGGATTTCGTCTTTAATTCTTCCTTTAGATAATAAAGCAACATATTTTGTTTTGACTTTAAAAATACAGATAACAAAAAAATAAGGTATTCCCGGGAAACCCTTTAAGATCTTACCTGGATTTTTCCCCTTCCTCCAGGGTTTTCCCTTATTGAAATGTCTCATTGATCAGCTTAAAAATTTTTACGAAGCTGGTGCACGTAACAAGGAAAGTTTCGGGAGTTACTGGCTTATGCAGATGCCCTCGTATCAGTTTTTATACAACAATCCCCCGATTCGGGTTTTGAACGATTATTTTTAAAAAAGGTTTTTCTGACCCCCTTCAAAAATTTTGCACTTGTGTATCCTATTTAAAATGAGATAGTTTTTTGAAAAATTTTGTTAGAGTAAAACCATTTTTTTTGTTAAAAATGGGTTACTTTTTTTCCTGAAATAATTTAGTATGCTTTTTTGAAAAAGGGTTCCCTTCAAACTTAAAAGAACCAAATTAAGTTTGGCTTTTTTTAAAAACAAATTTTGGCAAAATCCAAAAAAACAAATTTTTTCGTTGTTCCCACGATAAATGGGGAAAGGATCTTTTACTTCCAAACCAGACACTCAGAGATGGTGGCCCTTTTTTTCACAACAAAGTTCATATAAATCTTTGCTGTGTTTTTTTTGAATTTGCCATTTTTTTTTTAAACAAAAAATTGATTTTCACGAAAATAAATGGTGTATCCTGAGATAAAATTTTTTAAAACTTAAGCTTTGAAGGAACCAGTTTGGCTGTTTTGTTAAAGACTTTCAACATTTTTTACCAGAAAAAATCTGAAAAAAAATTGGAACAATTGTAAACCTTAAAAAGAAAACTGGGTAAAAATAACCTGGTTGGATGGGTTTAGGGCAGTGGGTCTTAATCAAAAACCTGGGTTTTTCCAGGCTAGACCCGACAGCCTGGCCCATGGCCTGGCTTTGAAGGAGTAAGACCTCAAAACCCATCAAGGGTATGAAGGAAAGGTAGGTTTTCCCGCCCTAATTTATCCTCTCCTGTAACGGGAAATTTTTTTGGTTTTTTCTGGCAGCGGGAGTAAATATACGTCTTCGGAGCTTCTTACTTTATTTGCAAAAACCCTGGTGGGGGACACAGGCTTGTGTGTTTTTTTGCCCTGGCCCCCCGGGGGGGGCCAGCCCCCCGGGGGGAGAGAGGGGGTAGGACTGTTGACTGATTCTAGGCCGTGAGTGGAAAAAGGGGAGTGGGGCCCAGCTCCCCACTGACCTGGGGAGGCCTAGAAAAGGGGGAGCAACCCAGGCCGCAAAAATGAACTAACTGGCAGAACCCCATGGCGTCTTGGCGACGTACAGGTTTTGTCCCAAATCCGACGGTGTCAAACCTCAAAACCAATGAATCTTTTTTTGTAGTTTTAGATTGTTATGGCTTTTGTTAAGCGCCAATATACAAATTGTACTTTTAACCCCCTTAGCGTCTTTATTTGGTACCTTACAAAGCGTGCAATACCAATTTCTTTAAAATATTTTTTTTATAGGGAAAATGTAGAGTTTTGAAAAACAAAATATCGGGGGGAAAAAAAAACTGAGAATTGTAGAAAACGCTCGTACTTCACGTTTAATTCTTCACAAAAAGGAATATCTCTTAAAAAATTTGGTTTTGTAAAGCTTCGTATTTTAGATGCATCAATATTCCCCGGGTACAGTGTTTGTTCTTCTCCTCCAAAGGGCGTTTTTTTTCCTCCTCCAAGGGCGTTCCTCCTCCTCCAAGGTCGTTCTTTCCTCCTCCAAGGTCGTTTTTCCTCCTCCTCCAAGGTCCCCTTCTTTTCCCCTCCCAAAGGGTCTTTTCCTCTTTTTAAAAAATCGTTTTTTTTAATCCCCAAGGGCGTTCCTCCCCCCCCCAAGGTCGTTCCTCCTCCAAGGTGTTTTTCCTCTTTTTCCAAAAATCTTTTTTTAATCCCCAAGGTCGTTCCCCCCTCCCCAAGGTCGGGTTCCCCTTTCTCCCCAAGGTGTTCCCTCCTCCCCCAATGGTTCTTCCTCCTCCCCAATTCGTTCCTCCTCCAAAGGTCTTTTTTTCCGGTTTTTTTTTTTTTTCCGGGGTTTTTTTTTCTTTTGGTGTTCCCCTTTAATCGTTCCCCCTCCGGGGTTTTTTTTTTTCCCCCCCTCCTAACGTTTCTTTCCCCCCGGGGCGTTCTTTTCCCCCCCTTTTTTTTTCCCCCTCCAAACCCTTCCCTTCCTCTTCCTTCCCCTTCCCCCTCTCCAAATCCTTCCCCCCCCTCCCAAAATTTTTTTCCTTTTAAAACAAAAAAGCTCCCGGGTTTTAAAGGGGGGGGGGTTTAAATAAAAGGGGATGGGTTTAAGGGTGGGGGCCTTTTTTCCCCTTTTTTTTTCCCCTTCCCGTTTTTTCTCTTTTTTTATCAACGCTTAAAAAGCCCTTCAGTCGGCTTCAAACTTTCCAAATGTTTCCCAAAAAGGGGGGGGTTTTTTTTTAAGGTATATGGTTCCCATTTTTTTAAATTTTTTTTATTTTAAAAAAGGGGAAAAATTCCCTTTGTTTAATTTGGCGAGAAATTTTTTTGTAAAAGGGGGCATTTTGGGGGTTACCCCGAGGGGAAAAATTTTCCCTTTTGGGTTTAAACCAATTTTGTTTTTTTTTTTACAAAAAACTGAAAAACACTTTTTCGCTTTTCAAAAAATTTTTAGTGCGGGGTTGTTTGAATAAAGCCTTTTGGGGTTTTTTAAAAATTTTAAAAAATTATTTTTTCCCCAATATTTAAGCCCCTGGGGAAATGGGAAATTTGGTTTTCTGAGGTTTTTTTAAATTAAAAACAGGTTTTTAAAGGGAAAAGGGTTAAAAATTAATATTGGGGGCCCCCTTCCAATTTTTTCCTTTTTTGAAATTGGGAATGATGAAATAATTTTTTAAAAAAATTTTTATGGAAATTGTCTCATCCTTCAACTTAAAAAGGATAATTGGAAAATAAAAATTGGGTGGCCCCTTCCCCTTTTTCAGTTTTTCATTTTGGAAATTTATTTTTTTTTAGTGTCCCCTTAGGTTTTTAAATTTCAAGTTTTAAAAGCTTACATCTTAGTTAAAAAGGTTTTTTGATTTTTGGGTGGTAGGGGTAAGGTCTTAATTTTATTTCAATTTTAAAAACTGGGACAAGGGGCCCCGGGGGGTTGAGGGATTTTTGGTTTAAAATGGGAAAAAATATTATTCCAATGGAAACCTTGTGAAAGCCCCCCCTTGGGTTTTTCCCGTTTTTTAAAGTTATAATGTAATCCCCTTAATAAAAAAAAATTTTTTGCTACATTTTTCCTGTTCCTTTTTTCAGCATTGAGGTAGAGGGGGTTGGGCTTATGACCTACAGGGTACCTTTTCATATTGCGCAGCGTCCCCAAAAAACCCTTTTAGTTTTTGGAAAGCTTTTGTTTAAACTTTTGTGAAAGTAAATGGTTGGTTAATGGGGTTTAAAGCCTATCGACTACACTAAAGCTACACCTAACCGCTCCACCACCAGACAAAAATACTGTAATCCCTAAAATCCTCCCCCACCACCCGACAAAAATACTATAATCCCTAAAATATGGATTCAAATAGCCTCACGGCATACAGAAGGTGAGAAAAATACACCTCTAGATGTATATATCCTGTTGTTTATGAAGATCAGTATAATGCAAGATATCATTGATGTGACTGAGAGAAAAAATACATAACTGCACATGAGCCCATAAAGGATATTTTTGTAGCCAATAAATCTGAAAGAGCTTCTCTGTGAAACTCTCTTCCCGAAGATCGGCTCGTGGTGGCAGTCTTTGTCGACTTAGTTTATACACAATATCGCGTTTTTATTTAATCTCAGATCTATTCTTGTGGGCTAAAAAAACCCATCTTCCATTTTTTCTTAGTCTTCTGGACGGGATCTCCCACTTCAGTGTCGAGATCAATAACAGTTTCTCTTCACACTTGTTCCAGCAAAAAACGGAGTTTTTCCTCCGTTTCCTCTGTGTACATATATTCGTTTGAGGGAATTTAAAGAAAGTGGGGCTGCCCTGGGGGTTATACTGGAGGTTATTCCGGGGATCAACGCCCCCCCCGGTCCGGTTTCCATGAGCAGGCCTCCCGATGGATCAGGGCCTGATAAAACTAGGCTGTTACTGCTGGCCGCACGCAGTCCAACGTACGAGCCACACCCCCCGGCTGATCCGGCACTGACTTTAGGTATCTCTCCAGCTCTCTCTTGAAGCAGCCAGGGTTTTTTTGGCAATTCCCCTAATTGCTTGATGGGAGGCTTTTTGAAAGTTTTGGGCCCCGGACACTTACGTGTTTTCCCTTAGTGTACCAATGGCGCCCCTACTTTTTATTGGGGGCATTTTGTATCGCCTCCCCAGTCTTTTAACTTTCGTAGGGAGTGATTTCTGTGTGCAGATTTGGGACCATTCCTTTTCCCAAGATTTTCCAAGTGTAAAATTTATATATATCTCTCCCTCTTGCGTTTTCCAACGGTACAAGTCAAGTGCTTCCAAGCGTTCCCAGTAGTTAAGGGTGCTTGACAGAACTTATACGTGCAGTAAAGGATCTCTGTACACTCTCTAGATCTGCGATTTCACCTGCTTTGAATGGAGATGTTAATGTACAGCAGTATTCCAGCCTAGAGAGAAAAAAGTTGATTTGAAAAGGATTCATCATGGGCTTGGCATCTCTCGTTTTTGAAAGTTCTCATTATCCATCCTATAATTTTCTTGAAACGTGCGATCGTGGCACTGTTGGTTGATCCTTGAAAGGGGAGATCCTAAAGACTTTAAACTACTCCCAGGTCCCCTTACATTATTTTTCCGCTCTATTGAAATGGCCGGAGTCAATAGTAATACTCTGTTTTCTAGTTATTATCTCCTTCAGTTTTCCATAACGGAGTAGTTGGAATTTGTCCTCATTGAACATCATATTGTTTACCGTTGCCCACGGGAAAAACCCTTTGTTTATATCTTCTTGGGGGTTAACCGCGTCCTCAGCAGATGACAGCCTCATGCAGATCCTAGTATCATCCGCAAAGGATGATACGGTTGGCTGTGGTGTATATCTCTGTCTATGTCTGATATGAGGATAAGGAAATAAGATGGGGGCGAGTACTGTGCCTTGTGGAACAGAGCTCTTCACTATGGCACCCTTTCCGATTTAACTCTGTTGACCACTACTCTTTGTGTTCGATTTGTTAGGAAGTTGAAGATCCATTCCCCACTTTCCCAGTTATTCCTTTAGCCGTATTTTATGGGCTATTACGCCATGATCGCATTTGTCAAATGCTTTTGCAAAGTCTGTGTAAAATTACATCTCCCATTCTGATTTTCTTCCAGTGCATCCAAGGCCCAATGTCATAGTGATCCAGTAGTTGTGAGAGGCAGGAGCGGACCTGCCCTGAACCCATGTTGCCCCTGGATTGTGCAGATTTTGTGGAATCCAGGTGATTTGCAATCCTACTTCTTAGCACTCTTTCAAAAGATTTTTATGATGGGGGACGTCAGAGTTTATTGGTCTATAGTTTTAAGCTAATCCATTGCTGCCACCCTTTATGGAGTGGGGCTATATCCGTTGTTTTTAAGCACTTTGGAATTTCACCCCATGTCCAAGCTCCTCCTCCATAGTGTACTTAGGGCACGCGAGGGGGGTTTCCTTTGCAGTTCTTATGAAAAAGAGTTCCACGAGTCTGGGGCCCGGGGCTTAGTGCATAGGCATGTTTTTCAATGCTTTTTCGAAATCTATCGGAGTTTTGGTAATGTCGGAAATCTGGCATACATTTATGGAGTTTTGAGGCTCATCATGAAGAAATCATTTGGGTCGTCGATCCTCAGACCGATTTGTGGTTCCACTAACACAGAGTCGTACTGGGATTTCAATATTCACTCATTTCCTTGTTGTCATCTGTGTAAGTCCATCCCTCTGAGTAAGGGCCCGATACTAGATGTGGTATTTTTCCTTGTTTTGGCATATGAAAAGAAAATTTTGAATTTCTTTCAATTTCCCCTAATAGCTTTAAGCTCCTCCTGCCTCTCCTGGTTCCTGTAAGAGTCGTTTAGCTTAAGGGTTTAATAGTTTCCACTTCCTGGTCAGCGCCTCCTTTTGTGTATCAGATATTCTAGCACTCCTGAGGAGCTCAGTGACCTTCGTCCCTCTTCTGTAGAGGGAGCGTCTTTTTCTCTCCAGTTTACCCCCTGCTCTTCTTCTTTCTTAGGGGAAAAATGCCTAGAACATGCTTCGGCTACCAGGAAGTTGATCCTTTCAAGGCACTGGTTTGGATCTATGTCATTTAAGACATCTTCCCAACATGTTTCGTTTAGGACATGGTTTACCTGGTCCCAGTTGATTTTTCTTGTTTTTGAAAATTGTATTTTGTGAAGACACCTTCACAGGTACATGCATTCTGCTGATCAGGACCCTATGCATGTATGTCTGGACTTCAATTAGAAATTTTGATCGGGAATTAGTTTTGTTTTTGAAAATTCTTATGTCTCTTATCAGGTCCTCATTATTTGTGAAGATAAAGGTTTAAGTGTGTTTTTCTAGTCTTGTTGGCTCCACTATCTGCTGGCTTAAGGTGTGTTTTTTTTTGCAGAAAACTTAGTAAGCTCATGTGTGGTGACCTTTCATCTGCGCTACCTCCGGGAATTGTTTCCCGCTATAACATATTGCTACATTCTTCCATTTTGTATGCCTTTGGTTGAAATCACCAAGCAGTTAAGATGTTTTGGGGATGGAGCTGGAAGGTTTTCCCCAAAAAGTAATCAATTTTCAGTAGCTGTTTTTCCCTTTAACTGTTGTGAGGTTGCATCTGGTGGCTTGATACAACCAAATGACTAGGTTTTGGTTCTCGATCTTTATTGATAGAACTTTTAACTACCTCATTTGTGGTGTTTCAGCAACTCCGTGCAGATAAGGGACCTTTGACATACAGGGCCAACCCCCCCCCCTTGTTGCCTGTTTTTTTTTTGTCGCATCTTTAAAAAGGTGTAACCACTTATCCCTATTTCAACTGTCCCAAAATGATCTTTTGTGTGAGTCTCTGTGAAAGGCTGCAAACATTGCATTAGACTCCTCTAGAAGTCCACTGATAAAAAGGGATTTTGTTGTTGGTGGATGGCTTAAGGCCCTGTATAATTAGCAAATATGAACAAGGTTGTATTCTGTGTTTGTTGGGGGGATTTTTGTTACTGGCATCAGTAGTTGTAATTCTGAGGGCCATGGGTGGCCACTGGCTGCGCCTCCAGTCCAACAAGGCTCCAAGGTGGTGAACTATTTTTGTTATTTCTTCCCTTTTCTTTTTTCGTTCCTGCCACTAAAAAATCACCTGGAGTTGGTTGTCGTAGCTACTATTTTTTGTCTTGTGGGGTCTGTGCCTCCTGGTCCCCCTTTTAGATGGTATTTCAGGGCACTCGATGTTGTAACATGGGTTTGGGAGGACCGAGAGTGGCAAAATTTTTGGGTTAAAGAAAGTACAGAAAAAGAACGACACACTCCTTTTAAAAGGAGGTCGCCTACATTTTTTGGGATGGTCCAAAGTTTTTCATGTCCCATTTTTTTTTCCCCTGTTATTCCATGCTTACAGATGCCCCAAGCATAAATATTTGGGACAAATTCACCTTTGGTTGAGAATTTTTGGGAGGTGTGTTGTCAATTTCTGCAGGTTCTGGGACTGCACTATAATCCTCAGTATCCAAGCCAGGGCCCCCCCGTCCTGGATTCCCATCTACTTTCCCCAGTAAGGAAGAAGAAGGAGGACTCCTCTCCAACATCTTGTACTGTGGGGCCCCGGTCTTGTGCAATGATGGTTGTATATTTACGGTTTTAGATGGTTGTATATTTTCTGTTTTGTGGTGGTTTTGGTAGTGTCCCTAGGAGAGTCTGGCTGGCAGTAAGGCTGGGGGCTGGTCTGGGTCGGGACTGGGGCTTGGGGCTGGGCTGGGTCTGGTCAGCGGCTGGGCCTGGGCCAGCGGCCCGGGCCTTTGGGCCAGCGGCTGGCCTGGGGCCAGCACCAGCACTGTGGGTATTAGTGCTATGACGGGGGAGCCTGGACCCACCACACTGGGGGGAAATTAGTGCAATACGGGGACCTGGACCACACCACACTGGGGTTTAGTGCATGACTGGGGAGGTCGGGTTTTTACACCATGTGGGTGACTAATAGTTTTGGGTCATCGGTTGTGGTAGGACATTCTGCATTTTTTTTACACTATCTCTTGCTCCCATGTTGCAACGGTTTTTTTTTTTCCCGTAGCATTCAGTGTTCAATGACACGAAATTCTTTTGTTACACAGTCAGTGGTGCGAATATCCTAAAAAGGCATAGCCATTGGCTCTTTTTTTTTTTAAAGATACTTTTTTGACGGGGAAATTTTTGACATCTTCCACAGTATGTTGTAAAAATATCCACACTAGACTTAAAGTGATTTTTTTTTTTTTAAAGAGACGGGTTTTTTTATTTTTCAATTAAGTATTAAAATTTGTAAAAATTTTGCGTAAATCAAAAAAAAAAAACAAAAAGACTTGACCTCATGATATTAAGTCGAAAAGAATTTTAGTCTTTTTTTTATTTCGCTAGATTCTTAATCTCTGAAATTGGAACTGATGTTTTTAAGAATAAATTCTTTTTCACTTTTCTTGTTTCCTGTCGTTCATAATCAAGGATAGTAGGAGTAGTGTTTTAAATGGACAAAAACGGGAAAGGGGGTGAAAAAGGGAGGGAAAAATATTTGTGATGTCTACATTTTTTTTTAATATAAATATTTTTTTTTTCCCCTTTGTTTTTAGTTTGACAAAGATAAGTGTTTTAAAAAGGGTCGGGGGTGTCTTTTTTTAAAGGACCAAAAGCAAACACAGGATATTTTTTTTGGAAATCTTTCAATCGTTGTAAATTGGATGCTCCGAATGTCACTCCAGCAACTGTGGGTAACACACTTTTTTTACTACTGTTTTGTTGGTATGCATAAATAACTTATTACGACTGTAACTAGTTTATAAGCATGTAATAGTTCATTACCACTGTACATGTTTAGCTGTCAAAACTCTGCAACTAGTCCCTGAACCTATTAAATGCCTCTGTTATCTTTTGACCACCGCCCATTAGATAGGTATGGAGTTCATCAGATATTAACCTAACAAACTTTTTAGTATACCTCATGGCTACGGACAGAAATCTGTATCCCTTCTAGTGGTAGGTAGTCCTTTGTAGCACAGATATTGTTCTTAGTGATTTCACAGGCTGTGAATTTATCAAAACTTGTGATGTTGTCTAATAGACGATTAGCTGTAGATTTTAAAGCTGAATTCAACCCTGTGCATATACGCATCGTGTTTCCCTACAGTGTTTACAAATTAAATATTTCCTGCAGATGACTAAAAGATGTTTACAGAAATACACACGACTGGCATAGAGCTACATACAACATATAGAGAAGTACTTACATATGACTTAATTAGCTCTTCAACATAATAATAATAATAATAATAATAATAAATATTAATAATAATAATAATAATATAAATTACATAGACATGGTTTATGAAATGTACATATAACTTATACACATGAATTAGTAATACATATAACTTACGACATACATATGCCTTAAATAAACAGATAATGTGATATATATAAACATATAAATTACATAGATACGTAATTACTTACAACAATAGAGATATGTATGGCATGGATGCTTGTGGCTTGCATTCTCACTTAACTCTCACGTAAGTTCCACGCTCCTACACCTTCCTCCCACGCCATCACAACATCCCAAGCCCCATGGCACCACAACCCCTCCCCACGCCCTCATACCCTCCTCCCACACTCCCTCATACCCTCTTTCACACGCCCTCACACATTCCCACACCCTCATACCCTCCTCCCACGCCCTTACATTCCTTACACGCCCTCACAGTCTCTCCCACGCCGTCAAGGCCGCGTGCGAGATACACGAGGTAGGTGTTGACATCTGAGGCAGGAGCCTCCTACACTCCACAAGCTCGCTTTGTTTTCTTCTAAAACTGGATATACCAGCAGTGTGCTGTTCTGTTTCTCTCTGACACCTCTACAGGGGATGGTTTTCAGTTTATACTCTCACAGATGGGAGAGTGTGGGAGGGTGTGGGATTAGACAGTGTGGGGGAAGGGTATTGGGAGGGTGTGGGTGTGGAAGAGTGTGGGAAGGCGTGGGAATGTGGGGATGTGGGAGGGTGTGGGTATTGGAGTGTTGGAAGGTACGGGATTGTGGGGGATGTGGGAGGGGATACCTCTCTCAAAATCAAAATTAGTAAACCTCGTCTAGTGGAAGTGACTCTTGATCCAAGGAATTTGAACTACTCTCCTCTTTGATCCAAGTTGACAGCACTGATAAAGCCACTAGATGGCGGAACGTCTACACTCAAAATACCCAGATACTGATATAATAATAATAATTATTATTATTATTTTATTATTATAATCAAGGGGGAAGCACTAAACCCGTAGGAGTATACAGCGCCTATGGGGGGATGGAAGGCATTCAGGCTTAATTCAGGGAACGGAGCACAGATCCAATTCCCTAGATCAAGAGCCCCTCACCAGCGTCAAGGAGCCTTCCTTGAGGGGAATAATAATAATAATAATAATAATGGGTTATACCTGTAAGTCTTGTAGAGGGAGGACCAAGCTTCCACACGGGTTTAGTGCTCGCGTAAATCGTAAATATAATATTTGTTATGAAGAGTTATTTAACTTGACAAGCTGCATGACTCTTATCAGTCACTGACTGGTCAGTCACTCTGACTTGTCGATCAAGTCAGTGACATTGTTTATTGATTTCTTTGTTTATAAAGTATTGCTTTATAAACAAAGTATTAACTTACATGATGCCAAAATAAGTATTATCGTTTCTTTCAAAGTAATTCCAGGGAGGAGTGTGAGGGAGGTAGAGAGGGAAGCTGTGAGAGGGAGGAAGAGTGGGAATGATGAAGGTGGTTTAAAGCCCTTTACCCGGCGGGTTACAGGGAGGGTGTGAGGGTCGGGGAGAGGAACGTGGCAGTTGTCTAATAAATTCATCTCTGCTTCCACAATTTATCTCTCATTTTTATCACTCGCTTTACTCTTGAGTTTTTCTCCTCCCTCTCTTCTCATTTTTGCTATTTTGTGCATGTTTACCTGTCAGTTTATGGATATCGATGTGTGTGTGTGTGTGTGTGTGTGTGTGTGTTGTGTGTGTGTGTGTGTGTGTGTGTGTGTGTGTGTGTGGTGTGTGTGTGTTTTGTATTTACAGTCAGTTTATGGATGTCGGTGTGTGTGTGTATGTGTGTGTTGTTTATGGATGTTGACGTGTGTGTGTGTGTGTTTGTTATTACATTCATGGGGGCCATATAGTGCCTGAGGAATAGGCAGAAATAACGTTTTGATCTAAGGAACTGAAGAATACCCCATTTCCTAGGATCAAGTGCCCTTCACTGGCATCAACGCTCCCCTGCGAAGGTTACGCATTCATAGATAAAGAGACAAAATATTGGTCATATTCTCTGGTTCCTTGATTTTTTCATACTCCAATGTTCTATAACTTAGGACGCCTCATCCGATCAGATTCAAATTTTAACTACCAATGTTGGTAGGAATAATACCTTTCAGGTTTAGGCGGTGTAGGGGCGAATTTAACAATATACTCACATAATAAACTTCGAGTTATTATTTATTGCATTATGTATACCGCCCTTTTTATAATCTTTATTTCTAAAAGGGTGTATGGGGGCGCCAGTAGGCCTCGGTCACCTGACCAAGACCTGACGCAGGGTATCATATGACTAGGACCTGCTTCAGGAAACATTTGTCCTGTTTCCTGGCGAATCTTACTGAATCTAACCTGTGTACTGAAAGGCTGTGAGTCTGAACGTTTCGAGTTATTGTCTGTCTACAGAGTGGTAAAATGACAAGGTTAACTGGTTCAATGGTTAACAGCCTATCGACTATGAGACGATCATTAAGGCTCCGTGTCACCTGTAAATCACCA
The DNA here is from genome assembly GCF_026875155.1 of Cherax quadricarinatus. Classification (NCBI taxonomy): domain Eukaryota; kingdom Metazoa; phylum Arthropoda; class Malacostraca; order Decapoda; family Parastacidae; genus Cherax; species Cherax quadricarinatus. Next base: position 87,206,070 of record NC_069405.1, read on the forward strand.
GTCTAGGATTCTTTAGTCCTAAAAGTAGGGATGTATACTCCCAGCATATAGATAATAAAGTAAACTCTTAGTGAAAGTACTCTAGGAAAGATATGTATCTCTTATATGCACTGAGAGACACTTAAGCAAACCATGATTACAAGTGATCAGTGTCCTGGGATCGAAGCATTCTCTAATGTCCTAATGTTTGCTCACGTGTTGTTGTTTATTTAAACCCCTTGTGGGAATCATTTACCAAGGTTTATAACTCGGTGTATATAATTTGAATGAGGCTGTAATATGCTGAATGCTTTACTGCGAAGAATTAAATAAACTCCCAGGAACATTCGGTAAGCACATAAAGAAGATTGTAAGCAACTGTTTTAAAGTCGACAAACATAGTTTTAGTTATGTTACTGTAGGTCCACAAGGAAATATAAACAAAGTAGGAACATAAGGAGGATCGTGGGTGACCGTAACGACAGACATAGGCTGTTAAATCTGTACATAAACAAAACTGTAGATGATTACAATTGATGAATACTCAAGTGTGCCTGCAGGAATGCTAAGAATTTAGCACCAGTACGTGAAAGCTGGTGCCGCCCGTGACCTCCCATGGGTCACCGCTGTCCCCAGTATCCATCTGTCCACACGGGAAGGCTTAACTTCTCAAGGAGTGAGCAGCACCAGCACTGGACGGACCATCACTAACAACCGCGTCAAAACACATTTTTTTCTGACGAAAATGTAGCTGTGTGTCCCTCCGGAATCACCAGCGCGAGGCCGCTGCCTCGTGTGTACTGGCAAGAGCAGATGTGGGGAAGGCCAAGACAATGGGGGACACACGTGTCTTGCCCCCACCTCCCCCGCCTGAGTGATGGCGGGCTTCCCTGCAGACGGAGCGGGGCAGAGTATCACACGTGCAAGTAATTTCGTGCGTTGGGGTGGGTGAGAGGGAGCAGCCAGGGCGGAGTGGGAGTGGGGGGCGACGACACGTGTAGACCCCCACACCCCACCCAGCCTCTCTCTCCCCCACTACCACACTTTCTCGCCCCCGCTCATGCGCCCTCTGAAAATCGGTAACCTTTGTGTGATCCAATTTAGTCTGGCACTTGGCAACAGTGATACAACCTGAAACTCGCTCTCCATTTCGTCTACTACCTTCTAGCTGCCAGTAGCGGGTATAGAGACAGTGTTGGAGTCATCGAGGTATAGCGGGACCAAGACATCTTGAGGGAGGGGAATCAGCTCGGAGAGCGAGTACAATGAATGACGAACCTCAAGTATGCAGGCAGTGCATGCCGGAGCCAGTACGCTCAGTGCAGGCCTAGCATCCACACACAGCAGCCAACACGCTCGCTCTGGGGCACTTCATAAACAAGCGCACGCGCAGCACGTACACACACACACACACACACACACACACACACACACACACACACACACACACACACACACACAACGCACGCACCACACACACACAAACACACACACCACACACACACACACACCACACACACCACACACACACACCACACACTCACACACACCACACACACCACACACCACACACACTCACACACACACACACCACACAACACACACTCATACACACACCACACACACCACCACACACACACACCACACACAAACCACACACACACACCACACACCACACACACACACACACACACCACATACACACCACATACACACCACATACACACACACACCACACACACACCACACACACCACACACACACACACACCACACACACACACAAACCACACACTCACACACACCCACACACCACACACACACACACTCACACACCTCACACACACACACACTCACACACACTCATACACACACCACAACACACCACACACAAACACACACACACACACACCACACACACACACACACACACACCACACACACACCACACATACACACCACATACACATACCACACACACATACCACACACACCACCACACACACCACACACACACCACACACACCACACACACACCACACCACACACCACACACACACACACCACACACACACACACACACCACACACACACACTCACAATACACACACACACACACACACACACACACACACACGTACTCAAACAACAGGCACTAGATGTCTAATCGACATGTGCACTAGGACAAATGGTAACTAACACACACACTCTAACACACACACAACAGCGCACACACACACACAACACACCACACACACACACACACACACACGTTGCAGTAAATAGAGATAACAAGTGAATGTAGTACAAAGCTTGCAGCAAGGGACCAACCACGCAACATGTACCACAAGCGATATCCTTGACATTCGCCCTAAAGTTGGGGTAGATAACAGTGATGAGTACTGTGGTGAGAAACAACTTCATGGATGTCAATCAGTACGCAAACTTAAGGACGAAAATTATCTGACGGAGTTACCTAGCTTTATGACTGTGTTTATTCTAGGGGACTTACAACAAATATTTACAACTGTAGTTTACAGAAAAAGTTTGTCCCAATATGTAAATAATACATAAACCAAATTTATGTTGGATAATAGGATAGATATTAATTAATGGATTAAGAGTGAGCTTCATGAGGTAGTGTAGGTGTGATGCACACGATCAGTACTCGGTACTGTTCCCAGGTAGTGTGATGGACAATGCAAGGAGAGGAAGAGCCTTCATGTGCTTGTGTCTGCAGATGTGAAAATAATGAGAACAACAAGTGGAAAGATTGGTCAGTCCCTTCTATCAAGGCTAAGGGAAGACTGATCACTCTAATATACCTCTCTACTTCTGTCTCCAGTGTTACATGCGCCCGTAGTCGACTGGAGAAACCTGTAGGGACATGTGATACGTCTACCTACCGTATCTGGAGTCTACCTGGTGTTCCGGGGTGATCCAATCCCCCCCCCCAAAAAGTGTTTCCTCATTGTCATTGATTCAACTTATATAATGATTAAAACGATAGATATGATAAGGGCTTAACTTAATAAACGCGAATAAATTCTGGTATAGTCAAGTTAGTCTATGAAATTCAACATCAGTTGCAAGGTTAAGATATAATGAGACTAAAAGAACCTAATCAGATGACATTTAGAAATTGAAGGGTTGAGTTAACATGATCGTGGTATAAGATACAATCCGTGGATACTTGGATAAGGGTGGAAGTGAATAGCGAAACCTCTCGGAAATCCTGTTACCGGTGAAGGGTTCTTGGTCCATGATTTAACCTGTTGTCTCGTTGGAATCGAAACTAGTTCATCTTTCATTCTCTAGGTCCTATTTGAGCCCTATGTTGAAAGCTTCTGCTCCATAATAGTAATAATAATAATAATAATATAATAATAATTAAAGAGGATAGCTATGTCCAAGGTCGACCGAAAAGGTCATCTTCTATGTGCGGGATATTTGTGTAGAGTAATAATCAAAGAGTAAAGTTATAAATGATAAACGATTACCAGGAACATAAGAAAATATTTCTTTAGTCTAGCAACGATAAGAAAAATGAAATTTACATTGTTAAAAATATTTAAACAATATAATACGTGTTAGGCCACAAGGCTAGAATTACTAGAACGCTGGTGCTTGATTATGAGGAAGTTTTAAGAAGCTGAAACCTGGGCCATTCAACCAAAAACTTATTGCTCTCTCTCTCTCTCTTCTTCTCAAACACAGTCAAAAGCGAGTTACTGGGCTAATAAAATATAAAGGAAAGCACTGATAGGAGAAGTGAGCCAACAGGATAACTTTACTATTTAAATTATGAATCATAGATATAGAAACAGGGACAAAAGAGGCCCCATTTAAATCAGAAAAGTGATCCCGGGGAATATTAGAAAAAAATTATTCACTAAAAGTTAAAATGTTAGAATGGAATTCAGGAGGGATAATGTGGTACAACCCTGGAACATTTTGTAAAATTATATATATCCTAAGTTAGCTCTGCTCCGGTAATTCTAAACGAGAATACAATTGGGCCCGTTTTCACCACACCCACACACACACACACACACAACCACCCACACCACACACCCCC
>NC_069405.1:87210625-87445625 GCF_026875155.1 Cherax quadricarinatus
GGGGGTTTTTGGGAAATTTGGCCACCCTTGTTGTAAATGTGCCCCGAATCTGGGGGGGGTATTCTGGTGTGGGGGTTGGTTTGTTGGGTGGTGCCCTGTGTGTTGGGGACTGGTGTGGGTGGATCCTGGGTGGTTGGTGGCTGGTGTGGGTGATGGTTGTTTATGGTGGTGGGGGTGCCCTGGTGTTGTGGAACTGTTTTGGTGTGGTCTGTGTTGGTGGGAGGGATGTGGGGTGTTGCTGTGTTAGGTGGATGGTTTGTGGGTTGGGTTTGTTAGGTGGAGCTGGTGTGGGTGCACCCTGGGGGGTTATGGCTGTGTAGGTGATTGGCCCTGGTGTTGTGGGATGTTGGTGTGGTGTTTCCTGGTGTGGTGGATGGTTGGGGGGGTTGGCGATAAGGCTGGTGTTAGTGGGCTGGTGTGTGGGGATCCTGGGGGGTTATTTGGGTTGTTGTGGGCGATTTGTTGTGGTGGTGGGGGTCGCTTGGTGGTTATTGCTGTGTGGGTCGCATAGTCCTGGTGTTATTGGACTGTGTGTGGGTAGCTTCCTGGGTGTTATTGGCTGGTGTGGGTCGCATCCTGGGGACAAAACTGACATGTAATTGTGGCATGAAATGCTCAGGCATAACAATAGGTCTTTTATATAACAGTATGTCACTAATGTCAACTGTGCATGTATATACTGTTATCATGTTTATTATTTTATTATTTTATTTGATAAATTTTTTTATTATTATTATTATTATTTTGAGTAGCACTTATAAGCTCTCTCTATGTGTCGGTTATTCAATTCAATTCAAGATTATTCTCTATAAGGGGTTACAATGCGGGGTTTACAGGTTTTTGGTATTGTGTGATGTACATGTTTATAAATACAATTACTAGGGGGGGGTCATAGGAATAGCATGGTGAGTGATATTCTTTTCCAATCATTATTATTTTCCAATAATTATTCTTCTAATTCTTAGTTGTGGCTATTTGTGTTCTCTGACATGGCTATATTTTTATATCCAAGAGTAATTAATGATGGTTGTTGGGGTATAACTAGGTGAGGACAGAAGCTTGACCAGTGTTGAACTCTGAACCAGCTCGTCCCAGGGCTGTGTCGACAGGTTTCTGGAATAACTTAAGGACATCCCCTCTGTTGTGTAAATGTGCCCTCAGAATGCTGTGTGGTGGTGAAGTCTGTGTGTGGTGGTGATAGTCTGTGTATGGTGGTGATGGTCTGTGTATGGTTGTGATGGTCTGTGTGTGGTGGTGATAGTCTGTGTGTGGTGATGGTCTGTGTGTGGTGGTGATGGTCTGTGTATGGCGATAATGGTCTGTGTGTGGAGTGATGGTCTGTGTGTGGTGGGTGATAGCTGTGTGTGGTGGTGATAGTCTGTGTGTGGTGTGATGGTTTGTGTGTGGTGGTGATGTCTGCGTGTGTGGTGGTGATAGTCTGTGTGGTGGTGATAGTCTTTGCGTGGTGGTGATGGTCTGTGTTGGTGGTGATATTATGTGTGTGTGGTGGTGATAGTCTGTGTGTGGTGGTGATAGTCTGTGTGTGGTGGTGATAGTCTGTGTGTGGTGGTGATGTTTGTGTGTGGTGGTGATGGTCTGTGTGTGGTGGTGATGAGTCTGTGTGTGGTGGTGAAATGTTGTGTGTGGTGGTGATAGGTCTGTGTGTGGTGGTGATTTGTGTGTGGTGATAATCTGTGTGTGGTAGTGATGTCTGTGTGCGGTGGTGATAGTCTGTGTGTGGTGGTTAGTCTGTGTGTGGTGGTGATAGTCTGTGTGTGGTGGTGATAGTCTATGTGTGGTGGTGATGGTCTGTGTGTGGCGGTGATAGTCTGTGTGTGGTGGTGACAATTTGTGTGTGGTGGTGATGGTCTGTGTGTGGTGGTGATTCTGTGTGTGGTGGTGATAGTCTGTGTGTGGTGGTGAAATTGTGTGTGGTGGTGATAGTCTGTGTGTGGTGGTGGTGATAGTCTGTGTGTGGTGTGGTGGTGATGGCTTGTGTGTGGTGGTGATGTCTGTGTGTGGTGGTGATAGTCTGTGTGTAGTGGTGATAGTCTGTGTGTGGTGGGATAGTCTGTGTGTGGTGGTGATAGTCTGTGTGGTGGTGATGGTCTGTGTGTGGTGGTGATTAGTGTGTGGTGGTGATAGTCTGTGTGTGGTAGTGATAGTCTGTGTGTGGCGGTGATAGTCTGTGTGTGTGGTGATAGTCTGTGTGTGGGTGGTGATAAGTCTAGTGTGTGGTGGTGATGTCTGTGTGTGGCGGTGATAGTCTGTGTGTGGTGGTGATAGTCCTGTGTGTGGTGGTGAGTCTGTGTGTTGGTGGTGATGGTCTGTGTGTGGTGGTGATAGTCGTGTGTGGTGTAGTCTTTGTGTGTGGTAGTGATGACTGAGTTGCGGTGGTGATAGTCTGTGTGTGGTAGTGATAGTCTGTGTGTTCGGTGATATCTGTGTGAGGTGGTGATATAGTCTGTGTGTGGTGTGTATAGTCTGTGTGTGGTGGTGATGTCTGTGTGTGGTGGTGATAGTCTGTGTGTGGTGGTGATGGTCTGTGTGTGGTGGTGATAGGTCTGTGTGTGGTGGTGATGTGTGTGTGGTGGTAGTGTTTAGACTGAGTGCGGTGGTGTTTGTCTGTGTGTGGTAGTGATAGACTGAGTGCGGTGGTGATAGTCTGTGTGTGAGTGATGATGAGTGGGTGGTGATAGTCTGTGTGTGGTAGTGATAGTCTGTGTGGGTGGGTGATAGTCTTGTGTGGTGGTGATAGTCTGTGTGAGGTGGTGATAGTCTGTGTGTGGGGTGATGTCTTGTGTGTGGTGGTGATGTCTGTGTGTGGTGGTGATAGTCTGTGATTGGGTGGTGATATGTGTGTGGTGGTGATAGTCTGTGTGTGGTGGTGATTGTGTGTGGTGGTGATAGTCTGTGTGTGGTGGTGATAGTTTGTGTGTGGTGGTGATGGTCTGTGTGTGTGGTGATGGTCTGTGTGTGGCGGTGATAGTCTGTGTGTGGTGTGGTGATAGTCTGTGTGTGTGGTGTGACAATTTGTGTGTGGTGGTGATGGTCTGTGTGTGGTTGTGATTGTGTGTGTGTGGTTGTGATTGTTTGTGTGGTGGTGATAGTCTGTGTGTGGTGGTGGTGATGTTTTGTGTGTGGTGGTGATGGTCTGTGTGTGGTGGTGAGGTCTGTGTGTGGTGGTGATAGTCTGTGTGTGGTGGTGTAGTGTTTGTGGTGTGATGGTGTAGTCTGTGTGTGGTGGTGATTGTGTGTGGTGGTGATAGTCTGTGTGTGGTGGTGATAGTTTGTGTGTGGTGGTGATAGTCTGTGTGTGGTGGTGATGGTCTGTGTGTGTGGTGATGGTCTGTGTGTGGCGGTGATAGTCTGTGTGTTGGTTGGTGATAGTCTGTGTGTGGTGGTGATAGTCTGGTGTGTGGTGGTGATAGTCTGTGTGTGGTGGTGATGGTCTGTCTGTGGTGGTGATGGTCTGTGTGTGGCGGTGATAGTCTGTGTGTTATGGTGATAGTCTGTGTGTGGTGGTGATGGTCTGTGTGGTGGTGGTGATGGTCTGTGTGTGGTGGTGATGGTCTGTGTGTGGTGGTGATGGTCTGTGTGTGTGGTGATGGTCTGTGTGTGGTGGTGATGGTCTGTGTGTGGTGGTGATGGTCTGTGTGTGTGTGATGGTCTGTGTGTGGTGGTGATTAGTCTGTGTGTGGTGGTGATGGTTGTGTGTGGTGGGTGATAGTCTGTGTGTGGTGATGGTCTGGTGTGGTGGTGATGGTCTGTGTGTGGTGGTGACGAGTCTGTGTTGGTGGTGATGGTATGTGTGTGTGGTGATGGTCGTGTGTCGTGGTGATGGTCTGTGTGTGGTGGTGATGGTCTGTGTGTTGTGGTGATGGTCTGTGTGTGAAGGTGATGGTCTGTGTGTGGTGATGGTCTCGCATGTGGTGGTGATGGTCTGTGTGTGTGATGGTGATAGTCTGTGTGTGGTGGTGATTGGTATGTGTTGTGTGATGTGGTGGTGTGATGGTCTGTGTGTGGTGGTGATGGTCTGTGTGGTGGTGATGGTCTGTGTGTGGTGTGGTGTAGTCTGTGGTTATGTGGTGGCGATGGTCTGTGTGTGTTGGTGACAGTCTGTGTGTGGTGGTGATGGTCTGTGTGTGTTGTTTCTGTGATGGTGGTGATGGTCTGTGTGTGGTGGTGATGGTCTGTGTGTGGTGGTGATGGTTGTGTATGTCTGGTGTGTTGGTCTGTGTGTGGTGGTGATGGTCTGTGTGTTGTTGTGTGATGGTGGTGATGTCGGTTGGGTGTGGTGATGGTGCTGTGTGTTGTGGTGATGGTGTGTGTGTGGTGGTGATGCGATGTGGTGATGGTTGTGGTGGTGATGAGTCTGTGTGTGGTGGTGATGGTCTGTGGTGGTGTGTGTGAGGTCTGGTGTGTGTGGTGATGGTGTGTGTGTGGTGGTGATGGTCTGTGTGTGGTGGTGATGGTGTGTGTGTGTTGGTGTGGTGATAGTCTGTGTGTGGTGGTGATGGTTGTGTGTTTGGCGGTGATAGTCTGTGTGTGGTGGGTGATGGTCTGTGTGTGGTGGTGATAGTCTGTGTGTGGTGGTGATGGTTTGTGTGTGGCGATGATAGTCTGTGTGTGGTTGTGATGTGGTCTGTGTGTGGTGGATGGTCTGTGTGTGGCGGTGATAGTCTGTGTGTGGTGGTGATAGTCTGCGTGTCGTGGTGATGGTCTGTGTTTGGTGGTGATGTCTGTGTTTTGTGCTGATAGTCTGTGTGTGGTGGTGATGGTCTGTGTGTGGTGATAATATGTGTGTGGTGGTGATAGTGTGTGTATGCTGATGGTCTGTGTGTGGTGGTGATAGTCTGTGTGTGGTGGTGATGGTCTATGTGTGGTGGTGATAGTCTGTGTGTGGTGGTGATAGTCTGTGTGTGGGTGGTAATAGTCTGTGTGTGGCGGTGATAGTCTGTGTGTGATGGTGATGGTCTGTGTTGTGGTGACAGTGTGTGGTGATGTGGTGGGGGGGGGGGGGGTGATGGTTTGTGTGTGGTGGTGATAGTCTGTGTGATGGTGATGGTCTGTGTTGTGGTGGTGATAGTCTGTGTGTAGTGGTGATGGTCTGTGTGTGGTGGTGATGGTCTGTGTGTGGTGGTGATGGTCTGTGTGTGGTGGTGATAGTCTGTGTTGTGGTGATAGTCTGTGTGGTGGTGGTGATAGTCTGTGTGTGGGGTGATAGTCTGTGTGTGGCGGTGATAGTCTGTGCGTGGCGGTGATAGTCTGTGTATGACGGTGATAGTCTGTGTGTGATGGTGATAGTCTGTATGTGGTGGTGATAGTCTGTGTGGTGGTGATAGTCCTGTGTGTGGGGGTGACTGTGTGTGGTGGTGATTGAGTCTGTGTGTGGGGGTTGACTGTGTGTGGTGGTGATAGTCTGTGTGTGGGGGTGACTGTGGTGGGTGGTGATAGTCTGTGTGTCGGGGTGACTGTGGTGGTGATAGTCTGTGTGTGGGGATGACTGTGGTGGTGATAGTCTGTGTGTGGGGGTGACTGTGTGTGGGGGTGATGGTCTATGTGTTGTGTACTCACCTAGTTGTGGTTACAGTGGTCAATCACAGCTCCTGGCCCAGCCTCTTCACTGGTCGCTATAGTATAAAGAGTACTCTTCCTCCTCCATGAGCTTTATCACACCTCTTCTTAAAGCTATGTATGGATCCTGCTTCCACTACATCACTTCACAAACTATTCTACTTCCTGACACCTCTGTGACTGAAGAAAAACTTCCTAACATCCCTGTGATTCATCTGAGTCATCAACGTCGATTTGTGACCCCTTGTGGATGTGTCCCATCTCTGGAACATCCTGTTTGTGTCCACCTTGTCATATCCACCTACCTCCCTTGTCCTCCAGTGTCTTCATGTCGATTTCCCTTCACCTCTCCTCGTAAGACATGCCCCTTAGCTCCGAGACTAGTCTTGTTGCAGATCTTTGCTTGGCTAGGTGTGGGTTCCAAAATGGTGCTGCATACTCCAATACAGGCCTGACATACATGGTGTACAGGGTCCGGAACGATTCCTTATTGAGATGTCGAAATGCTGCTCTTAGGTTTGCTAGGCGCCTGTATGCTGCAGTAGTTATTTGGTTGATGTGTGCCCCAGGGGATGTACCCGGTGTTATACTTACCCCAAGATCCTTTTCCTTGAGTGAGGTTTGTAGTCTCTGGCCCCTAGACTGTGCTCCGTCTGCAGTCTTCTTTGCTCTTCCCCAATCTTCATGACTTTGCACTTAGTAGGGTTGAACTCCAGGAGCCAGTTTCTGGACCAGGCCTGCAGCCTGTCCCGATCCCTTTGTAGTTCTGCGTGGTCCTCGTCCGATTGAATTATTCTCATCAACTTCATATCATCTGCAAACAAGGACACTTCTGAGTCTATTCCTTCTGTAATGTCGTTCACAAATACCAGAAACAGCACCGGCCCTATGACTGACCCCTGTTTCACCCCGTTCGTTACAGGCGCCCACTCTGACACTTGGTCACGTACCATGATTTGCTGATGTCTTCCCGACAGGTATTCCCTGATCCATTGGAGAACCTTCCCTATTATCCCTGCCTGGTCCTCCAGCTTATGTACTAATCTCTTGTGTGGAACTGTCTCAAAAGCCTTCTTACAGTCCAAGGAAATGCAATCTACCCACCCCTCTCTCTGTCGTCTTACTGCTGTCACCCTGTCACAGAACTCCAGTAGGTTTGTGACAGGATTTCCCGTCCCTGAAATCATGCTGGGTGTCGTTGATAAGCTCTTTCCTTTCTAGGTGCTCCACCACTCTTCTCCTGATAATCTCCATGACTTTGCATACTATACATGTCAGTGACACTGGTCTGTAGTTTAATGCTTCCTGTCTGCATTTGCTGTCTTCCATACCTCAGATAGTGGCTCTTTTTCGATAGATGTGTTGAAGATTGTTGTTAGTGGCACACATAGTGCCTCTGCTCCCTCTCTCAGGACCCATGGAGAGATGTTATCCGGCCCCATCGCCTTTGAGGTATCTAGCTCGCTTAGCAGCCTCTTCACTGCTTCCTCGGTTGTATGTATTGCGTCCAACACTTGATGGTGTACCCCACCTCTCCGTCTTTCTGGAGTCCCTTCTATCTCCTCTGTGAACACTTTTTTGAATCTCATGTTGAGCTCTTCACATACTTCACGGTCGTTTCTTGTTATCTCCCTTCCTTCCTTCTTCAGCCTGATTACCTGGGCCTTAATTGTTGTTTTCTTCTTGATGTGGCTGTACAACAGCTTCGGGTCAGATTTGGCTTTCGTTGCTATGTCATTTTCGTACTTTCGTTGGGCCTCCCATCTTACCTGCACACATTCTTTTCCGGCTCTACGACTGTTCTTATTTTCCTGGGTCCCTTGACTTCTATACTTCTTCTATTCTCTAGCACACTTGATTTTGGCCTCTCTACACCTTTGAGTGAACCAAGGGCTCATCCTGGCCTTCTCCTCACCTTCCTTGCATATTGTTATCACATATTCCATCATCTCATTTACTGACTTCCCTGCCACTGCTCTGTCCCACTGAACCTCATGCAGGAAATTCTTCATGCATGTGTAGTCCCCACTCTTGAAGTTTGGCTTCAGTCGTCCTGCCCTTCTTGCTACCCTCTCAGAACCAAGTGGTCATTGGCCCCAAGGGGTCTTTCACATGTGATGTCCTCAACATCTGCACTATTCAAGGTGAATTCTAGGTCCAGTCTTGCTGGTTCGTCCTCTCCTCTCTCTCTCTCTCTCTCTCTCTCTCTCTCTCTCTCTTCTCTCTCTCTCTCTCTCTCTCTCTCTCTCTCTCTCTCTCTCTCTCTCTGTGGTGGTGATAGTCTGTGTGTGGTGGTGATGGTCTGTGTGTGGTGATGATAGTCTGTGTTGTGTGGCAGTGATAGTCTGTGTGTGGTGTGATAGTCTGTGTGTTGTGTGGTGGTGATTGTCTGTGTGTGGTGGTGATAGTCTGTGTGTTGTGTGGTGGTGATGGTCTGTGTGTGGTTGTCATCTGTCCTCTCCACCTTGAACGGTGTTCCGGGGGTAAAAACCCCAGCCGCTCGGCCCATGACCAGGCCTCGTGGTGGATCAGGGCCTGATTAGGCTGTTACTGCTGGCCCCACGTAAACCGACGTACGAACCACGGTCCGGCTGGTGAGGTACCGACTTTAGGTGTCTGTCCAGCTTCCTCTTGAAAACAGCCGGGGTCTATTGGTAATTCCACTGATGCATGCTGGGACGTAGCTGAACAATCTTTCTGACCTCTGACACTTACTGTGTCTTTTAAAATACTCATGATGTGCCTACCTGGACGGTGCTCTGCGGGTCAACGCCGGCACGGCCCAGGCCTCCCAGTGGTTCAGGGCCTGATCAACCAGGTTGTTACTGCTGACCACATGTAGTCCAACGTACGAACCTCTGGCTTTAGGTATCTGTCCAGGGCCATCATGAAGGCAGCCAGAGGTTAATTGGTAATTCCCTTTATGCCTGGAGGGAGTGTGTTGAACAATGTTGGGCCCCAGACACTTAGTGTACTAATGGGATGGTAATCCTACTTGTCATTGGAGGGATACTGCACCGTCTGCCCGGTCTTTTGCTTTCGTAGGGAGTGATTTCTGCGTGCAGATTTGGAACCAGTCTTAGGATTTATCAGGTGTATCTCTCTCGCCTGCGCTCCAGTGAGTACAAGTCAAGTGAGTCCAAGCATTCCTAATAGTTAAGGTGTTTGACGGAACTTATATGTGCAGTGAAGGTTTTCTGTACATTCTATAGATCTACGATTTCACCTGCTTTGAATGAGATGTTTATGTACAGCAGTATTCCAGCCTAGAGGAAACAAGTGATTGGAAAAGGACATCATTGGCTTGGCATCCCTTGTTTTGAAGTTTCACATTAACTATCCTATCACTTTCCTAGCAGACGTGATAGTGGCACTGTTGTGCCACTATCACTACCACTCCCAGGTCCTTCACAGTACTTTTCCGCTCTATTGTGTGATTAGAGTTTGTAGTATACTCAGTTCTAGTTATTATTTCCTCCAGTTTTCCTTAACGGAGTAGCTGGAACTTTTCTTCACTGAACATCATATTGTTCTCCGTTGTCCATTGGAAAACTTCGTTTATATCTTCTTGGAGAGTTACCGTGTCCTCAATGGATAACAGTTTCATGCAGATTCTAGTATCATCTGCAAAGGATGACACGGTGCTATGGTTTACATCTCTGTGGAGGAACAGGAGGGGAGCGAGAACTGTGTCTTGAGGAGCAGAGTTTTTCACCGTAGCCGCCTCAGACTTCACTCTGTTCACTACTACTCTTTGTGTTCTCTTTGTTAGGAAATTATAGATCCATCTACCAACTTTTCTTGTTATTCCTTTATCGCGCATTTTGTGTGCTATTACGCCATGATCACACTTGTCGAAGGCTTTTACAGTCTGTGTATACACAAATGCGTTTAGTTTGTCTTCTAGAACATCCAGGACCTTGTCATACTGGTCCAGTAGTTGGGACAGACAGTAGTGGTGGTGATGGTCTGTGTGTTGTGATAATGGTCTGTGTGAGGTGATAATGGTCTGTGTGTGGTGATAATGGTCTGTATGTAGTGATAATGGTCTGTATGTGGTGGTGATGGTAGTAATGGTCGTGGTAGTAGTAGTAGTAGTAGTAGTAGTAGTAGTAGTAGTAGTAGTAGTAATAGTAGTAGTAACAGTAGTTGTAGTATCAGTAGTGGTGGTGGTAGTAGTGGTCGTGGTGGTGGTGGTAGTAGCAGTGATGGTGGTGGTAGAAGTAGTGGGTGGTGGTTGTAGCAGTGGTGGTGGCAGTAGTGGTGGTAGCAGTGGTGGTGGTGGTGGTAGTAGTAGTAGTAGTAGTAGTAGTAGTAGTAGTAACAGTTGTGGTGGTAGTAGTGGTGTTGGTGGTACTAGTAGTAGTAGTAGTAGCAGTGATGGTGGTGGTGGTAGTAATAGTGATGGTAATAGAGACAGTAGTAGTGGTAGTAATAGTAGTGGTGGTAGTAGTGACAGTACTAGTAGCAGTGAGAGTAGTAGTGGTAGCAGTGGTAGTAGTAGTGGTGGTTACAGTAGTAGTAGTACTACTAGAAATGACACTAGCAGTGGTGATGGTTGTAGTGGTAGTGGTGGTAGTAGCGATAGTAGTGGTAGTGGTGGTGGTGGTGGCAGTAATAGTAGTGGTAGCAGTGACAGTTGTAGTAGTAGTGTTGGTGGTAGTAATGACAGTAATAGTGGTAGCAAAGGTATTAGCAGTGGTAGTAGTAATAGTGGTAGCAGAGGTATTAGCAGTGGTAATAGTAATAGTGGTAGCAGAGGTATTAGCAGTGGTAGTAGTAATAGTGGTAGTAGAGGTATTAGCAGTGGTAGTAGTAATAGTGCTAGTGATGGTAGCAGTATTAGTAACAGTGGTAATGGTAGTAGTAGTGGTAATGGTGGTAGTAGTAGTAATGGTAATGGTAGTAGTGGTAATGGTAGTAGTAGTAGTGGTAGTGGTAGTAGTAGTAGTGATGGTAGTACTAGTAGTTGTGATGGTAGTACTAGTAGTAGTGATGGGAGTAGTAGTAGTAGCAGAGGTGACAGTAGTAGTAGTGTTGATAATGATGATAGTAGTAGTAGTAGCAGTGGTGACAGTAGTAATAGTGGTAGTAGTAGTAGTAGTAGTGCTACTTCAATCGCTACGACTTCATAATACTTCCCATATATTTGGTTCGTGTTCTTGTAGTGTTTTTTAAGTTTTAAAGACTCTGGGGAGAGAAATGATTCCATAATAAATGGCTGTTGTTCTGTCGTTCATTTACCTAACAGAGTTCATACAGACTTAAACTGATCTTACAGTGAACGAAATTTTTTATGGCAGTGGTAATTATTGTTGTGGACGTATTTGTGTATATACTGGTGGTGGTAGTAATGGTGGAAGTTGTGGTGGTATTAAGCAAGTTTATTTAGGTACAAGTACACATAAGTACAATTTTCATACATATTAACATATTGGTGGTTGTGGTGGTAGCTGGAAGCTGTGGTTGTGTTGGTAGTTGGTGATAATTGTGGTTGTGAGAGTGGTTAGGGTGGTGGTAATGGTGGCAGTGACGGCGGCAGTAGTGGTAGTGGTCCCTCTCCCTGTTCGTCAAGATCCAGTTCTAAGGTTGTCGTCATCTATTTGATCAGACTAACAAGATGAATCCTCCTCACTTCTCAGTTGCGTCTTGTCTCCCTCCTTGTGACTGTCGTGAAGGTGTTCCCAGTCTGCTGACCACTACTTCCCTTTCCTTAGTTACAGCCTCCTGTGTAGCCACCTCTTCTCCAGTGTCTGTTTTGCTAACATCAAGAGAACTGTACCACGTTCTTCAAGTCCATATCATCAGCAACCTCCCAAAGCATCAGTAATACCTCTGGCTCGTCGACCACAACTGTCGTCAGCATTTACGCTAGTGTTGCTGTGTCACAGTGGAAGCTGCGTCTCTTGCGCTGCTACCCTGGCAGTAATCACTCCAGCTGTTGCAGCTGTCGTCAGTAATAACGTCATCTGGAACAGTGGTTGTCGTGTCGTCACTGGAAGACCTAGTCAAGATGAAGGTGTCTGTGCGAGTTCGAGGAGAATGGCTGCAGGTGCCGTGTAAAACAGGCGAGTACTGCCCCTGTTAATCCCTAATTTATGAATTCAAATATTTTAAGACGAGTGATGTACAGGTGACACGCAGCCTTAATGACCCTCGAACAGTCGATGGGCTTCTAGTCTAACACCTTTCAGGGAGCAGGAAAGTGTTGTAGGTAATATATTAACTACGATTGTTAGGTAACACCTACCTGGAGTCTACCTGGAGGGCATTCCGGGGATCAACGTCCCCGCGGCCTGGTCCACGACCAGGCCTCCCGGTGGATCAGGGCCTGATCAACCAGGCTGTTACTGCTGGCCGCACGTAATCCAACGTACGAACCACAGCCCGGCTGATCCGGCACCGTCTTTAGGTATCTGTCCAGCTCCCTCTTGAAGACAACCAGGGGTCTTCCCGTAATGCCCCTTATTGCTGGTGGGAGGCTGTTGAACAGTCTTGGGCCCCGGACACTTATTGTGTTTTCCCTTAGTGTACCAGTGACGCCCCTACTTTTCACTGGGGGTATGTTGCATCGCCTGCCAAGCCTTTTGCTTTCGTATGGAGTGATTGCTGTGTGCATATTAGGGACCAGTCCCTCCAGAATCTTCCAGATGTAGATTATGATATATCTCTCTCGCCTGCGCTCTAGTGAGTACAAGTCAAGTGCTTCCAGGCGCTCCCAGTAGTTAAGGTGTTTGATGGAACTTATACGTGCAGTAAAGGTTCTCTTTACATTCTCTAGCTCTGCAATTTCACCTGCCTTGAATGGGGATGTTAATGTACAGCAGTATTCCAGCCTAGAAAGAATAAGTGATTTAAAAAGGATCATCATTGGCTTAGCATCTCTTGTCTTGAATGTTCTCATTATCCATCCTATCAGTTTCCTAGCAGATGTGATAGTGGCGTTGTTGTGGTCCTTGAAGGTGAGGTTTTCGGACATTACCACACCCAGGTCCTTCACATTACTTTTCCTCTCTATTGTGTGATTGGAGTTTGTAGTATAAATCAGTTCTAGTTATTATTTCTCCAGTTTCCATAACGGAGTAGTTGGAATTTGTCTTCATTAAAACATATTTTTTCTTGTTGCCATTGGAAAAACTTGGTTTTATATCTTTTTGGAGCTTTCCCGGTCCTCAAGGGGAGGGATACTTCTATGCAGACCCCCGTTTTCGTTGCAAAGGATGATAAAGTGCTGTGGTTTACATCTCTGTCTATTTTCTGATATGAGAATAAGGAAAACGGGGATAGGGGGAGAGTACGTGCCTTGGGGGAAGAGTTTTCGCTAGGGGCAGCATCTGATTTAACTTTTGTTTCCCATACTCTTTGAGTGCATTGGTTAGAAAGTTGAAGACCCATCTGCCTACTTTGCCGGTTACCCCTTTACCCCGGGATTTTGTGTGCTTTTAAAAAGTCGAAATTTGGGAAAAGGGGTTTTTTGCAAAGTCTGTGTATTACTACATCCGCATTTTTTTGTTTTCCAGTGCATCTAGGGCCATATCATAGTGGTCAACCCAGTTGAAAAAAGGCCCGGAGGCCCTGCTCTAAAACCCATGTTCCCCCGGGTTTGTGCAATTTTTGGGATTTCCGGGGGGTTTGTATCCTGTTTCCCTTAGAACTTTTTCAAAGTTTTTTATGTTGTGGGACGTTAAACTTTTGGGGTCTAAAAAGTTTTGGCTATGCTTTGCTGCCCCCTTTTATGGAGTGGGGCTAAAATTCTGTTTTTTTTTAGTGCTGTGGAACCCGGGGCCTGTGTCTAAGCCCCTTTCTCCATAGCATATTGGGGCCCCGTGAGGGGGGTTTTTTGCATTTTTAAATGAACACAGATTTCCCAACGGGGGTCTGGGCCTGGGGGCGGGAGGCATGGGCATGTCGTCAGTGGTTTTCCCAAAAGTCTAGTGGGTTAAAGTTATGTCATAAATCGGGGCCTCCTTGGCGGGGTTTTTGGAGGCTCTTTATGAAAAATTGTTTGGATCATCTATTTTAAAAATGGTTTGTGGCTCGCTGAACATTTGAGTCATATGAAATTTCAGTATCTTCCCTCATTTCTTTGTTTTTCTTTCAGTGTGGAAAAATCCTTTGTCTGGCAGGGGCCCCTTACTAAAAGGGGTTTTTGATTTGGGTTTTTTGGGCCCGTATGAAAAGAAATATTTCAAATTTTTCTTTAAATTTCATTAATGGTTTTTTAGCCCCTCTTTTTTCTCCCCTGGATCCGGTAGGGAGCCTTAAACCCTTCAGTTTAATATTTTCCATTTCCCTGTTTTTGCACTACCTTCCTTTTATTTTTTTTAATCTGGCATTTTTGAGGAGCCATGGTTTTTCGTCTTCTCCTGTAGAGGGGAGGTCTCTCCCCTCCCCAGTTTACTTCTTTTCTTTTGTCTTATGGGAATATACCTTAAATTTATATTCAGTCCAGGGGGTTGATTTTTTTAGGCATTGGGGTTAGGGTCCATTTTAATTTAAGTTATCCCCCAGATGTTTTTTTAGGGCTATTTAAACCTGTTTTCCCAGTGATTTTTTCCTGTTGTTGAAGTTGAATTTGGTAAAGGACCCTCTAACTGCCGATCAGGACTCCTGTGCAGGGAAAGTCGGGGGACTCGTTTAAATTTGTGACCCAAAAATGTTTTGTTTTTTAAAATTTTAAATAGTAAAAATTTTGTCATAAGATTAGGCAATTTTTACGAAAGGGAAACACAGGTCCCAAATTTTGTTACATTTTTTTGGGGGGGGCAACGTTTCGCTCCATTTTACATTGTGTCCATTTACTTGGACACAGTTTTAATTTGGTTTTTGTCAATAATTCTATCATTATTCCCAAAATTTACATGGTAAACCCTTAAAAAGCTGAAAACCAGTCATAAAAACTTTTAAAACAACCAATTTGGTTTCTAAATTTAATAAAAAGAAAAAAATTTTTTTTTTGGCCTAGTGAAAATTAAAGCAATAAACGATCCCCTTTAAACCAAACTCCTTGTTACTCCCACCCCCTAAATCTCTCCCCCCATTTCCTCCCCCCCATCTACACCCCCTCCCGGGTTACGGGGGTTTTTACAAAAAGTAGCGTAAAATGCCTAATTTTCCAAGAAACCCAATTTTATTTTTTGGGGGCCCCGGGTTTACACTTTTCTACGTGCCCAAGCTGCGATCCAGTAAAACCGGGTTATGGTCTGGTACCCCATGGTTAAATTGTCAGCATCCCGACGACAGGTCGGGTTTCCCCCTGGTTCCTTGTAGCATCCCAGCGACAGGTTGTACTCCCTGGTTAAACTTGTCGCGGGGCAGAGGGCGGGGTTCTGGTATACCCGGGTTTTCACTTGTAGCAGGGACGGGAGGACAGGTTGGTACCCCCTGGTTCACTTGTCAGCTTTTGCCAAAACGACAGGTCGGGGTTACCCCCTGGTTCACTTGCCCCAGCATCCCGGGAAGCCCAAGTCTGGAAACACCCTAAATTCACTTGTCGAAGGCCAGAGGGAAGGTCTGGTACACCCTGGTTCCTTGTCAGCGGGCCGGGTGACATTTTTGGGTTTCCCCCCTGGTTCACTTTTTTCAGAGGGCCAAAATACCCCGGTTTCCTTGGTAATAACCTTGGTTCACTTGTCTGTATGGTCACTCGAAGCCCTTCCCTTTAAAGGCCAATTTCCCTCATCTTTTTTTTTTCCCCTCAATTTCCCCAAATTTCCCCAAACAATCCCTTTCCTCGACCTTTTCATTTCATTTTCCCCTCTGGCCCATTTTTTCACTTGTCAACTTCCACTGTCCCCGTAGTTCTTCTTCCTTAAAGGTATTATTTCCCCCACAAAATTCTCCTTGTATTCCATTTCTAAATTTTTAAACGTAAAGGGTCATATTACCCAATGGGTTTCAAAACGGGCACGGGCCCACGGTTCTTTTATTTTATAAAGACTCTTTGAAAAGGTTTCAGCTTCAGACGGTTCAAAATACGAAATCAAACCCTATATTAGGCACAGGGGACTGACTACTCAAACTATTTTACTATTTTTGGGGTGAGGGGATGATAAAAACCATCCTTCTCCCTCCATTTTTCTGGGGTCGGCGGGAGGTTTTGTAATAAAAATACCTTTTGTTTACATTTATTTCAAATATCTAAAAAGGGGCCCAAAAGCCGTAAATGTTTTAAGGGTTTGAAATTAAATTTCCCAAATGATTTGTTTACTGAGGGAAACCCTAAAAGATATGAAATTAAAAGAAAGTCCTCAAAAAAATTTCAAGTCCAGAAGTTACCCTTTTAACCTGTGATCCCCCAATTTAAAAATTTACCCGTTTTCAATACATAATGTAGGGTACAGGTGGCTTTCCCGGGGGGGGCTGGGGGCAGGGCCCGGGGGGCCCGGGGGCCGGGCCCGGGTGACGGGGGTTTCCCGGGTTTTACAAGTGGCAAGAGGGTGGGAGGGGTTTCCAGGGGGGATGGCCCATCCCGGGTGACAGGAGGCCCTTTTCCGGGTGAAGGGGGGCATGCCAAGGGGGAAATGGGGGGCCACGGGCCCGGGGGAAACCGGTGGCATTTGGGGGACAGGGGGACCCGGTGGGCAGGTGGGATCCAAGGGGGGGAAAAGGGGGAAAGGCCCCGGGTGAAAGGGGGAAAGCCCGGGTGAAAGGGGGCATGCCAGGACAGGTGGCTTCCAAGGGGGAGGGGCATGCCAAGGTGGAACCGGGTTTTGGAAGGTCAGGGGGACAGAAAGGAAACCAAGGTTGGGGTTTGGGATTCCCGGGGGACAGGGGCAAAGCGGGTGGGGGGGCTGGCAGGGAGGGGGGGACAAGGGGGGAATTTTCCGGTTGAAAGGTTTGGATGCCAGGGGGGTAAAAAGGGGGACTGGGGTGACAGGGGGCATGCCAGGGCTGGCATTGTGGGCATGCCCAAAAAGACAGGTGGATCCGGGTGAAAGGTGGCATGCCAAAAGGATTGTTTTGGCATGCCAGGTTTCAGGTTGGAAAACCAAGGGTTTAGGTGGCATGCAAGGGGGAAAAGGGGGATGCCGGGGCAGGGTTGGGGTTTCCAGGGTGAAAGGAAAGGCCCTGCCCGGGGGCAGGTGGCATGCCCAGGGTTGGAAAAAAGGTGGCATTGGGTTAGGGTGGCAGGTGGCATGGGCCCGGGGGGCAGGTGGATGCCAGGGGATAAAAGGAAAACGTGGGGCCCGGTGAAAAGGTGGGGAAACCCGGGGTGCAGGGACCCAAGGGGGTTCCCGTGGCATCCCGGCATTGAAGGGGGGCATGGGCCCGGGGTGACAGGGGGGCAGGGGGGAAAAGCCAGGGGTGAAAAGGTGGATGGCCCGGTTACAGGAAAGGGATACCAACCGGGGTGGGCCCTGCCCGGGTTTCCGGTTGCATGCCCGGGTGAAGGTTGGGGATTTCCAAAAGGGGGCAGGTGTTCATGGCCCGAACGGCAGGTGGATCCCGGGGGAAGGAAAGGGATCAGGGGGGAAGGGGAATTTCCCGGGGGGAAATTGGATGGGTAGGGGGGCCCCGGGGGCATGCCAAAGGGGGGGGGGGCATTTCCAGGTGGGCAATAAACAAAGGGGACAGGGGGCCCTCCCCGGGAACGGGGGGCATCCGGGGTGACAGGGGGGCATTCCCGGGGTCAAGTGGCATTTCCAGGGTGGGCCGGGGCAGCCCGGGTGGCAGGAGGATGTAGGGTGAAAGGCTAAGGGTGGAAAGGGGAGGCCCGGGTTTACGGAAAAGGGAACCCCGGGGGAAAGGGGGCCCTGCCCGGGTGGCCCGGGGGGATGCCCAAAAGGGGTGAGGGAAAGGGGGGCATGCCGGGGGAATATTGCCGCATGGGGAAAGGTTTGGATTTGGGGAAAGGGGGAACCCCGGGTGCATCCCAGGGGGAAAATGGTACCCGGGTGCAGGTGGGAAAGGGCCCGGGTGAAAGGGTAGGTTGGGGTATGCCCCCGGGGCCCGGTGGCATGCCCAAAAAAGGGTAAGGGGGGCATGCCCCCCTGAAAGGTGGCATGCGGGGGGAAGGGCCAATCCATTGGAAAAGGTGGTTCGCCAGGGGAAAGGGGCATGCCCGGGGGGAAAGGTGGATTTCCGGGGGACCGGGGGCTTTCGGGGGAGGTGGCGGGGATTTCCAAAGGGGGGCAGGTGGATTTCGGGGGGCAGGTGGAATTCCAGGGGGGACAAAAAGGGATGAAGGGTTACAGGTTGGGGTCCGGGGGACAGGGGGCATGCCCGGGTGACAGGGGCATGCCAGGGGGAAAGGGGGCAAACCAGGGTGGCCCGGTGGCAGCCGGGGGGGGTTTAAAGGTGGTTTTTTCCCGGGTTGTCAGGTGGGAATGCCAGGGTGACAGAAGGCATGCCAGGTTGACAGGTGGGATGCCAGGGTGACAGGTGGCATGTCAGAAGTGATAAGAGGCATGCTCAGGTGACAGGTGGCATGCCAGGGTGAGAGTTGGCATTCCATTGTGACAGGTGGTACGCCAGGGCGATAAGGTGGCATGCATGGGTGACAGGTGGCATGCCAGTGACAGATGGCATACAAGGGTGCCAGGTGGCAGGTGGCATTGCAAGGATGACAGGTGGTATATTCGGGTGTCAGGTGGCATACCAGAGGGGACAGAAGGCATGCCAGGGTTACAGGTGGCATACCAGGGTGACAGGAGGCATGCCAGGGTGACAGGAGGCATGCCAGAGTGGCAGGTGGCATGCCAGGGTGACAGGAGGCATGTATGGATGATAGGTGTCATATTAGGGTGACAGGTGGTATGTCATGGAGACAGAAGGGATACCACGGGGGATAGGAAGCATGCCAGGGGGACAGGTGGCATGCCAGTGACAGGTGGCATACCAGGGTGACAGGTGGAATGGCAGGGTGAGAGGAGGTATGCCCGGGTGTCAGGTGGCATGCCACGAAGGCAAGTGGCATGCCAAGGGTGATAGAAGGCATGCCAGGGTGATAGGTGGCATGCCAGAGTGACAGAAAGCACGCCAGTGAGAGAAGGCATGCCAGGGTGACAGGTGGGATGCTCGCTTGATAGGTGGCATGCCAGGGTGAGAGGTGGCATGCCAGGGTGACAGGTGGCATGCCACTGACAGGCAGCAGACCAGGGTGACAGGTGGCATGCCAGGGTGAAAGGTGGTATGCCCGGGTGTCAGGTGGCATGCCAAGGTGACGGGAAGCACGCCAGTGACAGGAGGCATGCCAGGGTGACAGGTGGCATGCTCGTGTTGCAACCTCTGAATGGGTTACAATGATTATTATGTATATATATATAATGTATATTACCTTTTCATTTAATTTTATATTGCTTATATTTGCGATAATAGCTAAATCGTAAATGTATTGCTTTATATTCTTATTTGACTTATGTTGTTAAGATGTTACATATTACATATTGTTAGGATGTTACATATTAAGTGCTCAGTTCAAGTCTTGATTGTCAAACTCCTGTAATTATCGCTTGTGCTCGTTATATGCCGGCTTCTGAGCTGCGCTGTCCACGGGGCTATCCGTGATCGAGGGGGGGGGTGTCCTCACCCTCGTGAAGTATTCAGTTGCTCTAGACTCGCTTGGTGGTTGGACAGATTGTCTGTCTCATTATTCTTGTTAGTTTGTAGAACTCTGTTCACGAACATTGTATAGACTTAGTGATTTTCGACGTTGTACTGAGGTTGTGTGTCACATAGACACTCTGAGCATCTCAGGTCCCGAGCTGTAGCTTATGACTAATTTGTACTGGTTTCTGTGTATTGTCACAGTCAGGGTTTTTCCCATGTGAACTTAGATTCAGTAGTATGGGAGTTTTGTAACTTTTGTGGAGGATCTGCTGATGGTCCCCACTTAGTGTCGTTTTATTATTTTCCCAGTTCCTGATTCTGTGTCGCAGTCGCATATTGCATGGTATTGGCTTAGCATTCTTTGTTGTTCAAACAGACTGTTCGGGTTGCCCGTCGGGCAAGGGAAATTAGTTTATGTGGGACTTTGTCAGTCATTGTTTAAGTCTAGTCGAGTCTTGAGAAATAGTGACTACTTAGAGCACTTACACACATACACACTTACTTGCACATATTTGTAATATCTTATTAAATGTTAATGTACCAGATGGTACTTAAGAATTATAAATGTGATATGTGCTTTCAGCACAATAATATTGAACTCGAGAGATTGATTTTATTTTCATTGCTGTGATTAATTTACTTTGATAATATACCTCCAGACTTAATAAATTTATTAAATTTTAATTTCTCTAGTTAGTAGCCTACCAGTTGTAATCCTGAAGCACTATTGAATATTACTGAATTTTAATGGATAATTGGACAAGGATACAGACTACTTGTTACGAAAACCCAGTAACAGGCTGAATGCTAGAAGGGCAGTCCTTTCTAGTATTCACTGGAGATCTCTAAGTTTTAGAATCGCATTTTTTGTAACACTCGGGTGACAGGTGGCATGCCAGGGTAACAGGTGGCATGCCAGGGTGACAGGTGGCATACCAGTGACAGGCAGCAGACCAGGGTGACAGGTGGCATGGCAGGGTAAAATGTGGTATGCCCGGGTGTCAGGTGGCATGCCGGGGTGACAGAAGACATGCTAGGCTGACAGGTAGCATGCTAGTGTGGCAGGTAGCATGTCAGGGAGGCAGGTGGCATGCCGTGTGTGATAGGAGGCATGCCAGGGTGACACGTGGCATGACAGGGTGACAGGAGGCATGCTAGGGTGACAAGAGGCATGCCAGGGTGACAGGTGGCATGCCAGGGTGACAGGAGGCATGTATGGGTGATAGGTGTCATATCAGGGTGACAGGTGGTATGTCATGGTGACAGGAGGGATAACAGGGGGATAGGAAGCATGTCAGGGCGACAGGTAGCATACCAGGGTGAGAGGTGGCATGCCAAGGTGACAGGAGGCACGCCATTGACAGGTAGCAGACCAGGGTGACAGGTGGCATGTCAGGGTGACAAGTGGGATGCTCGCTTGACAGGTGGCATGCCAGGGTGAGAGGTGGCATGCCAGGGTGACAGGTGGCATGCCATTGACAGGTAGCAGACCAGGGTGACAGGTGGCATGCCAGGGTGAAAGGTGGTATGCCCGGTGTCAGGTGGCATGCCAGGGTGACAGAAGGCATGCTAGAGTGACAGGTGGCACGCCAGGGTGACAGATGGCATGCTAGGGTGGCAGGTGGGATGCCACGGAGGCAGGTGGCATGCCAGGGGTGATAGGAGGCATGCCAGGGTAACACGTGGCATGCCAGGGTGACAGTGGCATGCCAGAGTGACAGGAGGCAC
Source organism: Cherax quadricarinatus (assembly GCF_026875155.1). Taxonomy (NCBI): domain Eukaryota; kingdom Metazoa; phylum Arthropoda; class Malacostraca; order Decapoda; family Parastacidae; genus Cherax; species Cherax quadricarinatus. Next base: position 87,231,482 of record NC_069405.1, read on the forward strand.
GCCAGAGTGACAGGAGGAATGCGCGGGTGACAGGTGGCTTGCGAGGGTGGGAGGTGGCATGCCAGGGTGACATGTGGCACACCAGAGTGACAGGTGGCATGTAAGGGAGACAGGTGGCATGCCAGTGACAGGTGGCATGCCAGGGTGACAGGTGGAATGGCAGGGTGAGAGGTGGTATGCCCGGGTGTCAGATGGCATGCCAGGGTGACAGAAGGCATGCCAAGGTGACAGGTGACATGCCAGGGTGAGAGGTGGCATGCCAGGGTGACAGGAGGTACGTCAGTTGACAGGAGGCATGTCAGGGTGACAGGTGGGATGCCCGGGTGTCAGGCGGCATGCTAGAGTGGCAGAAGGCATGCCAGGGTGACAGGTGGCATACTAGGGTGGCAGGTGGCATGCCAGGGACGCAGATGGCATGCTAGGGTGACACGTGGCATGCCAGAGTAACAGGAGGCATGCTCGGGTGACAGGTTGCTTGCCAGGGTGATAGGAGGCATGCCAGGGTGACACGTGGCATGCCAGAGTAACAGGAGGCATGTTCGGGTGACAGGTTGCTTGCCAGGGTGAGAGGTGATATGGCACGGTGACAGGTGGCATGCTCGGGTGACAGGCGACATGCCAGGGTGACATGTGGCATGCCAGTGACAGATTGCATACCAGGGTGCCAGGTGGCATTGCAAGGACCATAGGTGGTATGCGCGGGTGTCAGGTGGCATGCCAGGGTGACAGAAGGCATGCCAAGGTGACAGGTGACATGCCAGGGTAACAGGTGGCATGCCAATGTGAAAGGAAGCATGCGATTGTGATAGGATGCATGCTAGAGTGTCACCCCTGGCATGCCAGGGTTACAGGTGGCATGCCAGGGGTGATAGGAGGCATGTCAGGGTGACACGTGGCATGCCAGGGTGACATGGCATGACAAGGTGACAGGAGGCATGACAGGTTGACAGGAGGCATGTCAGGGTGGCAGGTGGCATGCCAGGGTGACAGGAGGCATGTATGGGTGATAGATGGCAAGGCAGGGTTACAGGTGGCCTGTCAGGGGTGATAGGAGGCATGCCAGGGTGACACCTGGCATGCCAGGGTGACATGGCATGCCAAGGTGACATGAGGCATGCCAGGGTGACAGGAGGCATGCCAGGGTGGCAGGTGGCATGCCAGGGTGACAGAAGGCATGTATAGGTGATAGGTGGCATGCCAGGGTGACAGTGGCATGTCAAGGAGGCAGGTGGCCTGCGGGGGTGATAGGAGGCATGCCAGGGTGACATGTGGCACGCAGGGTGACAGGTGGCATGCCAGGGTGACAGGTGGCATGCCAGTGACAGGTGGCATGCCAGAGTGACAGGCGGCACTCCAGGATGACAGGTGGCATGCCAGTGACAGGTGGCATACCAGGGTGACAGAAGGCATGCCAGTGACAGGTGGCATACCAGGGTGGCAGAAGGCATGACAATGATAGGTAGCATGCCAGAGTGACAGGTGGCATGCCAGGGTGACAGGTGGCCTGCCAGGGGTGATAGGAGGCATGCCAGGGTGACACGTGGCATACCAGGGTGAAAGGAGGCATGCGAGGGTGATAGAAGGCACGCCAGAGTGACAGGAAGAATGCCAGGGTGACAGGTGGCATGCCAAGGTGACAGGTGGCATGCCAGGGTGACAGGAGGCACGCTATGATGACAGGAGGCATGCCATGGTGACAGGTGGCATGCCATGGTGACAGGAGGCATCCCAGGGTGACAAGTGGCATGCCATGGTGACAGGCGGCATGACAGGGTGACAGGTGGCATGCCAGGGTGACATGGTATGCCCGGGTGACATGCTGCATGCCAGGGTGACAGGTGGCATGCCAGGGTGACATGTGGCATGCCAGGATGACAGGTGGCATGCCACGGTGACAGGTTTCATTCTAGGGTGACAGTTGGCATGCCATGGTGACAGGAAGCATGCCAGGGTGACAGGAGGAATGCCAGGGTGACAGGTGGCATGACTGCGTGACAGGTGGCATGCCAGGGTGACAGGAGGCACGCCAGGGTGACAGAAGGTATGCCAGGGTGACAGGAGGCATGACAGGGTGACAAGTGGCATGCCATGGAGACAGGTGGCATTCTAGGGTTACAGGTGGCACGCCAGGGTGACAGTGGCATGCCAGGGCGACAGGTGTCATGACAACGTGACAGATGGCATGCCATGGTGACAGGAGGCATTCCAGGGTGACAGTTGGCATGTCATGGTGACAGGAAGTATGCCAGGGTGACAGGTAGCATAACAGCGTGACAGGTGCCATGCCAGGGTGACAGGAGGTATGCCAGGGTGACAGGAGGCACGCCAGGATGACAGGATGCATGCCACTGTGACAGATGGCATGCCAGGGTGACAAGAGGCATGCCAGGGTGACAGGAGGGATGTCAGAGTGACAGGTGGCATGCCAGCGTGGCAGGTGGCGTGACAGATGGCATGTCAGTGACAGGTGGCATACCAAGGTGACAGGTGGCATCCCAGAGTGACAGGTGGTATGGCAAGGTGACAGATGGCATGCCAGGGTGACAGGTGGCATGCCAGGGTGACTAGTGGCATGCCAGGGTGACAGGTGGCATACCAAGGAGATAGGTGGCACACCAGTGTGACAGGAGGCACGCCAGGGTGACAGGAGGTATGAGAGGGTGTCAGGTGGCATGCCTGTAACAGGTGGTATTCCAAGGTGACAGGTGGCATGCCAGAGTAAGAGGAGGCACGCCAGGGTGAGAGGAGGCATGCCAGGGTAACAAGTGGCATGCTGGGGTGACAGGTGGCATGCCATGGTGACAGCTTGCATGCCATGGTGAAAGCTAGCATGCCAGGGTGACAGATGACGTGCCAGGGTGACAGATGGCATGCCAAGGTGACAGGTGACATACCCGGGTAACAGGTGGCACGCCAGGGTGACAGGTGATACGCCAAGGTGACAAGTGACATGCCCGGGTGACAGGTGGCATGCCAGGGTGACAGATGACTTATCAGGGTGACAGGTAGCATGCTAGGGTGACAGGTGGCATTCTTGGGTAACAGTTGACATGCCAGGGTGATAGGTGACATGCCAGGGTGACAGGTTGCATGCCAGGGTGACAGGTGGCATTCCCGGGTAACAGTCGACATGCCAGGGCGACAGATGACTTATCAGGGTGACAGGTAGCACGCCAGAGTGACAGGTGGCATTCCTGGGTAACAGTTGACATGCCAGGGTGACAGGTGACATTCCCGGGTAACAGGTGACATACCAGGGTGACAGATGAAGTGCCAGGGTGAGTTTCTCCAACATAACTGGAGACATTAACAGTCTGCCAACAATCTGTGATAGAAACATATATGCAACTCTTGACACAACATTACATAAATGAGATCTGTGCTTGTTTGATTCAACATACTACTGACTGCTTGTGTTGCACACTTTATACCTCACATACTGCTTGTGTTGCACACTTCATACCTCACATACTGCTTGTGTTGCACACTTCATACCTCACATACTGCTTGTGTTGCACACTTTATACCTCACATACTGTTTGTGTTGCACACTTTATACCTCACACACTGCTTGTGTTGCACACTTTATACCTCACATACTACTTGTGTTGCACACTTCATACCTCACATACTGCTTGTGTTGCACACTTTATACCTCACACACTGCTTGTATTGCACACTTTATACCTCACATACTACTTGTGTTGCACACTTCATACCTCACATACTGTTTGTGTTGCACACTTTATACCTCACATACTGCTTGTGTTGCACACTTCATACATCACATACTGTTTGTGTTGCACACTTCATACCTCACATACTACTTGTGTTGCACACTTCATACCTCACATACTGCTTGTGTTGCACACTTCATACCTCACATACTACTTGTGTTGCACACTTCATACCTCACATACTGCTTGTGTTGCACACTTCATACCTCACATACTGCTTGTGTTGCACACTTCATACCTCACATACTGCTTGTGTTGCACACTTTATACCTCACATACTGCTTGTGTTGCACACTTTAACCTCACATACTGCTTGTGTTGCACACTTACCTCACATACTGCTTGTGTTGCACACTTTATACCTCAATACTGCTTGTGTTGCACACTTATACCTCACATACTGCTTGTGTGCACAAATTTATACTCACATACTGCTTGTGTTGCACACTTTATACTCACATACTGCTTGTGTTGCACACTTTATACCTCACATACTGCTTGTGTTGCACACTTTATACCTCACATACTGCTTGTGTTGCACACTTCATACCTCACATACTGCTTGTGTTGCACATTCATACCTCACATACTGCTTGTGTTGCACACTTTATACCTCACATACTGCTTGTGTTGCACACTTCATACCTCATATACTGCTTGTGTTGCACACTTTATACCTCACATACTGCTTGTGTTGCACACTTTATACCTCACATATGCTTGTGTTGCACACTTCATACCTCACATACTGCTTGTGTTGCACACATTCATACCTCACATACTGCTTGTGTTGCACACTTCATACCTCACATACTGCTTGTGTTGCACACTTCATACCTCACATACTGCTTGTGTTGCACACTTTATACCTCACATACTGCTTGTGTTGCACACTTCATACCTCACATACTGCTTGTGTTGCACACTTTATGCCTCACATACTACTTGTGTTGCACACTTTATACCTCACATACTGCTTGTGTTGCACACTTTATACCTCACATACTGCTTGTGTTGCACACTTCATGCCTCACATACTGCTTGTGTTGCACACTTCATACCTCACATACTGCTTGTGTTGCACACTTCATACCTCACATACTGCTTGTGTTGCACACTTCATACCTCCATACTGCTTGTGTTGCACACTTTATACCTCACATACTGCTTGTGTTGCACACTTCATACTTCACATACTGCTTGTGTTGCACACTTCATACCTCACATACTACTTGTGTTGCACACTTCATACCTCACATACCACTTGTGTTGCACACTTCATACCTCACATACCACTTGTGTTGCACACTTCATACCTCACATACCACTTGTGTTGCACACTTCATACCTCACATACACTTGTGTGCACACTTCATACCTCACATACCACTTGTGTTGCACACTTCATACCTCACATACCACTTGTGTTGCACACTTCATACCTCACATACCACTTGTGTTGCACGTTTGATCATATTTTTCTATCTTCATCCTCTATATTGCTTAACCTGTACCTAAACAACTAAAGCTACCTTAGTGCCACTCATCTCTGGCACTCCAAACTTTAATATCATGTCCTCTACAACACTGAAGCTTGAGTGATCTATAACCCAATATACCATGAACGTACATAAGTACATTTATGGAGCAACTTGCAATGTGAACAGACGGACATTGCAGTAGCCAGGTTTGGTTACAAATATGTCTGACAGTTTGGCTGACACACAGATGATGATAAAACTAAATGCAAAGTATGTGGCCAACAATGTGGTCACTATGTTGAACACTATGTGCTTTACTGTCCAGTTATTGAGCAATATAGAGAGATAGTACAATAACCCATGTGATATATCAACAGATTAATGCTCGCAACAGATAAGTGAACTGTAGATATAAATCCAGATGTTCTTCTGTAAATCCTTTTTGAATCTAGTTTCCAAGTCTTTCCTGCATCCATAAGCTCTTGTGCGATCGCCGGCAAAATCAATTAGTTTCTCCCTCTTGAAAATGAAAATATTCTACAGCAGTTATTCTTTTCGTCCGAAAAGTCTCTCCCTCATTGACGCTCCTCTCAGGTGCATAAACACTTTCTCATCTCCCACTTTTATACAGTGAGCTATCTCATAAATAACCTCCTGTATATATGGCATATTTTTTTATTAAATGCGATTGATAATGTATATTAATGTACATAACACAAGCTGTTTACTTTTCGATTTTACTTTTTTTAAATGCCATTTACCAAAATAAAGTCATACTCACTTTACTAATCTATATAACGCTTTAATAAAAAAATCATCTCTCTTCTTCAACCATTTATTCACTTAACATTATTACTACTCCTGTCTAGTCTCCTCTCCGCAGATAAACCTGTCTTACCTTCTACTCCCCGTCAAACTCTCGTTCATTCTTTTATTTTTGTTCCACACGCTAATACAACATTCAACTGTCTTGCATTCATGACGTCAGCGAGTGGTAGGTACAATTAAGATGGATGATACCATTAACATGGTAGAAACACAACTAGCATGGTAGAAACACAACTAGCATGGTAGAAACACAACTAGCATGGTAGAAACCATTAACATGGTAGAAACACAACTAGCATGGTAGAAACAATTAACATGTTAGAAACAACTAGCATGGTAGAAACCATTAACATGGTAGAAACACAACTAGCATGGTAGAAACCATTAACATGGTAGAAACACAACTAGCATGGTAGAAACAATTAACATTGTAGAAACGAAACTAGCATGGAAGAAACAATTAACATAAGAAAGAAGGAACACTGCAACAGGCCTACTGACCCATGCAAAGCAGGTCCATGCCACCCCCCCCGACCTAGAACAACGACCATCTAGTCAGGTCACTTCCACTTAAGGAAGGAGCACGGCACCAGGCCTGGTAGCCCAAGCTAGTGAGGTCCAACTCACACCCACTCATGTATTTATCTAATCCATTGTTAAAACTACACAACATCATAGTGTCTATGACGGTACTCGGGAGTTTGTTCCACTAATCCACAACTCTATTACCAAACCAGTGCTTTCCTATATCCTTCCCGAATCTGAACTTTTCCAACTTGAAACCATTGCTGCGAGTCCTGTCTAGGCTGCATATTTTCAGCGCGCTATTTACATCCCCTTTATTTATTCCTGTTTTCCAGTTATACACCTCAATCATATCCCCCCTAATTCTACGCCTTTCTAGAGAGTGCAGATTTAGGGCCCTTAGTCTATCCTCATAGGGAAGATTTCTGATACATGGGATCAACTTTGTCATCCTCCTCTGTACGTTTTCCAGAGCATTTATATCCATTCTGTAATACGGTGACCAGAACTGTGCGGCATAATCTAAATGAGGCCTAACCAAGGATATATAGAGTTGAAGAACAACCTGAGGACTCCTATTATTTATACTTCTTGATATGAAGCCAAGGATTTTGTTAGTTTTATTGCGAACAGTTATGCACTGTTGTCTTGGTTTTAGATTACTGCTAACCAGAACTCCTAAATCCTTTTCGCAGTCAGTAGTATTAAGATCTACACTATTCAGTTTATACGTGACATGGTATACCTGGAGTTTACCTGGAGAGAGTTTCGAGGGTCAACGCCCCCGCGGCCCGGTCTGTGACCAGGCCTCCTGGTGGATCAGAGCCTGATTAACCAGGCTGTTACTGCTGGCTGCACGCAATCCAACGTACGAGCCACAGCCCGGCTGGTCAGGTATAAAGGATTATCATGGTAGAAACACAACTATTAACAAAGTAGAAACACAACTAGCATGGTAGAAACCATTAACGTGGTAGAAACTATTAACAAGGATCACAACAATGTATCTACCACAGCTGCTAGGAAAATGATAGGATGGATAATAAAAACCTTTAGAACTAGGGATGTCAAGCCAATGGCGATTCTCCTCAACTCACTTGTTCTCTCTAGGCTGGAATATTGCTGTACACTAACTGCCCCCTTCAAGGCAGGGGAAACTGCAGACCTGGAGAATATTCAGAGAACTTTCACTTACACGTATAAGTACAATAAAGCACCTAAATTACTGGGAACGGTTGAAGTCCCTTGACCTATACTCCCTGGAACCCAGGCGAGAAAGATTCATGATAATATATACAATAAGTGAGACAACACAATAAGTGTCAGGGGACCAAGACTTTTCAACTGCCTCCCAGCATACATAAGAGAAAATAGCAAAAGACCTCTGGCTGTCCTCAAAATGGAGATGGACAGGTAGCTAAAGTCAGTACCTGCCCTGTGGTTCGTATGTTGGTTTACGTGCAGCCAACAGTAACAGCCTGGTTGATCACGCCCTGATCCACCATGACGGCCTGGTCATGGACTTGGCTGCAGGGGTGTTGAGCCCCGGAACACCCTACAGGTAAACTCCAGGTATAGTATAAACACAACTAGCATGGTAGAAACCATTAACATGGTATACCAAGAGAGGGTTTCGGGAATCAACGCCCCCGCGGCCCGGTCTGTGACCAGGCCTCATAGTGGATCAAGGCCTTATAAGAACATAAGAACATAAGAAAGGAGGAACACTGCAGCAGATCTGTTGGCCCATACTAGGCAGGTCCTTTACAATTCATCCCACTAACAAAACATTTGCTCAACCACTTTGTTACTGTTGGCCGCACGCAACGTGACGTACGAACCACAGCCCAGCTGGTCAGGTACTGACTTTACGTGTCTGTCCAGTTCCTTACTGAAGACAGCCAGGGGTCTATTGGTAATCCCCCCCCCTTATGTATGCTGGGAGGCAGTTGAACAGTCTTGGGCCCCTGACACTTACTGTCTCTTATCGTGCTAGTGGCGCCCCAGCTCTTCACTGGGGGGATGTTGCACCACTTGCCAAGTCTTTTGCTTTTGTAAGAAGTGATTTTCGTGTGCAAATTTGGCACTAATCCCTCTAGGATTTTCCAACTGTATATTATCATGTATCTTTCTTGCCTGGATTCCAGGGAATACAAGTCAAGGAACTTCAACTGTTCCCAGTAATTAAGGTGTTTTATTGTACTCTTATGTATCTTGAAGGTTCTCTGTACAATCTCCAGGTCAGCAATTTCACCTGCCTTGAAAGACGCCGTTAGTGTACAGCAATATTCCATCCTAGAGAGAACAAGCGATTTGAAGGGAATCATCATGGGCTTGGCATCCCTAGTTTTGAAGACTCTCATTATCCATCCTATCATTTTTCTAGCAGATGTGACTGATACATTGTTGTAATCTTTGAAGGTGAGATCCGCTGACATTATCACTCCCAGGTCCTTCGCATTAGTTTTTCGCTCTATTGTATGGTTGGAATTTGTCTTATACTCCTCAAGTCTTGATTTCCTCAAGTTTTCCATATCGTAGTAACTGAAATTTCTCTTTAAAGAACTCCATACATCTCAGCATGGTAGAAACCACTAACATAGTGTAAACATAATTAGCATGTTAGAAATCATTAACATGCTAGAAACCATTAACATGTTGGAAATCATTAACACACTAGAAACTATTAATACACTAAAACCCATTAACAATTTATATACCATTAACAAGCTAGAAATGAAAACCAACAAGTTTTATTTACTGCAGATGTTTTAGCAGTGTACCACAAACGGAATGTCTGAAAGAAACCTGTGTATACAAACGTCATCTATGAAATATGCATCAGTTTTTTATGAAATATTAACATGATATAGCTGCCCTCATGATGGGCGATACACGGTGCAGCAGGTATCAAAGAGAGAGAGGCAATAGGTGGGCTTCTGCCTCGCATTATTATCATCACTGGTAATCTGTCTGGAGGGAAAAATGCCATTTTGATATTACGCTTGTTTAACTTTTTTGACGACAACTTGCAAAAATTCTGTTGTTGTAAAATGAAATAGAAAACATTGCATGAAGGCTCTGCTGTTTTTTCCACACGTTGAATTTATGGGTTAAGAGCTGTTACCCAACCTCAGCTCATTTCAACGTCCAGCTCTGTTCTTAAGATATATTAACACTCACTGGGTTGCCACCAACAGTTATTCATATACCAGTATAATCTATACAAAAGTTAACTAATATCCTGGTATCTACTTAACCAGTATAATCTATACAAAAGTTAACTAATATCCTGGTATCTACTTAACCAGTATAATCTATACAAAAGTTAACTAATATCCTGGTATCTACTTAACCAGTATAATCTATACAAAAGTTAACTAATATCCTGGTATCTACTTAACCAGTATAATCTATACAAAAGTTAACTAATATCCTGGTATCTACTTAACCAGTATAATCTATACAAAAGTTAACTAATATCCTGGTATCTACTTAATGCTAGCCGGTGCCGAGGATCGTACCACGGACCCTTAGTATGGGCGCTGAGGGAGTGACCACCTGAGCCACGGGACACCTTACTCCCTCACTGTTCCCAGTGTGTCTACCTTCAACTATTTTACAATTACAATTTACAGGTCATTGTATTCCCACTTCAGCTCGTTTCAAGTCTAGGTATTATCTAAGCCTGGAGGTATACCGCCCGCTTCCTAGAATGCAATCCACAATAGTTGTCTAGTATCTATTTACTAAGTAAACATAGGCAGCAGGTATAAGCAGACTTATGAATAAATGGCTTAGAAAACCGACAAGTTGATGAATGAGACACTTGTGTAACATTTAGGTACTGTATCTTTATTCTGGAAACTGAAGAAGTCACAGGGTGGCGAAATGTTTCCAGAATAAAGATACCCAAATGTTGCACATGTCCATATCTCTCGTCTTACCTGGGGATCGAGCTCGGGTCCCTTTGCTTGTGAACAAAGTGTTTTAGTTTTCTTAAGTTTAAAGATTACAGACCCAACGTGCGTCATTATGGCTGCATTTTACCTGTACGATAATAATATTGAACACTAATCCCTAAAAAAAAAATGGATTAAATCAGAGTATCAGGAGTATATATACTGAGCTATGCACATTGCTTGTGTTAGTAACCTGACTGTTTGTTTCAGGGAAGGAGACAGTGTCGTGGCTGGGGGAAGAGACACTGCGTAGATACATGAAGCTGAAGCCAGCCACACATGTGCCCAACAAGTTTGAGACAGTAGCCAGCGTCAGGAAGACCCTCGGAGGAGCCATCCTAGATCCTTCTGACTTTGTTATTGATGTCTTGGATGATAATGATTTCGTGTCTGTTGGTGAGTGGTTGTTTGCTTGTTTGTTTGTTTGTTTGTGTGTGTGTGTGTGTGTGTCGACCCCTGCAACCTCAACCTAGTTGAGGTTGCAGGGGTCGAGTCCGAGCTCCTGGCCCCGCCTCTTCACTGGTTGCTACTAGGTCCCCTCTCTCCCTGCTCCATGAGCTTCATCATACCTCTTTTAAAGCTATGGATCATGCCTCCACTACATCACTCTCCAGACTGTTCCACTTCCCGGTGGCCTGGTGGCTAAAGCTCCCGCTTCACACACGGAGGGCCCGGGTTCGATTCCCGGCGGGTGGAAACATTTCGACACGTTTCCTTACACCTGTTGTCCTGTTCACCTAGCAGCAAATAGGTACCTGGGTGTTAGTCGACTGGTGTGGGGCGCATCCTGGGGGACAAGATTAAGGACCCCAATGGAAATAAGTTAGACAGTCCTCGATGACGCACTGACTTTCTTGGGTTATCCTGGGTGGCTAACCCTCCGGGGTTAAAAATCCGAACGAAATATTATCTTATCTTATCTTATCTTAAATCCCTGTAACTCATCTGAGTCTTCAACTTCCAGTTGTGATCCCTTGTTGTTGTGTCCCATCTCTGAAACATTCTGTTCCTATCCACCTTGTCAATTACTCTCAGTATTTTATACGTTGTTATCATGCCCCCCTATCCCTCCTGTCCTCCAGTGTTGTCAGGTTGAGTTGCCTTATCCTCTCCTTGTAATACAAACCTCTTCAGCTCTGGGACTAATCTTGTTGCAACCCTTATCTAATTTCTTGACGTGTTTGACCAGGTGTGGGTGCCATACAGGTGCTGCATACTTCAATATGGGCCTGACGTACACGGTGTGCAGTGTCATGAATGACTCCTTACTTAGATGTCAAAACGCTATTCTCAGGTTTGCCAGGCGCCCGTATGCTTCAGCATTTATTTGGTTGATGTGTGTCTCGGGGGATGTGCTCGGTATGATGCTCACCCCAAGATCCTTTTTCTTGCATGAGTTTTTCAGCCTTTGACCTCCTAGGCTGTACTCCGTCTGCGGTCTCCTTTGTCCTTACCAAGACTTCATAACTTTGCACTTGCTGGGGTTAAACTCCAGGAGCCATTTGTCGAGCCAGGCTTGCATCTTGCCCAGATCCTCTTGTAGGCTTACTTGATCCTCGTCCGCTTGTATTCTCCTCATTAGCTTTACATTGTCTGCGAACAGGGATATCTCTGACTATCCCTTCCGTCATGTCATTCATATATACAAGAAAGAGCACCGGACCTAGGACTGACCCTTGTGGAACCCCACTTGACATGCACATACTCTGACACCTAGTCTTGTACCGACACACGTTGTTTCCTTCCTGTTAGGTATTCTCTGATCCATTGCAATACATTCCCTCCTATTCCTGCCTGCTCCTCTAGCTTTCAAACCAGTCTCTTATGTGGTACTGTGTCGAAAGCTTTCTTACAGTCCAAGAAGATGCAGTCTACCCATCTCTCTCCTGTCTTACTTCTGTTACCTTGCCATAGAACTCCAATAGGTTGTGATGCAGGATGGTTTGTGGTGCAGGATTTCCTTTCCATTGGTTGTCATGTTCTAGTCCATTCCTTTCTAGGTGCTCCACCACTCTTTCCTGATAATCTTATCCATAACTTTCCATACAATACATGTCAGCGACACTGGCCTACAATTTAGTGCAGCCTGTCTGTCTTAAAAATCGGGTCTACATTTGCTATCTTCTTCACCTCAGGCAGTTGCCCTGTTTCGATAGATTTATTGAAGATTGTTGTTAGTGGTGCACAGTGCATCTGCTCCCTCTCTCAGGACCAGAGATAGTATCTGGGCCCACCGCCTTCGAGGTATCAAGTTTCCATTGCAGATTCTTCACCTCCTCGGTTGTGTGTAGTTTGTCCAGTATTTGCTTACTACCTCGGTTTGCTGCAAACCTTTCTGTCTCCACTGCGAATATCTCCCGGAATCATGAACTGAGCTCTTCATACTTTCTGGTCGTTCCCTGTGAGCTCCCTTTCTTCCTTCCTCAGCCTTATTACCTGGTTCTTGACTGTTGTTTTCCTCCTGATGTGACTGTATAACAACTTTGGGTCACATCTGGCTTTTCATGCTATGTCATTCTCATATTGACCCTTGGCTTTTCTCCTTATCCATGCTAATTCATTTCTGGCTCCTCGGCTCAACTCCTTATTTTCCTGGGTCCTCTGCCTTCTATACTTTTTTCCATGCTCTAACACACTTGGCTTTGGCGTCTCCACACCTCCTGGTACACCATGGGCTCGCTCTGGTCTTCCCATTGTTTCTGTTACCCCTTGGCATGAATTTCTCCACTGTCTCCCTGCATTATGTGGTCACGCGTTCCATCATTTTGTTTACTGTCTTTAGCTCGCTTACCCACTGCACCTCATGTAGGAATTGCTTCATCCTTCACCCTTTTTGGAAGTCTGGTTTCTCCCGTCCTTCTCGTGCTGCTTCATTCTCCATTGTTAACTCTACTATGTATTCGAAGCTCAAGACCACGTGATCACTAGCGCTTAGGGGCCTTTCGTGTGTGATATCCTTATGTCTGAACTGCTCAAGGTGAATACGAGATCTAGCCTTGCTGGTTCATCGACTTTTCTCTCTTTCTTTGGTTGTGTCCCCAACATGTTGATATGTGAAGTTTTCCAATACCATCTCCAGCATCTTGGCTTTCCACGTCTCTGGTCACCCATGTGACTCCAGATTCTCCTAGTCAGTCTCCTTATAGTTGAAATCCCCCATAATGAATAACTTTGCCCTGCTCATGTAGGGCCCTATTGGCAGGCTCGGATAGTGCGTTTACCATCACTCTGTTGCTATCATCGTATTCCTGTCTTGGCCTCTTGCTGCTCGGTGGTAGGCTGTACATCACTGCTATCATCACTTTTGGGCCAGAAGTATGAAGTGGGTGTGTGTACTCACCTACATGTGTTTGCAGGGGTTTGTAATGTATGTGTGTGTGTGTATGTACTCACCTATATGTGGTTGCAGAGGTTTGCAATGTGTGTGTGTGTGTGTACTCACCTATATATGGTTGCAGGGGTTTGCAATATATGTGTGTGTGTTTATATATTTACCAATCTAAATCTTTGTTATTGATTAAATTCTTTATGGTTAGTAACAAGGTAGTTTGCAGCCTTAACGTCCTTGACTCTCCTCAGACATAATTGACTTGGCAAACAGCAGTTTGCCCAAGTAATCTAGTGTCTAATATTTCATATGTGGATTTTATGCCTACCGGTGACATGCCACTGATCAGCTTCGCAAGTTTTTCTACCCTTTTCATCCACCTTTTAGGGTAAACTGTGACTTGACAATGGTTTAGAATGGACCGTCCACTCCTTTAAAAATTGTGGTTATAATTAAGCCAGGCTTTCCTGGTGGTGGCCAGGTCAGTCATGTTGTTGCTACCCGTCGCTCTCTGGTCTTTCAGAGCAACCATAGTCTGGCTGAACAGGCGCCTGCAGAAACTTGTCCAGACAATATTTTTATATCTGCTGGTACAAGGTGTAATTATGTTGGGTCATGGGTGGTGGCAGTTATCTGTAAGTCTTCCTGACATAACCAATCTACTATCAGCTTTCTTCTTCCCAGGTTTTCGGTTACAGCTACAGAACGCCTCCTCCGACTGGCTTCAAATATTCAACATTGATGTACGGTATCTAGAGAAAGATTAATGTTATTACTAGGATGTGTAGGCGCCCTCTGGTCAATTTTAATGACTAATCAATTTTGATTTATGTGCGATAACTCGAGAACGTCTGTTCTAATAATGTTCAAACATAAAACCTAGGCGTCTACACATAAAAAAAAGATTAGGGGTGTTACTGTGTAGGTGTTAATTTGTTAATTTTACTTATAAAATTGCGGGGATTTCTTTTTTCAATAAGATAACTTAAGAAAGTCTCTTCTGAGAGATTTCAAACTGAAAGGACAGCATTAAGCTATGATCGTCCGGAGTTAATACATTATTAAAACATTAAAAATTGATTTATTAGTTTCTGCGCCATAATTAGAGAATTCAAGATTTGCGATCTAGTGGAAAATCTCAAAGAAAGACTAACATTTTTACTGGGCTGTGCAAGTTTAAATTTGGCAATCTTATTAAATAGCTTGTTTTCCATACAATAATGGAGGCTTATGTATGGTAGTAGGAGACCTTGACCTATCATTTACTACAGACATGACACACAAATAAAACAGCTGCTACTACGGGAGTAGCAACTCGGGGCCTCTTATGAAACACACTATTCCCTGTAGTTCTATTTTCCCTCAGTACCCATTGAAGCGAGTTTGTTACGTGTATGTTTGTGTAAGTATGCATATATAAACCCAAGTTAGTCTTAATGAACGACTGTCAATAAATATACCAAAGAATGGATGAGGACATGAACCGTGGTCCACGTATAGACTCAGCACTGTAAGCAGCTGAGTGGTTACAAGGATGACCCTGCTATACACATTTACCACAGTTCGAGTCCCCAGCCATTTCTCTGTATCCATAAAAATATCTCAATAAAAAGATAAGAACAAATGAGTACTTTCCTGCATTTACAGAAACATCTTCAGAGAAACGAGGAAGAAAAACCAGATTAGTCATACACACACACACACATTATATTATATATATATATATATATATATATATATATATATATATATATATATATATATATATATTATATATATATATATACAGTGGAGCCTTGGTTTTCGTTTGTCCTGGTTATCGTCGAATTTGATTTTCGATGACTTTTGTCTTAGTTTTCGTTCGTCACCTTGGTTTTCGTCCACCGTACCAAACGTGTGTGCCTGTGCACACCCACACAAAGCATCCCACACATGCATTTTGAGTCAGTCTGGCTTTGTTTTTCGTAATAATCCATTGTTTTTTGTGCTTGTTTTTTTAGTGTGACCAAAGAAAGTTCAGAATACCAGCCCTTTGATAAAAAAGGCGAGAAACACGATAGAATTCTTCAGTGATTCAGTGAGTCAATAAAGGCTATAGCACTAACCAGCGATAAAGTGTAGCAAGTAGTTAAGCGATAGAAAAAGGACGACATGAAACTAACTCCTCTAATGTTGTTGGAGGTTTATAGGGCCACTGAGAACATACGCCACCCCGCACTATCTTTCACCACCCTAAACCTCTGCCAGCATCTCCTCCAAGGTGTGTACTATAGTATACACACAATAACCACTTTATTTCTTTATATTCTCTATTGTGTTTTTGTACAATATTTCTTATCTATAAATTATGTACATTGTTTCAGTGGTTTCCATATGAAACTGATCTAGTGCGGTTAGCCTCACAAACATTCCGTTTTCTCTTATAATAAAAGCATGGGAAGATATGTAGACAGAGCACTAGAGGGAATGGCAGCTGCTGCTGCCACCACTAGTCACATACGTAATATATTTTATTAATTCTAGAGTATATATCATGTTTCTGTATTATTGATATTGTTTATTATGTCATATTAAATAAAATGTGATAGATAAATAAGCCGTAGAGCTGATATTAAAGTCATATTGAAGTAATGCTGCTCTTACCTGTATTTTTGTACCTCTGTTTGCATGCTTAAATTACTAAATAAATAAATGTGTCCTATCTCCAAACAATAAAACTCTCCTATCCCTCCCCTCCTCGCTGTCTTCCACACACCAACAAGACTCTTCAATAAAGGTAAGAGTGATTTTAATGTTCATTTATCCATTTCATTAGTGCTTTATATTTATTTCTCATTGTTTTCTGTATATAAAACTATAGTTATTCTCTATATAACGTATTTTTTTAAATACTTTTGGGTGTCTGAAACGGATTAATTGGATTTGCATTATTTTTTTATGGGAAATATTTATTTAGTTTTCGTCGAATGTGGTTTTTATCCGACTCTCTGGAACGAATTAAAAACGAAAACCGAGGTTCCACTAACTATATATATATATATATATATATATATATATATATATATATATAATATATATATATATATATATATATATATATATATATATATATATATATATATATATATATATATATATGCAAACAATCGCAGATGGGCGATCTTAACTATACAGGACAAGCCACAGGGGGGTGGAAGTCTCAGGGAGAGAAGTCTCAGAGTAGCATAGGTGTCATCTGGCTTTCAAAAACATGGGGGACAGTGAAACAAACACTGATTAAAAACACACCCTCCAACAAAGTCGGTGGGGTTTACAAGGTCCCATGTACTGAGTGCTTCTCAATTATATCGGTCAAACAGGTAAATTTCTAGAAACCAGAATTGCCCAGCATAAATACTCAGTCAGGACAGGGCAAGAGTCAAACGCTATCTTTAACCAGGTTAGTGCATGTAATCACCCACCAGGGTGGGATGCTGCCCAGATTATAGTACCAAACAGTTCTGTCATGGAAAGAAACATAACTGAATCTTCCCTCTTGAAACATGAAAGGAATACAGTATACAACTCAAATTATGGGTTATACAAGCTCGATAATTATTTAGTCGAGTCCATTGTACACAACCTAAAACAACAATGCTATACAAAATCACAGGATCATATACAGTGAAAAGCATACAAGATAACGTAAGAAAAGGTTAAAGGGTATTTAGTAGAATTTAGAACATAGAAATATTATCGGATAGGCATAGAAGTCCCCATGTATGGCATATTAACAGCCACATAGTTGACAATATGTAGGAAGAGATACTTCTGAGTACATCGGTAGAACATTCGAGTACCCCAGAGTAGGACATTTAAACAGACAAAGAGCACATTGTATTCTTTTCTTTCATTATTTGAAAAGGTCACACAGAATAATAGCTATCCATGTCTACAGAATCTAACGAGAAATTATTTTCTCAAACCATATGACCTGTTACAAACGATTAGAAAAAGCTTGGGGCTGGAGTTTTTTTTATATCTTACAATTTCCTACTTGACATCTCAGAAATCCTCCTACCCCTTATGGTTAGTGGTGGGATTATGGTAGGGTGGGTTGGCACCGACCACTTAACCCAGTCTAAGGGTAACCGTGGCGGGTGACACCTACGCTACTCTGAGACTTCTCTCCTGCTTTGGTTGCTCCCTTGCAACATTGCAAAAGCTCCTGATGAATGCATGAGAAGTGTGAAAGTACCTGACCTGAGCTAAAGATTTCCAACCCTCCCGTGGCTGTCCTGCACATTATATATATACATATATATAGTATATATATATATATATTATAATATATATATTATGATATATATGTGTGTGTGTGGTGTGAGTGTGTGTGTTGTGTGATGTGTGGTGTGTGTGTGTGTGGTTGTGTGGTTGTGTGATGTGTGTTTTGTGTAAGTGTGTATATATATATATATATAATAGATTTGTGTGTTTCAGTTCTGGACAGCGTCCGGCCCAATCCTGTGACAGAACAAGCTGATCTGAAATACGTACTGAAAAGTGTATCCTTTGTTGCTTTACTTCCGGGGTTCACCAGCCTAACATTACATATCTAAGTCACAGCCTCACCACTTACATATTCACAGTCACAAGCTACCACTTACATACTCACAGTCACAGACTCACACTTATTATCTCACAGACACAGCTCACACTTATATATCTACTATACTTAAGTCACCACTTATATAATCTCACATTCACCAGCCTCACCACTTATATATCTCACAGTCACCAGCCTCACCATTAATATCTCACAGTCACAGCCTCACCACTTATATATCTCACAGTCACCAGCTTCACCACTTATATATCTCAAGTAACCAGCCTCACCACTACATATCTCACAGTCCACCAGCCTCACCACTTATATATCTCACAGTCACTAGCCTCACCACTTATATATCTCACAGTCACCGCCTCACCACTTATATTATCTCACAGTCACCAGCCTCACCATTATATATCTCACAGTCACTGCTCACCACTTATATATCTTACAGTCACCAGCCTCACCACTTATATATCTTACAGTCACAGCCTCACCATTATATATCTCACAGTAACCAGCCTCACCACTTATATATCTCACAGTCACCAGCCTCACCACTTAATATCTCACAGTCACCAGCCTCACCACTTATATATCTCACAGTCACCAGCCTCACCACTTATATATCTCACAGTCACCAGCCTCACCACTTATATATCTCACAGTCACCAGCCTCACCACTTATAAATCTCAGTCACCAGCATCACCACTTATATATCTCACAGTAACCAGCCTCACCACTTATATATCTCACAGTCACCAGCATCACCACTTATATATCTCAGTCACCAGCCTCACCACTTATATATCTCACAGTAACCAGCCTCACCACTTATATATCTCACAGTAACCAGCCTCACCACTTATATATCTCACAGTCACCAGCATCACCACTTATATATCTCACAGTTACCAGCCTCAACACTTATATATCTCACAGTCACCAGCCTCACAACTTACATATCTCACAGTCACCAGCCTCACCACTTATTTCACAGTAACCAGCCTCACAACTTACATATCTCACAGTAACCAGCCTCACCACTTATATATCTCACAGTCACCAGCCTCACCACTTATATATCTCACAGTCACCAGCCTCACCACTTATATATCTCACAGTCACCAGCCTCACCACTTATATATCTCACAGTCACCAGCCTCACCACTTATATATCTCACAGTCACCAGCCTCACCACTTATATATCTCAGTCACCAGCCTCACCACTTACATATCTCACAGTCACCAGCCTCCCCAATTATATATCTCACAGTAACCAGCCTCATCACTTATATATCTCACAGTCACCAGCCTCACCACTTATATATCTCACAGTCACCAGCCTCACCACTTACATATCTCACAGTCACCAGCCTCACCACTTATATATCTCACAGTCATCAGCCTCACCACTTATATATCTCACAGTCACCAGCCTCACCACTTATATATCTCAGTCACCAGCCTCACCACTTATACATCTCACAGTCACCAGCCTCCCCACTTATATATCTCACAGTAACCAGCCTCATCACTTATATATCTCACAGTCACCACTCCTTATATCTCACAGTCACCAGCCTCACCACTTATATATCTCACAGTCACCAGCCTCACCACTTATATATCTCACAGTCACCAGCCTCACCACTTATATATCTCACAGTCACCAGCCTCACCACTTATATATCTCACAGTCACCAGCCTCACCACTTATATATCTCACAGTCACCAGCCTCACCACTTATATATCTCACAGTCACCAGCCTCACCACTTATATATCTCACAGTCACCAGCCTCACCCACTTATATATCTCACAGTACCAGCCTCATCACTTATTTATCTCACAGTCACCAGCCTCACCACTTATATATCTCACAGTCACCAGCCTCACCACTTATATATCTCACAGTCACCAGCCTCACCCTTATATATCTCACAGTCACCAGCCTCACCACTTATATATCTCACAGTCACCAGCCTCACCACTTATATATCTCACAGTCACCAGCCTCACCACTTATTATATCTCACGTCACCAGCCTCACCACTTATATATCTCACAGTCATCAGCCTCACCACTTATATATCTCACAGTCACCAGCCTCACCACTTATATATCTCACAGTCACCAGCCTCACCACTTATATATCTCACAGTCACCAGCCTCACCACTTATATATCTCACAGTCACCAGCCTCACCACTTATATATCTCACAGTCACCAGCCTCACCACTTATATATCTCACAGTCACAGCCTCACCACTTATATATCTCAGTCACCAGCCTCACCACTTATATATCTCACAGTCACCAGCCTCCCACTTATATATCTCACAGTCACCAGCCTCATCACTTATTATCTCACAGTCACCAGCCTCACCACTTATATATCTCACAGTCACCAGCCTCACCACTTATATATCTCACAGTCACCAGCCTCACCACTTATATATCTCACAGTCACCAGCCTCACCACTTATATATCTCACAGTCACCAGCCTCACCACTTATAATCTCACAGTCACCAGCCTCACCACTTATATATCTCACAGTCACCAGCACACCCTCACCACTTTCACTCACTTATATCTCACAGTCACCAGCCTCACCACTTATATATCTCACAGTCACCAGCCTCACCACTTATATATCTCACAGTCACCAGCCTCACCACTTATATATCTCACAGTCACAGCCTCACCACTTATATATCTCACAGTCACCAGCCTCACCACTTATATATCTCACAGTCACCAGCCTCACCACTTATATATCTCACAGTCACCAGCCTCACCACTTATATATCTCACAGTCACCAGCCTCACCACTTATATATCTCACAGTCACCAGCCTCACCACTTATATATCTCACAGTCACCAGCCTCACCACTTATATATCTCCAGTCACCAGCCTCACCACTTATATATCTCACAGTCACCAGCCTCCCCACTTATATATCTCACAGTACCAGCCTCACCACTTATTATCTCACAGTCACCAGCCTCACCACTTATATATCTCACAGTCACCAGCCTCACCACTTATATATCTCACAGTCACCAGCCTCACCACTTATATATCTCACAGTCAACCAGCCTCACCACTTATATATCTCACAGTCACCAGCCTCACCACTTATATATCTCACAGTCACCAGCCTCACCACTTATATATCTCACGTCACCAGCCTCACACACTTATATATCTCACAGTCATCAGCCTCACCACTTATATATCTCACAGTCACCAGCCTCACCACTTATATATCTCACAGTCACCAGCCTCACCACTTATATATCTCACAGTCACCAGCCTCACCACTTATATATCTCAGTCACCAGCCTCACCACTTACATATCTCACAGTCACCAGCCTCCCCAATTATATATCTCACAGTAAACCAGCCTCATCACTATATATCTCACAGTCACCAGCCTCACCACTTATATATCTCACAGTCACCAGCCTCACCACTTATCATATCTCACATCACCCCCCAGTCACCAGCCTCACACTTATATATCTCACAGTCACAGCCTCACCACTTATATATCTCACACAGTCACCAGCCTCACCACTTATATATCTCAGTCACCAGCCTCACCACTTATATATCTCACAGTCACCAGCCTCCCCACTTATATATCTCACAGTAACCAGCCTCATCACTTATATATCTCACAGTCACCAGCCTCACCACTTATATATCTCACAGTCACCAGCCTCACCACTTATATATCTCACAGTCACCAGCCTCACCACTTATATATCTCACAGTCACCAGCCTCACCACTTATATATCTCACAGTCACCAGCCTCACCACTTATATATCTCACAGTCACCAGCCTCACCACTTATATATCTCACAGTCACCAGCATCACCACTTATATATCTCACAGTAACCAGCCTCACCACTTATATATCTCACAGTCACCAGCATCACCGCTTATATATCTCACAGTCACCTGCCTCACCACTTATATATCTCACAGTCACCAGCCTCACCACTTATATATCTCACAGTAACAAGCCTCCCCACTTATATATCTTACAGTCACCAGCCTCACCACTTATCTCACAGTAACCAGCCTCACCACTTACATATCTCACAGTAACCAGCCTCACCACTTATATATCTCACAGTCACCAGCCTCACCACTTATCTCACAGTAACCAGCCTCACCACTTATATATCTCACAGTAACCAGCCTCACCACTTATATATCTCACATTCACCAGCCTCACCACTTATATATCTCACAGTCACCAGCCTCACCACTTATATATCTCACAGTCACCAGCCTCACCACTTATATATCTCACAGTCACCAGCCTCACCACTTATATATCTCACAGTCACCAGCCTCACCACTTATATATCTCACAGTCACCAGCCTCACCACTTATATATCTCACAGTCACCAGCCTCACCACTTATATATCTCTGTCACCAGCCTCACCACTTATATATCTCACAGTCACCAGCCTCCCCACTTATATATCTCACAGTAACCAGCCTCATCACTTATATATCTCACAGTCACCAGCCTCACCACTTACATATCTCACAGTCACCAGCCTCACCACTTATATATCTCACAGTCACCAGCCTCACCACTTATATATCTCACAGTCACCAGCCTCACCACTTATATATCTCACAGTCACCAGCCTCACCACTTATATATCTCACAGTCACCAGCCTCACCACTTATATATCTCAGTCACCAGCCTCACCACTTATATATCTCACAGTCACCAGCCTCCCCACTTATATATCTCACAGTAACCAGCCTCATCACTTATATATCTCACAGTCACCAGCCTCACCACTTATATATCTCACAGTCACAAGCCCCCCCACTTATATATCTCACAGTCACAAGCCTCACCACTTATATATCTCACAGTCACCAGCCTCACCACTTATATATCTCACAGTCACAAGCCTCACCACTTATATATCTCAGTCACCAGCCTCACCACTTATATATCTCACAGTCACCAGCCTCACCACTTATATATCTCACAGTCACCAGCCTCACCACTTATATATCTAACAGTCACCAGCCTCACCACTTATATATCTCACAGTCACCAGCCTCACCACATTTATATCTCACAGTCACCAGCCTCACCACTTATATATCTCACAGTCACCAGCCTCACCACTTACATATCTCACAGTCACCAGTTTCACCACTTATATATCTCACAGTCACCAGCCTCACCACTTATATATCTCACAGTAACCAGCCTCACCACTTATATATCTCACAGTCACCAGCCTCACCACTTACATATCTCACAGTAACCAGCCTCACCACTTATATATCTCACAGTCACCAGCATCACCACTTATATATCTCACAGTCACCAGCCTCACCACTTATATATCTCACAGTCACCAGCCTCACCACTTATATATCTCACAGTAGCGAGCCTCACCACTTATATCTCACAGTCACCAGCCTCACCACATATCTCACAGTAACCAGCCTCACCACTTATATATCTCACAGTCGCCAACCTCACCACTTATATATCTCACAGTCACCAGCCTCACCACATATATATATCTCACAGTCCCCAACCTCACCACTTACATATCTCACAGTCCCCAGCCTCACCACTCATATCTCAGCCACCAGCCTCACCACTCATATACCTCACAGTCACCAGCCTCACCACTCACATACCTCACGGTCACCAGCCTCACCACTCATATCTCAGCCACCAGCCTCACCACTCATATACCTTACAGTCACCAGCCTCGCCACATATATATCTCACAGTCCCCAGCCTCACCACTTACATATCTCACAGTCCCCAGCCTCACCACTCATATCTCAGCCACCAGCCTCATCATTCATATATCTCACAGTCACCAGCCTCACCACTCATATCTCAGCCACCACCCTCACCACTCATATACCTCACAGTCACCAGCCTCACCACTTATATATCTCACAGTCACCAGCCTCACCACTCATATATCACAGTCACCAGCCTCACCACTCATATACATCACAGTCACCAGCCTCATCACTCATATACCTCACAGTCACCACCCTCACCACTCATATATCTCAGTCACCAGCCTCACTACTCATATATCTCAGTCACCAGCCTCACCACTCATAACATCAGTCACCAGCATCACCACTCATAACATCAGTCACCAGCCTCACCACTCATAACATCAGTCACCACCATCACCACTCATAACATCAGTCACCACCATCACCACTCATAACATCAGTCACCAACCTCACCACTCATATCCCTCACAGTCACCAGCCTCACCACTCATATATCTCAGTCACCAGCCTCACCCTCATATACCTCACAGTCACCAGCCTCACCACTCACATATCTCAGTCACCATCCTCACCACTCATATACCTCACAGTCACCAGCCTCACTACTCATATATCTCAGTCACCAGCCTCACCACTCATAACATCAGTCACCAGCATCACCACTCATATATATGTCATAGTCACCAGCATCACCACTTTCCCTTCCTGCCCTTTTGTCTAATAGTCACCTCCATGTAAATACGACTGAACCTCACATTCACCTCCCTGTAAGTACGACTGAACCTCACATTCACCTCCCTGTAAATGCGACTGAACCTCACATTCACCTCCCTGTAAGTACGACTGAACCTCACATTCACCTCCCTGTATGTACGACTGAACCTCACATTCACCTCCCTGTAAATGCGACTGAACCTCACATTCACCTCCCTGTAAATACGACTGAACCTCAGTCACCTCCGTCATGCCATATATACTCCGTGATCCAGGGAATTGGATCTGTGCTCCAGTTCCTTGAATTGAGCCTGAATACCTTAAACCCCCCAACCCCCCACATGCTATAATTCTACGGGTTTAGTGCTCCCCATAATTATAATAATAATACATACAGTATTCTGTAATTAATGAAGCATTAAACGCTGTATGGCACACAACGCTGGACAGCAGGTAATCAGGTTTGATACGAGGAACACAGCATTAATTCTGGATCAAGAGCTGTAGATTTGTGAAAAAAAAAGCTTTTTGGTTAAAGACAAACATCCAATCTCTTGGTGTCTTTGTTCCAGAAACTTCGCCTACACATGCAGAATTCTAAGTCCAGTACAGATACTAATAAAATTTTTGACAAAACGAGAGGCAAATACGATACGATCAGTTTTAATCTTGAAGTAGTAATTTTGAGGCAGTGAGCCCCTAAGACTTGAGAAGCGTCTAGCTACATGCTCTCCGTCATAGTCACCGATGTAATCAACTACAGAATCCTACAGTGTAGGCGAAACATTTCGTAAAGAAAGATACCAAAGTGTTGCCCATGTGTCTTATTCATCACTTGTCGTTACTGTATACCTATAATCAGAGTAACTTTACAAATAACCTAGACTTACGAGTATGAGTACAACCTCCTTAGTTGGCTTGGTCTGTACGCCTGATGTACTCACTTTAGTAGGGAGACGCGCTGAACACAACTCTGCTTGTAGAACCAACACTAATTTTGTAAGATGTGTTCCCAGAGCCTGTACACTAGAGTGAGTCCCCAGGTCGTACACTAGAGGTGATCAAGAGTCTGTACACAGAGGTGAGTCCAGAGTGCACACTAGAGGTGAGTCCAGGTCTGTAACTAGAGGTAGTCCCAGAATTGTACACTAAAGTGAGTCCCCAGAGTCTGTAACACTAGAGTTGAGTCCCCAGATCGTACTCGGGATGAGTCCCAGAGTCTGTACACTAGAAGTGAGTCCAGAGTCTGTACATAGAGGTGAGTCCAGTATTATACAAGGAGTCCCCAAATTGTACAAGAGGTGAGTCCCCAGGTCTGTACACTAAGGTGGTCCTTCAGGTCTTCACACTAGAGTGAGTCCCAGAGTCTGTAACTAGAGGTGAGTCCCAGAGTCTGTACACTAGAGGTGAGTCCCAGATCTGTACCTAGAGGTGTGTTCAGAGTCTGTACTACTAGAAGTGAGTCTCCAGAGTCTGTACACTAGAGGTGATACCAGTCTGTATATAGAAGTGAGGTCCCAATCTGTCCACTAGAGGTGAGTCCCCAGAGTCTGTACACTAGAGGTGAGTCCCCAGAATCTGTACCCTAGAGGTGTGTCCAGAGTCTGTACACTAGAAGTGAGTCCCCAGAGTCTGTACACTAGAGGTGAGTACCCAGTCTGTATACTAGAAGTGAGTCCCCAGAGTCTGTACACTAGAGGTGAGCCCCCAGTCTGTATATTAGATGTGAGTCCCCGGAGTCTGTACCACAGAGGTGAGTGCGCAGAGTCTGTACTCTAGAGGTGAGTCCCCAGCCTGTATACTAGAAGTGAGTCCCCAAAGTTTGTACACTAGAGTTGAGTCCCCAGAGTCTGTACACTAGAGATGAGTTCCCAGAGGCTGTACACTAAAGGTGAGTCCCAAGAGTCTGTACACTAGAGGTGAGTCTCCAGAGTCTGTACACTAGAGGTGAGTCCCCAGAGTCTGTACACTAGATGTTAGTCCCCAGAGTCTATATACCAGAGGTGAGTCCCCCAGAGTCTGTACACTAGGGGTGAGTCAACTGAGTCTGTATACTAGAGGTGAGTTCCCAGAGTCTGTGCACTAGAGGTGAGTCCCCAGAATCTGTACATTAGAGGTGAGTCCCCAGAGCCTCAACACTAGAAGTGAGTCCCCAGAGTCTGTACACTAGAGACGAGTTCCCAGAGTCTGTACACTAGAGGTGAGTTCCCAGAGTCTGTACACTAGAGGTAAGTCCCAAGGGCGTGTACACTAGAGGCGAGTCCCCAGAGTCTGTACACTAAAGGCTGCTGAGTAGGTGATCGTGTGAGCAATACCCGCATCAACACCAGTTTATCTGACTAACCAATTTTCAGCAGCAGCAGATTTCCTTAACAATGCCCAGACCAGGTCGTTACGTGGCTCCTGACGACTACCTCACCTTGGATGGTGCTACGCTCACCCCTGAGGACCTCACAGCCCTGGGCAAGGGAGCTTACAAGATCAGGGTGAGTAGCTGCTATCAACACACACACACACACACACACATTAGAAGAGGTATGATATGGTTCATGGTGCGGGAAGAGTGACCGAGTAGCAACCAGGAGCTGTGACTCGACCCCTGCAACCACAACCAGGTGAACACAACTAGGTGAGCACATCTGTGGGCTCGAATCTCAACAACGTCACATAATTTTTCAAGAAACTTTTCCTTCCTCTCTAGTAATTTTTTTATGCTGGTTCCCGTGCTAAAGTAAAAGCAGCCTCGGCAAACCAGCGGTCGTCGTTGTCGTAGCTTGTCGTGGCTTCTCATACGACCACTGGGTATTCTTGCTTCTAACCTTAAACACAGTGTTCCCCCCTCCCTAACAGCGCAGGCACCGCTAAACCGGTCATCTCACGACAAAAACCAGTGTCTGGTTTTTCTATTGGTCAGAATATAATGTAATGCTCAGTATATAATCTATTATTCAGTACATTAACAACTTCATTAACATAAACATTATTAATAACGAGAATGTTCCTTATTAAATATTATTCAAAGATTTTCCCTATACTCAGTTAACTATTTATACGATATGATAATAAAATACGTAGACAAAACTACGACTGTTTTGACAGAAATTTCTTTACAATATTAGTTAGGCAAAAGTGGTATAGTGACTCCATTAAACTGACTTAAACAATGACCAGATCACTCTTAACACCACGATACAAATATATTCATTACTGTTATTACAATCAAAACCAAGCGCTAAACCCACCAGAGTCATACAGCGCTGCTCAAATATCCTCAACTACAACAAAATTCTACTATTATTTACCAGGCTACACAACTGTTCTGGCATGAGCAGAGTTCGGGACAACACGTCTAATTTAAGTCATATTATTACACATGGGAAGAGTCAAGCCCATAGGACCTGATTCAAGAAAGGGCAGCTCTAATTCCGTGGATTAAGAGACCTTCATTAGCATCCAGGTACCTTAAAATGATTTACATAACACAAATTTAGGTTTATACGATTAAGAACAGAGTTACTTTTTGCCAGAACTGAAAGTAGGGTTATGATAGTTATGGTTATCCAGGTCACCTGTTTAATGAATAATTACTGTAGCTCACTTAAGTTTTAGAACCATGATACAAGCCCAGCCATGTTGATGTGGGAGTCGTCTGCAGTTGTGGCCACAGTGGGGCCTAGTGATCCAGTGGTTAACGCACTGGCCTGAGAGTTTTAGGAGTCTCATGTTATTGGTTCAAGCCCTTCTGTTCCCAGATTTGATTTACACTTATCATGCCTCAAAAATAAAAGATCAACAGAAAGGCATAAAAGGGCGAGATTACACCTCGCGGTCAACTTAAAACCTAGCCCTTTATATATATATATTATATATATATATATATATATATATATATATATATATATATATATATATATATATATAATATATATATATATATATGTCGTGCCTAATATGTAAAACCGGTCAATTAGCAACAACTCATTTAAAATTAAATCCTTTCTAAAATTTTCTCTTATACGTTTAAAGATATATTTTTTCATTAATGTTAATGTAAAAATTTTTAATTTTGCACCAAAAGAATCTTAGAAAACTATACCTTAATACAAGTTTATTTTACCCTAACCCAACTAAATATATTTTAGATTTGTTTACAATAATTTAATACTAAACAAACACAGTGAAATATATATTTTTCGTTAGGTTCAGAATGATTTTGGCGAAATTATTGCATACACAAATTTTCTCTTGTCCTATATGACAAGATGAGCGTTGCTATTTAAGCCAAGATCGCAAGTTCTGCTTATTCGGCACGACATATATATATATATATATATATATATATATATATATATAATATATATATATATATATATATATATATATATATATATATATATATATATATATATATATACGTGTGTGTGTAAGTTGTTATTTTCGCTTAAATAGCAACGCACTTCTTGCCGAATAAGGCAAGCGAAAATCTGTGTATGCAGTAATTTCGCAAAAATAATTCTGAAACTAACGAAAATAAGTATATTTCATTGCATTTCTTTATTATTAAATTATAGTAAACTTATATAAAATATATTAAGTTGGATTAGGCTAAGTTAAATTGCGCTTGTTAATATTAAGGTTAGGTAAGTAGGTAAGTCTCTAAGGTACTTTTGGTATAAAATTATTAATTTTTATATTAGCATAAATGAAAAAAGTATATCTTTAAATGTATAAGAGAAAAATTTAAAGAGGACTTTATTTTAAATGAGTTCCTGCTAATTGACCAGTTTTGCCATCCGGCACAACATATATATACACACACATTGATGTATTGTTGGATCGACACCATACCTAACCCTTCTAGGGTAGGGTAGGTGCCTGAGCCCGAGCCTTTAGCTCATAAGACTGTCATTCCCATTAGCCCCCTTGGGGCGGGGATGACAGACCAGAGAGGCCTAGCTTGTGGCTAGGCCTGGGGACAGTTGGTCCCAAAGATGAGGAGGTACTTGTGCCTCCTCCCATGGGAGACTTAGGTCTCAGACACTCCCTAAAGAGGGAGCCAAGGCCGGGCCACCACTTGGACAAGGCCCGGGCGGGAGAATACCGGCTAATATTTAACTAACTGTATTGTTGTATTTTGCTTTATTGTATTATCCTTCATTTTGTTATATTGTGATCTAATACACTGTATTTTACTGTATTAGCATTGAGAAATGTGAAGCACTGAGAGTATTAGGACTGTGATTGAAGGAGTCTTATTGGTACAAATATATTTTATTAAGTCAATTCGTGGCAAAATATTGTGAAAAAAGGGAAGACGGCAGTGTTTTGCTCACCAATTTTCCTTGTATATTTTATGCTTGTATATATTATTATGGTTTATTATGATGTTTTTCACTGAACGACCTACCCCCCCCCCCCCCCACAGCTGAGTCAGGAGGCGGTGGAGGCAGTGAAGGCTGCTCGCAAACTGGTCGAGGACATCATTAAGGAGAAAAAAGGTCAGGTCAAACTACAGGTAAGGTCAGGTTACACACTACTCAATGCTTAGGTTCGTGGGAACGGTCGAAATCCGTCAGTGTACAACGCCTGGGAAGTAATCAGGTCTAATCCATGGTAGTGGACGGCAGCCCTGATTCCTTATATCAATACCAATTCACCACCGTCGGTTTACCCTCCATTTAAAAGGTAGGGGAACACAATCAGAAAGTAGTTGTTTGTCTTGCCACGGTTACCAGATATAACCTAGAAAGGTAATTTTAGACTTTTCCAGTCATTGGTTGACCTTTAAAAGCTTCTGACTTTGAGATCGATTACAATGTGACCATTTATCCAGGCTTTCGAGTGGTATTGATCAATAACAACACTGCGACTAGCCAAGGAGTCGAACCCATGCTGCTTTAGCCTTCCTCATGGTGAGCGAAAACTCATGACGATCTAGTCCATGGAACCACACAATCTTTAAGAATGAAGCACTCGTTCGTGGGTACAATATAAAATACTGCTCATTGGGCTAGTACACCAACAGGGAGTAGAATGAAATTAGCTCAGAAGCATCCACACCACCGTATGTCATAGCAAGACATACCTGAAATCTTGCATGTATATATATATATATATATATATATATATATATATATATATATATATATATATATATATATATATACAAACACCGATCTTTGACCGAAGGAGACTCGAACCTACGAACCTTGGAACAAGGTACGCAGTGCTTTACCATCCTCACCACACTGGACCAATACCTTGGTGCCCAGCTTAAGCTAGACGTTTTGATCCAAGGCAGCCAGCTTTCAGGGAGGAGGCTTACAGCTTTTCATCTCATCCCCCGAATGCATCGACCAACTATATTTTGCCTGCTCTTGCGAATTCCTTGCATTGTTAAAATCTCTATTTGGTCGATGCATGCAGGGGATGAGATGAAAAGCTGTAAGCCTCCTCCCTGAAAGCTGGTTGCCTTGGATCAAAACGTCTAGCGTGAGCTGGGCGCCAATGTATTGGTCCAGTGTAGTGAGGATGGTAAAGCACTGCGTACCTTGTTCCAAGGTTCGTAGGTTCGAGTCTCCTTCGGCCAAAGATCGGTGTTTTATATATATATAATATATATATATATATATATATATATATATATATATATATATATATATATACAAGATTTCAGGTATGTCTTGCTACTTCTACTTACACTTAGGTCACACTACACATACATGTACAAGAATATATATATTATATACACACCCCTCTGGGTTTTCTAATATTTTCTTACAAGTTCTTGTACTTGTTGTTTATCTTCTCTTACCTCCATGGGGAAGTGGAACAGAATTCTTCCTCCGTAAGCCATGTGTGTTGTAAGAGGCGACTAAAATGCCGGGAGCAAGGGGCTAGTAACCTCTTCTCCTGTATATATTACTAAATGTAAAAGGAGAAACTTTCGTTTTTCCTTTTGGGCCACCCCACCTCGGTGGGATACGGCCGGTGTGTTGAAAGGAAGAAAGAATATATATATATATATATATATATATATATATATATATATATATATATATATATATATATATATATATATATATATATATATCCAGTAAACCGCCCCGATGGAATTACCATCTATTCTTGGAAGAATTGCCAGCTTTTAGCATGGGACTGTACCTGTGTGTCGACGCTGCCTGACACCTACATCCATCACAGTGTCGGGCGACAGGGAGGAGTACAAGATCAGCAAGTACAGGGACATAAGCCAACAGCATCAATTTGTACCAGTGGGATCAGAGACCTTGGGATCATGGGGGAAAAATGCCACACGTTTCCTTAAAGAATTGGGTTCCAGACTCATCGACACCACCAGGGACCCAAGGGCAGCCACTTTCATGTTCCAGCGCCTCAGCGTGGCCATCCAGAGGGGAAAGCATGCTGCACACTGGGTTCGCATCTGGCTTCACAGGAGCTGGAGGAGATTCATAAACTTTGATATATTGTACCAGTGTATTCATGTTTGTGTTCCCTGTCAATGTATTCTGTTTATTAATAAAGTTCACACGTGATATAAAATAATATATATATATATATATATATATATATATATATATATATATATATATATATATATATATATATATATATATATATATATATATATATATATATATATATATTATATATATATATATATATATATATAAAAGTCCTGACTCTAAGTGAAACAAAGCTGAAGGGGTGGGAAAGTTTCAGTGGGGAGAAATAAATGGGATTAGGTCAGAGGTTTCTAATAGAGTCAGAGCTAAGGAAGGAGTAGCAATAATGTTTAAGGATAAGTCATGACAGGAAAAGAAGGCATACAAATGTATAAATTCAAGGATTATTTGGAGTCAAATACGGATTGGATGTAAAAAGTGGGTTATAGTTTTTATGCACCTGGAGAGTTTTGAACCATATGAGAGAGTACGTGTGGTTGGGGATCTCAATGCTAAAGTGGGTAAAAATGTGGTGGATGGAGTAGTAGGTAAATTTGGGGTGCCAGGGGTAAATGAAAATGGGAGCCTTTAATTGAGCTATGTATAGAAAGAGGTTTGGCAATAAGTAATACATAGTTTATGAAAAAGAGGATAAATAAGTATACAAGGTATGACATAGCACGTAATGAAATTAGTCAGATTATGAACTGGTGGATAAAAGGTTGATGGGTAGGCTTCAGTATGTACACGTTTATAGAGGGGCAACTAATACATCGGATCATTATCTAGTTGTAGCTACAGTTAGAGTAAGAGATGGATGAGACAAAAGGAAAATGGCAACAGTAAGTAAGAGAGAGGTGAAAGTGTATAAACTAAGGGAGGAGGAAGTTAGGGTGAGATATAAGCAACTATTGGCAGAAAGGTGGGATAGCGCAAGTATGGGTAATGGGGAAGGGGGGTTGAAGAGAGATGGGATAGTTTTAAAAATGCAGTATTAGAATGTGGGGCAGAAGTTTGTGGTTATAGGAGGGTGGGTACAGGAGGAAAGAGGAGTGATTAGTGGAATGATGAAATAAAGGATGCGATAAGAGAAAAAGGTAGCATATGAGAGGCTTTTACAAAGCATAAGTGATATAAGAAGGGCAGAGTATATGGAGAGTAAAAAAAAGGTAAAGTCGTGAGAGTGTGCACAAGGAGAGCAAGTGACAGAGTGGGAGAGGCACTGCCAAGAAATTTTGCTGAGAATAAGAAAAAAAATTGGAGTGAGATAAACAAGTTAAGAAAGCCTAGGGAACGAATGGATTTGTCAGTTAAAAACAGAGTAGGGAAGTTAGTAGATGGGGAGCTGGAGGTATTGGGTAGATGGTGGGAATATTTTGAGGAACTTTTAAGTGTTGATGATGAAAGTGAGGCAGTAATTTTATACAATGGCTAGGGAGGTATAATATTTTTTAGGAGTGAAGAAGAGCAGAATGTGAGTGTGGGGGAGGTGCGTGAGGCATAATGTAGAATGAAAGGGGGTAAAGCAGATGGAACTGACGGGATCATGACAGAAATGTTAAAAGCAAGGGGGAGGGATATAGTGTTGGCGTGGTTGGTACTTTTGTTTAATAAATGTATGAAAGAGGTGAAGGTACCTAGGGACTAGCAGAGTGTGTGTATAGTTCCTTTATATAAAGGAAGAGGGACAAAAGAGATTGTAAAAATTATCGGGGAATAAGTTTACTGAGTATACCAGGTAAACGGTATAGTAGGGTTATTATTGAAAGAATTAGAGGTAAGGCTTTAGAATGGGTAGAAGATGTGTAGATTATGTGAACAGTATTCAGTCCATTTATGGATTTATGCATTTATGGATTTAGAAAAGGCATATGATAGAGTGGATAGGGGAGCAATGTGGCAGATGTTGCAAGTGTGTGGAATAGGTAGTAAGTTACTAAATGCTCCAAAGAGTTTTTATGAGGATGGTGAGACTCAGGTTAGGGTGTGTAGGAGAGAGGGGGATTACTTCCAGTAAAAGTAGGTCTTAGACAGGGATGTGTAATGTAACCATGGTTTTTAACATATTTATAGAAGGGGTTGTAAAAGAAGTAACTGCTAGAGTGTTGGGGAGAGAGGTGGGATTAAGTTATGGGGAATCGGATACAAAATGGGAGTTGACACAGTTACTTTTTGCTGATGATACTCTGCTTTTGGGGGATTGTAGAGAAAAGTTGCAAAGGTTAGTGGACGAGTTTGGGAGTGTGTGTAAAGGTAGAAAGTTGAAAATGAATATATATAAGAGTAAGGTGATGAGGGTATCAAATGATTTAGATAAAAAAAATTGGATATCACATTGGAGGGAGTGAGTATGAAAGAAGTGAATGTTTTCAGATATTTGGGAGTCGACTTGCCAGTGGATGGGTTCATGAGGGATCAGTTAACCATAGAATTGATGAAGAAAAAAAGGCGAGTGGTGCGCTGAGGTATATGTGGAGACAAAAAAAAAAAAAACGTTATCCATGGAGGCAATGAAGGGAATGTACGAGAGTGTAGTGGTACCAACGCTCTTATATGGTTGTGAAGCTTGGGTTGTAAATGCTGCAGCGAGGAGGCGGTTGGAGGCAGTGGAGATGTCCTGTCTAAGGGCAATGTGTGGTGTAAATATTATGCAGAGAATTCGGAGTGTGGAAATTAGGAGAAGGTGTGGAGTTAATAAAAGTATGTCAGAGGGCTGAAGAGGGGTTGCCGAGGTGGTTTGGTCATTTAGAGAGAATGGATCAAAGTAGAATGACATGGAGAGCGTATAAATCTGGAGAGGAAGGAAGGCGGGGTAGGGGTCGTCCTCGAAAAGGTTGGAAGGGGTAAAGGAGGTTTTGTGGGCGAGGAGCTTGGACTTCCAGCAAGCGTGCGTGAGCGTGTTCGATAGGAGTGAATGGAGACGAATGGTATTTGGGACCTGACGAGCTGTTGGAGTGTGAGCAGAGTAATATTTAGTGAAGGAATTCAGGGAAACCGGTTATTGTTATATAGCCCGACTTGAGTCCTGGAAATGGGAAGTACAATGCCTGCACTCTAAAGGAGGGGTTTGGGATATTGGCAGTTTGGAGGGATATTTTGTATATGTTTATACGTATATGCTTCTAAACTGTTGTGTTCTGGGCACCTCTGCAAAAACAGTGATCATGTGTGAGTGAGGTGAAAGTGTTGAATGATGATGAAAGTATTTTCTTTTTCGGTCACCCTGCCTCGGTGGGAGACGGCCGACTTGTTAACTATATATATTATATATTATATATATATATATATATATATATATATATATATATATATATATATATATATATATATATATATATATACTAAAAAAACGAGTAAATTGAAGAACTCATACAGGGATACAATAATATATGGGGAATGGGATTAATTTTATGTGGTTTACCAACAGAGGTGAATCTTGTTGCTGTCAACTGTGTGGCTGTTCAATTAACACAGCCTAAAAGTAACCTGGTGACGCATGAAGGTATTGATAAACACGATGAATTTTCTCATATGTAACAAATATTAAGACTAAAACAAGAAGCACTCTCGACACAAACCATAGAGGCCCCGCAAACAATTATCAGTCATCTTGCTAGTAACGAAGAGAGTTACAAGAAGTAAAAGACGCTAATTATATCTAATAATTTTGTAAATAAAAACCGAACCCAGATTATTGAAATTACACTAGGTTAGGTAAAATTACACTAGGTTAGGTAAAATTACACTAGGTTAGGTAAAATTACACTAGGTTAGGTAAAATTACACTAGGTTAGGTAAAATTACACTAGGTTAGGTAAAATTACACTAGGTTAGGTAAAATTACACTAGGTTAGGTAAAATTACACTAGGTTAGGTAAAATTACACTAGGTTAGGTAAAATTACACTAGATTAGGTAAAATTACACTAGGTTAGGTAAAATTACACTAGGTTAGGTAAAATTACACTAGGTTAGGTAAAATTCGTCAGGAAACAGGACAGGTGTTTCCTGATGCGGGTCTTAGTCACATAATGACCCGCCACTGGACCTTTTCATCATCTGACCGAGACCTTCCACTGGCTTACCAGCCCACCCATTTAAAAATTATAATTATAACCACCTTTACCTTGAAATACCATCAATGTTAAAGTCAATATCTATAGACAATTTGACGACGAATCCAATAATTTTTATGAAATTTGATTAGATTTCTAGAACTGTTTTTAAACGTATCAATACATGATGATCACCTATAATTAAATAATATTTGTTAATGCCGTCTTTGGCAGTGACTTGCCTTTTGTTAGTCCTTTTTGAAAAAAAATTAATTTATCTAGAAACAGAAACTTGGCAACCCTGCATCTTACATATAGCTGGGCTTAGGAATGAGCCGAAGTGGGATAACAGCTTCTGGCCCACATGTGAGCTGAGGTGGGATAACAGTTCTTATCCTGCAACTAAACTACGGTGGGATAAGAGCTCTTTCCCAGTACATGAGCTGAGGTAGAGTAACATCTCATAACCTGCAAACTGGTTAAGGTTGGACAACACGTCCAAGCCTGTAAATAAGCTGAAGTAGGATAACAGCTTCAAGTCCGTAAATGAGCTGAGGTAGGATAAGAGGTCATAGCCTGTAAATAAGTTGAGGCAAGGCAACAGCGATCTAGACTGTAAAATATGCTGGAAGCACAACAACTCCTAGCCAGCAAATCAGTTTATTATAAAATAATAGTCAAAACGAGGCTTTTATATTTCAGTTGTGTACGGCGTCACTACTGGCTTTGGCAAGTTCGCTCGCACTATCATCTCCAACGAGAATATTGAGTAAGTAAGCTATTTTACTGTACAGATTTGTTGCCCTCGTTAAAGAAGGTAGTTTACTGAACATCAACATTCTGTGCAGGAAGAACGTCAGTACGAATGATACAAGAGATCAAAATGGAGACGGAAAAGTATTATTATTATTATTATTATTATTATTATTATCATCAAGTTAGCACCTGGGAAAACCTTTCCAGCCTGAATACAAAGATGTACCGTCAACACTGGTGGAAAGACACAGGTGGAGAACAAGTTTTTTTTTGCGATAAAGCTCTATACAGAGCGAAACGTTGTCACAGTCTGTTCTGCACCTGAGCCTTTTCTCAACTTCAGTATCTTGAGTGGCCTTAGTTGCAGACAGTCGTCCAGTTTTACATCAGATGTGTTTGATAATATTCCCTGAAGGGTCATCATTTTGTTTTAATTATGTTTTTTAAACACCTAGGTGGGTGAGGCGACCCAATAAAAGAGGAAACATATTTAACATCATTCTTTCAGTCTCTGTCTTGCTGGAAGTGTGATACCTACAGCTGAGCTGACCTTCCGACCACATCCTCGCCCCTCCATCGGAGGCAGACACTGTACTAACTATACATCCAAGAGTCAAGTCCAGCTAACCAATTGTTTTTAATGCTATCTAATCTCCATTCTCCATATTCCCTGCATAATATTCACCCCTCATATTGTTCTCAAA
This sequence comes from Cherax quadricarinatus, assembly GCF_026875155.1. Lineage (NCBI taxonomy): Eukaryota > Metazoa > Arthropoda > Malacostraca > Decapoda > Parastacidae > Cherax > Cherax quadricarinatus. The sequence continues at coordinate 87,269,464 of NC_069405.1, forward strand.
TATTAACTAATATTATTATACTCTGGTACATTCCATTTTGCCTTCATAGGCTCAAATATCTACTAGGGCATAAGAAAGGAATTTATAGGCGTATCAAAAGAGGTGAGGGTCATCTTATGAATCAGTATATTGACATTAAGAGGGACATTAAAAAGGGGATAAGAAAAGCTAAAAGGGACTATGAAATTAAAGTTGCTAGGGATTCTAAAACTAACCCAAAAAGTTTTTTCCAGGTATATAGAACAAAAGTTAGAGATAAGATAGGTCCCCTTAAAAATACCTATGGGCACCTTACTGACAAAGAGAATGAAATGTGCTCGATTTTTAATAATTATTTTCTCTCAGTTTTTACACAGGAAGACACTAACAATATTCCAGTAATTAATTTTTATAGTGGGCTAGAAGAGGATAAATTATGTAACATCACAGTCACTAGTGAAATGGTTGTGAAGCAGATAGACAGACTGAAGCAAAATAAGTCGCCGGGTCCTGATGAGGTTTTTTCAAGGGTTCTTAAGGAATGCAAAATGGAACTCTGTGAACCATTAACTAATATTTTTAATTTATCTCTTCAAACAGGTGTAGTGTCTGATATGTGGAAGATGGCTAATGTAATTCTATTTTTAAAACAGGGGACAAGTCGTTACCGTCAAATTACCGCCCAATAAGCCTGACCTCAATTGTAGGCAAATTACTAGAGTCAATTATAGCTGAGATTATAAGAAGCCATCTCGATAAGCATAGCTTGATTAATGATACTCAGCATGGATTCACAAGAGGCCGGTCTTGTCTAACTAATTTATTAACTTTCTTCAGTAAAGCTTTTGAGGCTGTTGACCACGATAAAGAATTTGATATTATTTACTTAGATTTTAGTAAGGCTTTTGATAGAGTTCCGCACCATTGACTGTTAAAGAAAGTGGCAGCTCATGGCATTGGGGGAAAAGTGCTCTCGTGGATCGAGTCATGGCTCACTGACAGGAAGCAGAGAGTGTCCATAAATGGGGTTAAATCCGAGTGGGGATCTGATCCACAGGGATCAGTCTTGGGCCCGTTGTTGTTTATAATATATATCAATGATCTTGATGAGGGAATTACTAGTGATATGAGCAAATTCGCCGATGACACAAAGATAGGTAGGATAATTGATTCAAACGTAGATGTTATGGAACTTCAGGAGGATTTAAACAAACTCTATTCTTGGTCAGAAAAGTGGCAGATGCAGTTCAATGTAGATAAATGCAAGGTTCTGAAGCTTGGGAGTGCCCATAACCCTAGTACTTATAAGTTAAATGATGTAGAACTTAGCCATACAGATTGCGAAAAGGACTTGGGGGTTATGGTGAGCAGCAACCTTAAACCAAGACAGCAATGCCTAAGCGTACGTAATAAGGCAAATAGATTACTGGGATTTATATCAAGAAGTGTAAGCAACAGAAGTCCAGAGGTCATACTACAGCTTTATACATCATTAGTAAGGCCTCACCTAGATTATGCAGCTCAGTTCTGGTCTCCATATTACAGAATGGACATAAAGTCGTTAGAAAACATTCAGCGTAGGAAGACTAAATTAATACATAGCATTTGAAATCTTCCTTATGAAGAAAGATTGAAGACTCTTAAGTTACATTCACTTGTTAGACGAAGAATGAGGGGAGACCTGATCGAGGTGTATAAGTGGAAGATAGGTATTAATAAAGGGGATATTAATAAGGTCTTGAGGATGTCTCTCCAAGAGAGAACCCGCAGTAATGGATTTAAATTAGATAAGTTTAGATTTAGAAAGGACATAGGAAAGTATTGGTTTGGAAATAGGGTAGTTGATGAGTGGAACAGTCTACCTAGTTGGGTTATTGAGGCTGGGACTTCGGGTAGTTTCAAATTTAGGTTGGATAAGTACATGAGTGGGAGGGGTTGGATTTGAGTGGGACTTTCAAATCAGAGCTTATTTCTTGGGTGGCATTGAAAATTGGGTTGGGCAAATGTTTTGTTAGTGGGATGAATTGTAAAGGACCTGCCTAGTATGGGCCAACAGGCCTCCTGCAGTGTGCCTCCTTTCTTATGTTCTTATGTTTGTACAGACGCTTCAGTGTATCACCAACCTTCTTCCTCTCGTCTTTTCTATGGTTCGTCTCGTCTTTCAAACATCCGTCTACTGACAAGTCCGCTGCCAAATATCTGAATACATCTACTTCCTCCCTCCAGTCTGATACTTTAATGTGCACTTTGTAAATATGGATTAATGTCCCAAGAGCTGTGCAAAGAATTTTCAGTAACACTATAGAAAATTATTCCTCTGTGGCGAGCAATTACTGAGTCACGTTACATACAAATATTGTCCAGATTTCATTTCTAATTTATTGGTTAGTTATGAACTGCTCCGGCCACGGTCAGGGTTGTCGGTGGATCAAGCCTCCAGTGTTGTTACATACACGCTTCATCCACGGTCAGGGTTGTCGGTGGATCAAGCCTCCAGTGTTGTTACATACACGCTTCATCCACGGTCAGGGTTGTCGGTGGATCAAGCCTCCAGTGTTGCTACACACACGCTTCAACCACGGTCAGGGTTGTCGGTGGATCAAGCCTCCAGTGTTGTTACACACACGCTTCAACCACGGTCAGGGTTGTCAGTGGATCAAGCCTCCAGTGTTGTTACACACACGCTTCAACCACGGTCAGGAAACCGTATAAATGTTTTTAGAAAACCGGCAAGTTGATAACTGAGACACGTGCAACATTTGGAAATTTTTTATTCTGGAAACGTTTCGCCAGCCAATGGCTTCTTCAGGTACTTTTATCAAGACTGATAAATTAAATACATCGACTCCAGACTGAGGGACTGATTACCTCAATCTCCTCATCTTCCACCGTTCTTCTCTGTATTAGAATGAAGAAGGTACTGTATGGCGAAAGTTTCCTTAATAAAGATACCCAAATGTTGAACCTGTCTCAATTATCCACGGTTAGGAATGTTGGAGGGTCAAACCTCCATCACTCCAAGTGCTGAATGTTGGAGGGTCAAGCCTCCATCACTCCAAGTGCTGAATGTTGGAGGGTCAAGCCTCCATCACTCCAAGTGCTGAATGTTGGAGGGTCAAGCCTCCATCACTCCAAGTGCTGAATGTTGGAGGGTCAAGCCTCCATCACTCCAAGTGCTGCATGACTTACATTCATCATTTCACATAAATGTAATAATAATGTGAAAGTTAAGACACATGTGTCTGATCCTATATCCTTCCCTAGAGAGCTGCAGCTCAACCTGATCCGCTCTCATTCTGCTGGTGTGGGCGACCCGCTCTCGACGGAGAAGACACGGATGCTGCTAGCCCTGAGGATCAACGTCCTGGCCAAGGGATGCTCTGGGATCAGTCTTCAGGTTCTCTCCCAGTACATTGAAGCCTTTAATGGTCAGTCATTTTCCAGTACATTGAAGCCTTCAATGGTCAATCTTCAATAGGTATTTCGTGGCTTCAGTGGTTAGTCAGTACACTGAGACCTTCAATGGGCAATCTTTTCCTAGTACAGTGAAGCCTTCAGTGGTCAGTCCTCTTTCAGTATACTGAATTCTTTAAAGTTCTGTGTAATTTTACAACTTTTGTGGTATCTTGTCTCAGGTAAATTTCCGCATGCTAAAAGACAAAAAATACCAGCAACTTGGTACCGGTAAAAGAACTTGATCCTGCAGGACACGAATGAAATAACCCAGAGCCATGTGACTAGCAAACATGCGCCTTGCTTATCCTTTTCGACGTAATTTTTGGGTGACAAAGATACATGGAACAGCATAAGCCTTTATTGTAGAAATGGTTTGCATAAGAAGGTATTAAGTTATCTCTCTGAGCGAAACGTCGATATAACAAAGCTTTACGCTGTTTCATGTGCATTTCTCAACTAATTGCCTCGTTGCTTCTTTTGCCAACCAAAGTGATCTTCCGTGGTAATGACCTAAATGTTTCACTTGGTCCTCAATCACAAAAGCAAATTAATTTAATCTTTACTGAGTTTTTTTTTATTAAGGATGTTGAAAAAAGAATTACTTACCCCTAACAGCTTATGCCTCCACTCATATTACACCCTACTGAAACTGTGGACGAATACCAGTCTTTCCCCTTCACTCAGATTATTGATAATTCCAAGTCTCCCCTCACTCAGTTTTGCCAGAGTTCCTTGTCAATAAAATAACAACACATTTTTCCCGATGTTGACTGATTGTGTTTTCTCCGGTCTTCGTAGCATCGTGTTTACCTTGGGTACCGGAGAAAGGGACGGTGGGTGCGTCCGGGGACCTGGCCCCCCTGTCCCACCTTGCCCTGGGCATGCTCGGAGAGGGCAAGATGTGGAGCCCTAAGACTGGCTGGGGCAATGCCAGTTACGTGAGTATTATTATATGCTAGTAGGTGTTCATGTGCTCAACACGATTATTATATTCACAAACGGCTAAACCCGTACGGGTCATGCAGCACCTGGGAATAAAAAGTAATTATATAAAAAAATGGGTTAATACTCCATTTCCTTGAATCAAGAGCCTTTCACTAGTATTGGGGCACACCTCTTGAAGGGTGGTACATAAAAGACGGGTATGTTATGGTGTACAATGTCATCCATATTCTTTTTATTATATAAACTATTACTTAGCATATATTTTTTTTGGCTCTAGAGTAGTTCAAAATAGCTAATTTAAATGTCTATTTTTTTCTGGGTGAATACGTATTAAGTTTAGTTTATTTAGCTCACCGCCTTCTCCAAGCTTTTAATACTTGCGGCTTATTATATCATTTACTAGCTTTATTCTCCATGCTTCTTATCAACAATAATAGTCTCCTAAGTTGCAGACTATTTCTTAGGAATTATGAATTGTACACTTATCCACTCTGAAGACAGTTGCTTTCATTGTGGTAGTCATTATTACAGCCATGTTACTGTTGCAGTCAATAAATAAATAAATAACAAAAAGGCACAATACCGTGACTGGAACGATACACAAATAACCCGCACATAAAAGAGAGAAGCTTACGACGACGTTTCGGTCCGACTTGGACCATTGACAAAGTCAATGGTGTGACTTTGTCAATGGTCCAAGTCGGACCGAAACGTCGTCGTAAGCTTCTCTCTTTTATGTGCGGGTTATTTGTGTATTGTGTACTGTTGTAGTCCCTTGTTTAGTAGCAGCAAGATTTTTAAAACCACCTGAACTATCTTTGTTCTTTTATTATTGTTCCCAAATTATTTGTGATCTCAGTGTTATATTGTCTTTATTTTAATGTGATAGTTTTCCTGGGTTTATTGTGCTGGGTATTATCGAAATCTTAGTTTCTTTGTTCTGTCCAAGTTGTTGACCACCAGTCTCTTCCTCTCAATCAAGTTCTTATTTTTTGTGTGTATGTGTATGTGCGTGTGAGGGAGGGGGGGCAGGTAGGGGTTAGGGGAAGATGTTGAGGTATGCCTGCAGAGGGTTTCAGGGGTCAACGCCTTCGTGGCTCGGTCTGAGACCAGGCCTCGTGGTGGATCAGTGTCTGATCAACCAGGCTGTTACTGCTGGCCCCACGCAAATTGACGTACGAACCACAGCCCGGTTGGTCAGATACTGACTTTAGGTGCCTGTCCAGTGCCTTCTTGAAGACAGCCAGGGGTCTGTCGGTAATCCATCTTATTGTTAGGTAAGACACATATGCAACAGTTAGGTATCTTTATTTCGAAACGTTTCGCCTACACAGTAGGCTTCTTCAGTCGAGTACAGAAAAGTTGATAGAAGCAGAAGATACTTGAAGACGATGTAATCAGTCCATCACCCTTAAAGTTTTGAGGTGGTCAGTCCCTCAGTCTGGAGAAGAGCATTGTTCCGTTCCGTTCCGTTCAGACAACGGAACAATGCTCTTCTCCAGACTGAGGGACTGACCACCTCAAAACTTTAAGGGTGATGGACTGATTACATTGTCTTCAAGTATCTTCTGCTTCTATCAACTTTTCTGTACTCGACTGAAGAAGCCTACTGTGTAGGCGAAACGTTTCGAAATAAAGATACCTAACTGTTGCATATGTGTCTTACCTAACAATCTGTCGGTATTTTATACCATTTTAATGTTCAATCCATCTTATGTATGCTGGGAGGCAACTGAATAGTCTTGGGCCCCGGACACTTATGTTGTCTCTCAGTGTACTCGTGGCGTCCCTGCTTTTCATTGGGGGAATGTTGCATCTCCTGCGGAGTCTCTTGCTTTCACAGGGAATGATTTTTGCGTTCAAGTTTGGTGCCAATCCCTCTAGGATTTTCCAAGAGTATATTATCATGTATCTTTCTCGTCTGCGTTTCAGGGAATACAAATCAAGGGACTTCAACTGTTCCCAGTAATTTAGGTACCTTATCGTACTTGTGTGCCGTGAAAGTTCTTTCTACATTCTCTAGGTCAGCAATTTCGCCTGTCTTGAAGAGGGCAGTTAGTGTACAGCAGTATTCCAGCCTAGAGGGAACAAGCGATTTGAAGAGAATCATGGGCTTGGCGTCTCTAGTTTTGAAGGTTCTCATTATCCATCCTATCATTTTTCTAGCAGATGCGGTAGATACATTATGGTCTTTGAAGGTGAGATCCTCTGACATTATCACTCGCAGGTCCTTCACATTACTTTTCCCTCTATTGTATGGTTAGAATTTGTTGTATATCCTGATACAGTTTTAATTTCCTCAAGTTTTCCATATCTGAGTAGTTGAAATTTCTCTTCACTGAACTTCATATTGTTTTGAGTGGCCTATTTGAAGATTTGGTTGAAGTCCGCTTGGAAACTTGCGGTGTCTTCGATGGAGGACACTGTCATGGCAATTTGGGTGTCATCTGCAAAGGAAGACACGGAGTTATGGCTTACATCCCTGTCTATGTCAGATATGAGGATGACGATTATTATAATCAGAAAAAGCGCTAAACCGACAAGGGTCATACAGTGCTGCGGGGTAGAGAATAATGCTGGGGCTATAAACAGCTAGGTGGAGAGGGATTCAGAGGCGAGGAGAGAGAAGGACTGGAAGGGACGCGAAGGGCTATATGTCAAAGTTCGTACAGTAAAGCAGATGCTGACAAAAAGTCTAAAGTGATTGTAGGTCAAAGGTAGGCCGTCTGCAAGAAGGGAAGATAAGGTAAGAGTGGTAGGGCGATGGTGACATTGGAGGTAAATCTTGCGAGCTCGCTGGTAAACCGGGCAATCAACATGAAAGTGAAGAACCAAAATAGGGACCTGACAAACCTCACAGACAGGAATAGGGTGACGTTCCATAAGATACCCATAGGTAAGGCGAGTGTGGCCAATGCAGAGACGGGAGAGCGCAGTCTCCCGAGTATGGCAGCGGTAGCAAGAAGATGGTCACAAACTTAAAAGCAGTTTAATAGAGTGCAATCTGTTATGGTGCATGCCTACCCACCGCTGTTGCCAACGGCCACGAAGACGGGCCGAGATGGCCGGAAATAAAATAATCTCTGAACGGAATACCCCTATAGGAAACCGGAAGATGATGCACCGCTGACCACGCTGACCACGCAGCAGCATCTGCTTGCTCATTACCCAGCACATCAACATGTCCAGAGACCCAACAGAAAATGACATCCTTGTTTTTGCTAGCCACACGGTGCAACCCTAGTTGAATACGAAGGACTAATGGATGAGGGCAATCAAATTGTTTAATGGCTTGAAAAGCACCGAGAGAATCTAAAATGATCACAAACGTCGAAGGAGACATATATGTAATACGGAGAAGAGCTATGAGGATGGCATACAACTCGGCAGTAAAAATACTAGCCGAGTCTAACAAATGACCTCGGACAATATCATCAGGAAACACCGTCAGGGAACACTGCCGCGAACCCAACACCGTCAGACGATTTAGAGCCATCTGTATAAACAGCAAAGCATGAGCATGTGACCGGAGGTGATCAAGAAAAAGAGAGCGAGAAGCAGTTGTAGGTAGGAGAGCTTTGGCGCACGACAGTAGGGAAGAACAGACACAAACCATCGGAACCTCCCAAGGGGGAAGAGAAAAGGCAGACGCTAAATGAACATACGAGGGAGGCAACTGGAGAGAAGACCGGAGTGAGCGAAGATGAAGAGAAAACGGTCGGAGTACGTAGGGGGCGTCGAACAAATAATGGGCTTCTACTAAGGTCTGAGACCAACCTATATGTAGACGGAACATGAAGGTCATGACACCGGACAAAGTAACGAAAGAAACGAGCATCCTGACGATCAGCTAAGGAAGAAACATTCGCCTCAGCATAGAGGCTTTCAGCAGGGGATGAACGAAAGTCACAAAGGCATAAACGTAGACCCTGATGTTGAAGGGGATCTAACCTAGAAACAGTGAACATGGGGAATATATAATAGCTAAATTCAAATCCAAATACCTACAAAAACCTCTCACAGTGATAAACATCTACAGAGTTCCACAATCAAACATTAGCCAATTTAGTCAATACCTAGGAAGTATGATAACTGATGCACGCATGAACAAAGATCACTTACTACTCTCAGGTGACTTCAATATAAATCTCCTGCAAGACCAGGACCCACACGTTACTGAATTCACAAACACAATGAGTAACTGCATGTTGCTACCAACAGTAACAAAACCTACAAGAGTTACAGAGACTAGTGTTTCCCTACTTGACCACATCTGGACCAACACCATATCCCCTTTAAAATCAGCATAATTACAGAAAATCCCACAGACCACTACCCTACTTTCCTATAAAACTCTTGGTAAAAACCCCAAAGGGCCCACTACTAAATTTCACCTTCAGTTCACAATGAGGCAGCCATTAAAAACTTCAAAACCCAGCAGTAGAAAAACATTGACTGGCACACTGAGCTAAAAAACCTATACAGATATTGACGAATTTTTTTTAAAAATTTTTTCAAAAAAAGCCCCAATACCTTTATAACAAGCACTGCCCTAAAAAAAAACTAAACAGATGACCTAAGAGACTGAACGGGCCCCTGGAAACATCCAGCATTCTAAAAATCCATAAATACAAAACCCCGTTATAAAAACGGGTACCAAATGGGTCACAAAAACCAGGACCAAAAAAAAAACTTCCTCGTCAATCCAAACCCAGCCTGATAAAAAGGGGCAAAAAAAATTGTATTATGAAAACCCAGATTTACCCCAAATTTAACGAGGTGATATAAAAAAAAAACCGGGAAAGGGACCCTATCAAAAATTTCCCTGGGAACAAAAAGATATCACGAAATACCCGAAAAAAAAATTTAAACCCAAAATCGGGATAAACCCCAACCCCAAAAAACAGAAACAGCAAACGGGATCAATGATTTCTTCCCATATAGGTAAAAACCCTTCCCAAATAAAATCCCAAGCTCAGTTTACCCCCCCCAAATGACTACCTCACTGGCAACTCCCCCAAACCAAAACTGTTCCTAGCTCCGACTAACCCATACGAAGTCCCCCCTTATTATCAACGCACTGAAAAACAAGGCGGGAGATTTAAAATCCCTTTAAACCCCCCCTTTATATACAAAAAAGCGTCACAAGTCCCTTATCACCAATCACGGGAAAACACTTTTTAACAAATCCTTGAATCCCCCCAACCTTCCCTACATTTCCTTAAAAATTAGCAAGGGTCACCCCGACCCAAAATAAAGGAGGGCCCAAAACAGGGGTTAAAATAACAAAAAGGCCAATATCCAATTTCCCCCTTTTCTAAAAAATCTTCAAAAAATTTAATTCATAAAGGGAATCTCTCCAAACCTTTCATCCCCCAAAACCTTCTCAAACCCCGGGCCAAAAATTGGATTCAGGCCAAAATAAAAATATAATGGCTTTTTTACACTTTGCTAGAACATATATACACTGCAATAGAGAAAAAAGAATTTTCCCACTGGGATTTCTTTGACTTACGTAAAGTTTTTGATACAGTTAACCATGACTTGTTTCCACGAAAAATTGTCCCCACTATGGTATTAGAGGGCCTCCCTTTCAACTACCTTTAAGGGCTTTTCCTCAGCAAAAGAAGCCAATATGTGTACACCAAAAGGGGGAAGGGTCTTCCGCACAACCAAAATTTCAGTTGGTGTCCCACAGGGGAAATGGGGCCTTGGCCCTTTTTTTCTTTTTTCCTATTAATAAATGACCTACCAAAAAAGCTTCGCAATTACTCAAACCCAAAACTTTTTGGGAGGACACAAAATACGTTTTCTCTCAAAACCCCACCCAGGGCATGCTAGCCCAAAACTGTAAACACCGAATTTCAGAAAAAAACTACCTGGAAAAGAGGACTAACAAAACTTTTTCCACTAACATTGACAAAACTACTTCATTAGTTTGGTAAAAAGAGCTACAGATGTACCTCTTAACATAACGATAAACGGATCACCTTCAACCAAAACTAAAAGAAAGGGGAAAAATTTTTAGGAATCCACCCCGATAATAACTCAAATTTCATACACATATACAAAAAAATTTCTAAGAAAATTTTCCCGGGCTGTAGGGATACTAAGAAGGGTACGGGGGACTATGTTTTCCCCAGTCAGCCCCCCGGCCCCCTTTTTTCACTCTCTTATTTACTCCTATCCACCCTTTTGGGAAATTTTTGCATGGGGGTCAACAACAACTAACCATCTCAGACCACCCAATTTCCCCAAAAAAAGGGGGCAGTTTTGAATGCTAACAAAATTTTCCTACAGGGAGCACACTTTAAACCCAAAATTCAAACACTAACCAATCAACCCAAAAAAACATCCCCTACTTATTATTGCACTTTTTAAATACTTTAAAAACTTAACTCTGATATTAACCCTTTCCCCCCCCAAAAATCTCCTTTTCCAAAACCCCAAAAGAAACATGACCATTAAAAACAAAAGGGACAGATCACTCTTTTATTTTCCCCCTTGGGCCATCTCACGCCCAAAGCAAAAAAATCAGTGCCCCCAAAAAAGGGCCCCCAAAAAACTGGAATTCATTCCTGTAAATTAAAAGAAACACTACCTGTTTATAAATTTTAAGTTTCTTTTTCAAAAAATTCCCTTACTCACTCAAAAACCAAAAAATACTGAATAACTTAAAACCCTTTTAAATTGGGATATCCAAAAAGTTTCTCACAATTATATTACATTTAAAAGTTTAAACCAGGACCCAACTAACTTTGTTAATTTTTTTTTAAAAAAATAACCCAACAAAACCCCCATTCGCTGAATAACCGGGAATGCTACAAAAACCCTATGAATGTCTTTGGAATACTCATTTGTGGGTTTATAGTTATCCGTTTTTCAAAATGTCTTATCACTGATTTTCATCATTGTTTTTTGTTAATCTTTTAAGGGTTAAAATTTTTTAAACCAACCCGTAATGCTATGGGAAAGGGTTTGGCCCTGCGCTCTTACCTGTATTTTTTTTGTACCTCTGTATGTATGCTAAAATTTCTAAATAAATAAATAAATAAGTGGTAGGAGAAGCTGCAGAATAGACTTGGTCGCCATAATCCAGCTTGGACAAGACTAGAGCAGAATGCAAATGGAGGAGAGTCCCACGATCTGCTCCCCATGAACGATGAGCAAGAATTTTAAGGAGATTCAGCCGACCATGGCAAGCTACCTTCAAAGAGGAAATGTGAGGTTTCCATGTCAACCGGCGATCAAAGAGAAGGCCAAGAAACTTGACCATATCACATTCTGGAATATGTAAGTTGTGTAAATATAATGGAGTATCTGAGACAAGAGAAGTGGCCCAATGGGAAACTCGGTCAATCGCATCCTGAAGGGAGGCGGCTACCAGGTGACAGAGCCTGCGTAATCTATAGCAAAGTCATCTACATAAAGTGACGACCAAATATGTAATGGAAGAATGGAAGGTAGGTCATTTATAGCCAAGAGAAAGTGAGGCGCCAACACGTACACGAAACTGTCTGTCAGATAAGAAAGCAGTAAGGAAAGTTGGTAGTTCACAGCAGAGGCCTAAGGAGTGGGCTTGGTCTAAAATGTTATACCTCCAAGTGGTATCATATGCCTTCTCAAGATAAAAAAAGACCGCTAGGACGGAGTGTTTGTTAGCAAAGGCATTTTACATATACGTATCTAAGTGGAACAAGGGGTCCCTCGCCATATTGGCGAGGGGAAAGATTATTGTGAATCTCCAACAACCATACCAGACGTCTATTCACCAATTGTTCCATCACCTTGCAGACTACACTGGTCATGGCAATGGGACGATAGTGAGAGGTATCAAGCCCCGAGGTGCCTGATTTGCAAAACGGTAGTACAATGGCAGATTTCCATTGTTGAGGGAGAACCCGCGTGCCCAAATAAGATTGAAAATACGTAAAAGGACTGTAAGGGCCGTAGAATGCAGATGTTGTAGCATTTTTTTTATTTTTATTATCACACTGGCCGATTCCCACCAAAGCAGGGTGGCCCGAAAAAGAAAAACTTTCACCATCATTCACTCCATCACTGTCTTGCCAGAAGGGTGCTTTACACTACAGTTTTTAAACTGCAACATTAACACCCCTCCTTCAGAGTGCAGGCACTGTACTTCCCATCTCCAGGACTCAAGTCCGGCCAGCCGGTTTCCCTGAACCCCTTCATGAATGTTACTTTGCTCACACTCCAACAGCACGTCAAGTATTAAAAACCATTTGTCTCCATTCACTCCTATCAAACACGCTCACGCATGCCTGCTGGAAGTCCAGCCCCTCGCACACAAAACCTCCTTTACCCCTCCCTCCAACCTTTCCTAGGCCGACCCCTACCCCGCCTTCCTTCCACTACAGACTGATACACTCTTGAAGTTATTCTGTTTCGCTCCATTCTCTCCACATGTCCGAACCACCTCAACAACCCTTCCTCAGCCCTCTGGACAACAGTTTTGGTAATCCCGCACCTCCTCCTAACTTCCAAACTACGAATTCTCTGCATTATATTCACACCACACATTGCTCTCAGACATGACATCTCCACTGCCTCCAGCCTTCTCCTCGCTGCAACATTCATCACCATGCTTCACACCCATATAAGAGCGTTGATAAAACTATACTCTCATACATTCCCCTCTTTGCCTCCAAGGACAAAGTTCTTTGTCTCCACAGACTCCTAAGTGCACCACTCACCCTTTTCCCCTCATCAATTCTATGATTCACCTCATCTTTCATAGACCCATCCGCTGACACGTCCACTCCCAAATATCTGAATACATTCACCTCCTCCATACTCTCTCCCCCCAATCTGATATCCAATCTTTCATCACCTAATCTTTTTGTTATCCTCATAACCTTACTCTTTCCTGTATTCACTTTCAATTTTCTTCTTTTGCACACCCTACCAAATTCATCCACCAATGTCTGCAACTTCTCTTCAGAATCTCCCAAGAGCACAGTGTCATCAGCAAAGAGCAGCTGTGACAACTCCCACTTTGTGTGTGATTCTTTATCTTTTAACTCCACGCCTCTTGCCAAGACCCTCGCATTTACTTCTCTTACAACTCCATCTATAAATATATTAAACAACCACGGTGACATCACACATCCTTGTCTAAGGCCTACTTTTACTGGGAAATAATTTCCCTCTTTCCTACATACTCTAACTTGAGCCTCACTATCCTCGTAAAAACTCTTCACTGCTTTCAGTAACCTACCTCCTACACCATACACCTGCAACATCTGCCACATTGCCTCCCTATCCACCCTGTCATACGCCTTTTCCAAATCCATAAATGCCACAAAGACCTCTTTAGCCTTATCTAAATACTGTTCACTTATATGTTTCACTGTAAACACCTGGTCCACACACCCCCTACCTTTCCTAAAGCCTTCTTGTTCATCTGCTATCCTATTCTCCGTCTTACTCTTAATTCTTTCAATAATAACTCTACCATATACTTTGCCAGGTATACTCAACAGACTTATCCCCCTATAATTTTTGCACTCTCTTTTATCCCCTTTGCCTTTATACAAAGGAACTATGCATGCTCTCTGGCAATCCCTAGGTACCTTACCCTCTTCCATACATTTATTAAATAATTGCACCAACCACTCCAAAACTATATCCCCACCTGCTTTTAACATTTCTATCTTTATCCCATCAATTCCGGCTGCCTTACCCCCTTTCATTTACCTACTGCCTCACGAACTTCCCCCACACTCACAACTGGCTCTTCCTCACTCCTACAAGATGTTGTTCCTCCTTGCCCTATACACGAAATCACAGCTTCCCTATCTTCATCAACATTTAACAATTCCTCAAAATATTCCCTCCATCTTCCCAATACCTCTAACTCTCCATTTAATAACTCTCCTCTCCTATTTTTAACTGACAAATCCATTTGTTCTCTAGGCTTTTCTTAACTTGTCATTCTCACTCCAAAACTTTTTCTTATTTTCAACAAAATTTGTTGATAACATCTCACCCACTCTCTCATTTGCTCTCTTTTTACATTGCTTCACCACTCTCTTAACCTCTCTCTTTTTCTCCATATACTCTTCCCTCCTTGCATCACTTCTACTTTGTAAAAACTTCTCATATGCTAACTTTTTCTCTCTTACTACTCTCTTCACATCATCATTCCACCAATCGCTCCTCTTCCCTCCCGCACCCACTTTCCTGTAACCACAAACTTCTGCTGAACACTCTAACACTACATTTTTAAACCTACCCCATACCTCTTCGACCCCATTGCCTATGCTCTCATTAGCCCATCTATCCTCCAATAGCTGTTTATATCTTACCCTAACTGCCTCCTCTTTTAGTTTATAAACCTTCACCTCTCTCTTCCCTGATGCTTCTATTCTCCTTGTATCCCATCTTCCTTTTACTCTCAGTGTAGCTACAACTAGAAAGTGATCTGATATATCTGTGCCCCTCTATAAACATGTACACCTGAAGTCTACTCAACAGTCTTTTATCTACCAATACATAATCCAACAAACTACTGTCATTACGCCCTACATCATATCTTGTATACTTATTTATCCTCTTTTTCTTAAACTATGTATTACCTATAACCAAACCCCTTTCTATACAAAGTTCAATCAAAGGGATCCCATTATCATTACACCTGGCACCCCAAACTTACCTACCACACCCTCTCTAAAAGTTTCTCCTACTTTAGCATTCAGGTCCCCAAACCCCAAATTACTCTCTCACTTGGTTCAAAGGCTCCTATACATTCATTAACATCTCCCAAAATCTCTTCTCCTCTCCTCTGCATTCCTCTCTTCTCCAGGTGCATACACGCTTTATTATGACCCACTTCTTGCATCCAACCTTTACTTTAATCCACATAATTCTTGAATTTACACATTCATATTCTCTTTTCTCCTTCCATAACTGATCATTCAACATTACTGCTACCCCTTCCTTTGCTCTAACTCTCTCAGATACTCCAGATTTAATCCCATTTATTTCCCCCCACCGAAACTCCCCTACCCCCTTCAGCTTTGTTTCGCTTAGGGCCAGGACATCCAACTTCTTTTCATTCATAACATCAGCAATTATCTGTTTCTTGTCATCCGCACTACATCCACGCACATTTAAGCCCCCCAGTTTTATAAAGTTTTTCTTCTTCTCTTTTTTAGTAAATGTCTACAGGAGAAGAGGTTACTAGCCCATTGCTCTCGGCATTTTAGTCGCCTCATACGACACGCATGGCTTACGGATGAAAGATTCTTTTCCACTTCCCCATGGACAATAGAAGAAATAAAGAAGAACAAGAGCT
This sequence comes from Cherax quadricarinatus, assembly GCF_026875155.1. NCBI lineage: Eukaryota > Metazoa > Arthropoda > Malacostraca > Decapoda > Parastacidae > Cherax > Cherax quadricarinatus. The sequence goes on from NC_069405.1 coordinate 87,285,164, forward strand.
ATTTAGAAAAAGGAGAAAAACCTAGATGTATGTATATATATATATATATGCATGTGCGTATCTGTGAAGTGTGACCAAGGTGTAAGTAGGAGTAGCAAGATATCCCTGTTATCTAGCGTGTTTATGAGACAGAAAAAGAAACCAGCAATCCTACCATCATGCCAAACAGTTACAGGTTTCTGTTTCACAGTCATCTGGCAGGACGGTAGTACTTCCCTGGGTGGTTGCTGTCTACCAACCTACTACCTACTACCTGTTGTAGCATACTAATATGAATATCATCAGACTCATCTGCCGATGACTGACAGGCAGAAAGCATGGACTATAGGAGAGTGAAAGGTACATTATACGGCTCCATTCCATTAGAGGAGAAATCCAAGGGCAATTGCTCCTTGGTAGACTTAGAGGCAAGAAATGAGGGACAAAGGTGAAGCCCTTGGGAGACACGGACAAGATAGTTTCCGATTTCCGTGGCAACTTCAAGAGGTTCTGCAGCACTAACACTAGCATCCCGTAAAACGGGAGCTGGGTCCGGACTGTACTTGCCACACAACTTCCGTACCACGAGAGTCACAGTGGGACCCTCCCCATAGATGATGGTGAGCGTTAAAATCACTTAACAACAAGATGGATGGTGGTACAGAAGAGATCAAAATGCAATATCTGAGATACAGAATGCACGGGAGAGGGAAAGATATAGAGAGCAAACTCTATACCATCTGTACAAATTAATATGAGCTGCAATATAATGCAGCAGAGAACGAGCAAAAACTTATTGATACGGTATACCAAAGCACACAAGAAGTGCGTTCTCATTAAATGATTCATCAGGAAAGGGATCAGAAGAATGTAACAGCACATAGCCTGAAACGGGATGAATAACAGCTGAACAAATTTTGGGCTCTTGTAGCCCGACACACACTGGGAAAAACTGGGAGAGCAACACTTGGATCTCTCCCCAATTACCTCTGAGGCCACGAATATTCCATTGTAAATAAGACATTATTTACAAAGACAGGTATGCCAACAATAAGAAGCGATAAAATCTATGGGCTGTTAGAGTCTGTGAAGTGAACATGTGGGGGTAACAGTAAGTGTATAAGCAAGGAGGAATCAGAATGCTGTGAAGGAAAAGATTGTTGCGAGGATCGTGAAAAAGAAGGGGTAGAAGGAGGTGCGTCGGTGTCCATCGAGGATTTCATCTCCGCAATAGGATGCATTGTTAAAGGTGTGCAAGAGGCAGAGGTATTAACAGAAATGGGTGGAACAGGTGATGAAGTGCCACCAGCAGAAGGTACAGGGGTATGAGAAGAGTCTAGAGAATAGTCCAATAACAAAACCAGGTCAGAACAGGATGGGGAACAGAAAGGGGTCTGGGAGGAGGAGAGTTATCACAGAACGAGGACTCCATGATAGTGGTGCTTCTTTCTTGTTATTTTAAAGAAAAAAGGAAAGAAGGAAAGAAAACAAAGAGGGACAGTGGAGGGACAGTCACTAAGAAGGAATGGAAAGGCCTTAAGTTCGTCCTCTCATCCGAGAGGGCCTCGAGCCCATGAGCAGTGCAGATGCAGCGTGGAACCTGTGCCATACCCTACCCTTCACGCCAGCAAACCAGCGCTCCAGGATAGCAACTTCACATCTACTGAGCCACCTCGGCGGACAAAAGAAAGGGCAGTTGGAAACACACCACAGAGAATACCTCCTTTGGCTGTCGCCTCCCAGAACCGACAGGCAGCCTCTGGAGATATACCCATCATCTGCAGGACTCCCTGCCCACATCTCGAAAATCCAGGAAGGGAGCAGGGCACCTCCAGACAATTCAGATTCCATGGCAAACTACACCACCCCCGAGGGACCCCATGAAGAAGACGAGCCCCAGCACACTACCCCCTACCTAGAAACCGTAATGCCAGAGGGGAGGACCTCAGAGACTACAAACAGGAAGGGGAAAGGGGAGGGTTGGGAGGGGAGAGGAAAGGGGAAAAAAGGGGGGATGGGATGGGACAGGGAAGGGAGGATTGGGGGGTACTTAGTTTCGGTCTGAGGAAGGATACCAAAGGGTTTAATTCCTTAGGCTAAGAGCCTCTTTGCCACATCAAGGGGCCCCCTATGAAGAGGATGAGGATGAGGAATAGGATGGGAGCAAGTACTGTGCCTTGTGGAACAAGGCACAGACTTTACTGCTTATTATTACTCTTTGTGTTATATTTGTTAAGAAGATATAGATCCATCTACCAACTTTTCCTGTTATTCCTTTATCACGCATTTTGTGCACTATTACGCTGTGGTCGCACTTGTCAAAGGCTTTGCAAAGTTTGTGTATACTACATCTGCATTTTGTTTATCCTCTATAGTATCCAGGACGCTGTCATAGTGGTCCAGTAGCTGGGACAGGCAGGAGTGACCTACTGTAAACCCATGTTGCCCTGGGTTGTGTAACTGATGGGTGATCTTGCTTCTTAGACCCTTTCAAAGATTTTTATGATATGGGATGCTAGTGCTATCGGTCTGTAGTTCTTTGCAATTGCTTTACTACCACCTTTGTAGAGTGGGGCTATGTCTGTTGTGTTTAGTGATTGTGGCATAACCCCATAGAATGCTGAAGGCACATGACAGGGGCTTCTTGCAGTTCTTGATGAATACGGAGTTCCATGAATCCGGGCCTTGGGCAGAGTTCATGGGCATGTTATTTACTGTCTTTTCGAAGTTTTGTGGTGTTAGCATAATATCAGAGATTTTTGCGATGACGAAATTTTGGTTCTCGGTCATAAAGAATTCATTTAGATTATCGACCCTAAGCCTGGTTAATGGCTCGCTGAACACTGAGTCCTATTGGGACTTTAGTATCTCACTCGTTTCTTTGCTTTCATCTGTGTAGGTCCCATCTCGCCTAAGCTGGGGCCCAATACTGGATTTGGCATAAGAGAAGAAGTATTTTGTTTTTTTAAATTTCCTTCATGGCTTTTAGTTTTTCCTGAGATTCTTGTCTCCTGTAAGATTCCTTAAGCTTAAGTTCGATATTTGCTATTTCTCTGACCAGTGCCTCCCTTCGTATTTCAGATATATTGGCCTCTCTCAGCAGCTCTGTGATTCTTCGTCTTTGCCTATATAGGGAGTTTCTCTCTCTTTCTAGTTTAAATCTCTTTCGTTTTCTTAATGGAATGTGCCTTGAGCAGACCTCAAGTGCCACATAGCTATTTTTTCTAGGTAAAGGCTCGGGTCCATGTTGTTTAGGATATCTTCCCAGCTTGTTTCATTTAGGACATGGTTGACTTGTTTCCATTGTATGTTTTTGTTATTGAAGTTGAATTTTGTGAAGACACCCTCATGACTGATCACATTTTGCTGGTCAGGAGCCCTGTGCATACATATTTGTGCCTCTGTTATGTTGTGATCTGAGTGCATTGTCTTTGATACGGTAATATTACACATCACATCGTCGTGGTTAGTGAAGATGAGGTCCAACATATTTTAGTCTTGTAGGCTCTAATATTTGCTGGTTTAAAGTGAATTTGGTGCAGAGATATAATAGCTCGTGTATGTGTGTGAATTTTCATTTGAGCTGCCTCCTAGGGTGATCTCTGCTAAAATATTATTTGTTACACTTCTCCATTTTAAGTCTCAAGTTGAAATCTCCCAGTAGTAAGATGTTCGGGGCAAGAGTTGGGAGATTTTCCAGACAGTGGTCAATTTTCAAAAGCTGTTCCTGGAATTGCTGGGAAGTTGCATCCGGAGGCTTGTATACAAACACAATGACAAGGTGGAAATGGAGGAAGTTGGGGCTCGGATGATGTAGATAAGGCAAAGGAGGAATTACAGAGAGGGTGAATGGAAGTGAGGATTAAGTCATAGAGAGAAGTGATAATACCGTAAACATGCTGATTAATTATCACATTAATATCATGAACAACGCAAAATATATGTAGCCAATGCTACCTTAAATGGGCTGAAGTCGCCCCACTCAGTCAATTTTCAAAGGGTGATAATATTTTTAACAGAGATAAGTCCCCATAAGTAAGTTTGTTCAGGTATACACAAATACAGTTACACAGATTATCATACATAGCAGCATATGTGTAGAGAACCTAGGATAACCCTTCTGTTATTTTTATGTTCACAAAAACGCTGAGCTCCTCCCTCTCCTTCCATGGCAGGTGCTAGAAGCCCACGACCTGAAGCCCGTGAAGTTGGGGCCGAAGGAGGGCATCGCTCTCATCAATGGTACACAACTCATCACTTCCATGGGCGCTGAGGCAGTGGAACGAGCGGAGACAGTGGCCCGGCAGGCAGACGTGGTGGCCGCTCTCTCTCTGGAAGTCCTCAAGGGAACCTCAAGAGCCTTTGACAGCGGTAAGTACAAGTCAGTTTTGCTCTGATACTACTGCGTCTGTCTCCATTATTTTTCTTCTTTACTCCCCAGCCCTCATTACAGCCAAAGATGCTATATTTTGCCACGAGGGTAGAGTTTATTGAGCAGCGCCATTTAGCCTGAGTGAACATACTGCTATATTCACTGTGCATATCAACCCAAATAGTTGATACTCCATTGAACATCAAAATGGTATACAATACCGACAGGTTGTTAGGTAAGACACATATGCAACAGTTATACAACTTTATTCCGAAACGTTTCGCCTACACAGTAGGCTTCTTCAGTCGAATACAGAAAGAAGGCAGGAACAGTAGAGATGTGAAGACGATGTAATCAGTCCATCACCCTTGAAGTCGTAGAATTTGAGGTTGTCAGTCCCTCGGCCTGGACAAGCTTTTCAAGTGAGAAGTGTTGGATCTGAGAGGGACATGACCTCTCAGTGGCTACATTCTCACTACTACTACTACCCTGCACCTCTCCTTCCGACAGTATTTAAGTCTCCGCACTGTCGCTTGATCTTCAGATAGTTCCTGACTATGGAACTGAACTTCTCCAGGCCGAGGGACTGACGACCTCAAATTCTACGACTTCAAGGGTGATGGACTGATTACATCGTCTTCACATCTCTACTGTTCCTGCCTTCTTTCTGTATTCGACTGAAGAAGCCTACTGTGTAGGCGAAACGTTTCGGAATAAAGTTGTCTAACTGTTGCATATGTGTCTTACCTGATACTTCATTGGCGACTTCAACTATACGATTGGCTGTTACAATTAGAACAATAACTTTCCAATTACTACAAAACATGAAACTGAGAAGTTACATATTATATCAGTGTAACTCTTGTGATGGCCTTGTAAGCTTCCAGCTCCTGAAATCATGTATTTGTGCGTCACTTCTCCGTTGAGGTCCAACAAAACATTACCGGACTTGATGATAATCAGGCTCGATGGAGCTTCTTATTTAGTCAGTAACCAAATAAACTTTTTAGAAATATCTGGTCCGAGATGTATTAGTATAAACATTACCTTGCAACAGTAACAATCAAGAGGCCAGGAAGATGATAGCACAGCAGAAGGTATAGTAGCTGAGACGTACACAGAAGTAGATATAATAATTGTGATTTTAACAGACGTACACAGCAGTGAGACGTATACAGCAGCAGGTATAATAACATGTGTAATCTTGGACAGACGTACACAAGCTGCGACATCACAAGGGCCAGATGGATGTGGCCAGGAGGATCAGAGCTCTCCTGCACAGCGACACCTTCGTCTCCGAGATTGCAGGTATCTGAGAGGGATGAGAGGAAACACAGATGGAGAGGGGACAGAGATAGAGAGAGAGGATAGAAGGGAAAAGGAGGGAGGAAGAAGGTATGAAGAAAAGGAATAGGAAGGAGAGGGAGTGGAGTGAAAGAGGGAAATATATAAATAAAAAACTAAATCTCAGGAAGACAATGACAATGAAACTAAACATTTCAGCCTCTCACTCCAGCAGCGTGTTGTATATAGAGTAGATATTACTGCATTTTCCAGCATAGAAGGCGTGCTTTTTTTCACCCTCCCCCTTCAAAAAGTCTAGGAAAATCACCCTGCGCCTTATATGCTCAAGGTCAGGGTTAAGGGTAGGCTTTGGGTTACGCCACATGCGCTGTATAATCCTACGAGTTTAACGCTCCCCCATAATTATAATAATAATAATAATTTGAGTTACGCCTGTGAGTTTTAGCTCTCACTTGCCATGGTCTTAAGCTCCTTAAGCTCCGTGATTTGTTTGAAATAATGCTATTACGATTCAGTGAGTTGAGTTTGCCTGTGAAGTAATTAGCAACCTGAGTTAAAGAACACAATTCTAAAGAGTCTTGATCTGCATGTAACATTTTTTTTCCTTTCCTCTCGCATCTGTGGCCAACGTCAGAGTCTCACCGGTTTTGTGACCGCGTGCAGGACGCCTACACTCTGCGCTGCACCCCGCAGGTCCATGGCATCGTCCACGACACACTCCACTTCGTCAGAGGCATCATAACCGACGAGATGAACTCAGCCACAGACAACCCAGTAAGATATTCTGACTTCCTCAGCAGGTAACACCGCCAGCCATGGCTCGAAGAGGCTCTCTGCTCAAGGCAGGTTCCTTGGCCCGCGTCAGGAAACACTTGTCCTGTTTCCTGATAAACCTTACCTAATCTAACCTAGGTTCTTTGATGCCGATGAGGGGCACTTATTTCCAGGAACTGGATCAACTCTTCCCTTCCCTTCCACGAATCGAACCTAAATGCCTCTCATGTTCTCAAGCATTGTATGATCCCTACAGGTTTTAGCACTATTAATTGGACATCCAAGATGGGAGTGGTGGTGCCTTGTTGGTGAAGGGCTCATGATCCATGACGTTGTTAGGTAAGACACATATGCAACAGTTAGACAACTTTATTCCGAAACGTTTCGCCTACACAGTAGGCTTCTTCAGACGAATACAGAAAATAGGCAGGAACAGTAGAGATGTGAAGACGATGTAATCAGTCCATCACCCTGACTATGGAACTGAACTTCTCCAGGCCGAGGGACTGACAACCTCAAATTCTACGACTACAAGGGTGATGGACTGATTACATCGTCTTCACATCTCTACTGTTCCTGCCTATTTTCTGTATTCGTCTGAAGAAGCCTACTGTGTAGGCGAAACGTTTCGGAATAAAGTTGTCTAACTGTTGCATATGTGTCTTACCTAACAACCTGTCTGTATTGTATACCATTTTGATGTTCATCCATGACGTTGGAGCAGCCCTCCGGTTCCTCGTACAAAATCTAATTGCCTTCCATTTTTCAGGACTTTACAATTCATAATGGTTTAGCGCTTACCAAGGAATATTAATGACTCTCAGGTTACATGCTAAATCTTCTGTCACCCCGCTGCTGAGGTACAGATGGTGTTTTGTTCGTCAGGAAACAGGACAAGTACCTCCTGACACTGGTGTTGGTGGTAGTGTTTTGTTCGTCAGGAAACAATGAACACTTTTATATGTAAAATTTAAAGAAGACGTAAGATGAAAGGCTATACAGGACATATACACGGAGAGATGCATATTTCTGGGCGTATTTAAGCTCAGAGTTTACTTTAATCCCTATTTTAGGGATTAAATTATTCTTGACTGGTGGTGAATATATATATGTTCTCAGCAGTGCTGCTGTAACTACAAGTCAACACACACACACACGGTGACCACCTCTTACCACCTGTTGCTTCTCCCTCCAGCTGGTGATCTCTGAGAGGAAGGAAATCATTAGTGCCGGGAACTTCCACGGGGAGTACCCGGCCAAGGCAGTCGACTACTTGGCCATCGCTATACACGAGATTGCTAATATGTCTGAGAGGAGGATTGAACGACTTGTTAATCCAGGTAAGAGGCGACCACATACTTCATGAACGACTTGTCAAATCAGTCAAGTAGCAGGTAACGACATAGCTTACAATGTTTGTGTGGAGGGGGTGTAGGACCATGAGGTCAGGCAGGCAAAAATGTTCACTCCACATGCCAGAAAATCACCCAAATTTGTGAGAATTTCGCCACACGCTGCCACATTATTGTAATGAGTTCTAGAGTGGTAAAGGAGTTCTTGGAAGAATACTCAGGGGCTATGCTTCCTTATGAGGGGAGACCTGATCGAAGTGTATAAGTGGAAGATAGGTATTACCTGGAGTTTACCTGGAGAGAGTTCCGGGGGTCAACGCCCCCGCGGCCCGGTCTGTGACCAGGCCTCCTGGTGGATCAGAGCCTGATCAACCAGGCTGTTACTGCTGGCTACACGCAAACCAACGTACGAGCCACAGCCCGGCTGGTCAGGAACCGACTTTAGGTGCTTGTCCAGTGCCAGCTTGAAGACTGCCAGGGGTCTGTTGGTAATCCCCCTTATGTATGCTGGGAGGCAGTTGAACAGTCTCGGGCCCCTGACACTTATTGTATGGTCTCTTAACGTGCTAGTGACACCCCTGCTTTTCATTGGGGGGATGTTGCATCGTCTGCCAAGTCTTCTGCTTTCGTAGTGAGTGATTTTCGTGTGCAAGTTCGGTACTAGTCCCTCTAGGATTTTCCAGGTGTATATAATCATGTATCTCTCCCGCCTGCGTTCCAGGGAATACAGGTTTAGGAACCTCAAGCGCTCCCAGTAATTGAGGTGTTTTATCTCCGTTATGCGCGCCGTGAAGGTTCTCTGTACATTTTCTAGGTCAGTAATTTCACCTGCCTTATTAGTAAAGGGGATATTAATAAGGTCTTGAGGATATCTCTCCAAGAGAGAACTCGCAGTAATGGATTTAAATTAGATAAGTTTAGATTTAGAAAGGACACAGGAAAGTATTGGTTTGGAAATAGGGTAGTTGATGAGTGGAACAGTTTACCTAGTTGGGTTATTGAGGCTAGGACTTTGGGTAGTTTCAAATTTAGGTTGGATAAGTACATGAGTGGGAGGGGTTGGATTTGAGTGGGACTTGCACATCGGAGCTTGTTAGGTAAGACACATATGCAACAGTTAGACAACTTTATTCCGAAACGTTTCGCCTACACAGTAGGCTTCTTCAGTCGAATACAGAAAGTAGGCAATAACAGTAGAGATGTGAAGACGATGTAATCAGTCCATCACCCTTAAAGTCGTAGAATTTGAGGTTGTCAGTCCCTCGGCCTGGAGAAGTTCAGTTCCATAGTCAGGAACTATCTCAGATAGTTCCTGACTATGGAACTGAACTTCTCCAGGCCGAGGGACTGACAACCTCAAATTCTACGACTTTAAGGGTGATGGACTGATTACATCGTCTTCACATCTCTACTGTTATTGCCTACTTTCTGTATTCGACTGAAGAAGCCTACTGTGTAGGCGAAACGTTTCGGAATAAAGTTGTCTAACTGTTGCATATGTGTCTTACCTAACAACCTGTCGGTATTGTATACCATTTTGATGTTCATCACATCGGAGCTTGTTTCTTGGGTGGCATTGAAAATTGTGTTGGTCAAATGTTTTGTTAGTGGGATGAATTGTAAAGGACCTGCCTAGTATGGGCCAACAGGCCTGCCGCAGTGTTCCTCCTTTCTTATGTTCTTATGTTATTGAGGCTAGATGTCCGAGTCAGCCAGCCCTTGGTCCTGCCTATTTCGTGTCTATTTTGAAATTGAATATACCCACGGCCGCGGGTACGAGAGTACACTAGTTGTCCGGCACATGCGCATTCAGGGTATATCATTTAGTTCAACCGACCTACTTGTGACTCGCTCAATGGTCCTTACTAACAGTCACTTACACTGACATACCACTATATAAAATACCATTGACAGGCCTACTGCAGTGTTCTTATGCATTTGTAGATGAATGGTTCAGAGAACCGACATGTTGATAAATTAGACACATGTGCAACTCTTGGGTATCTTTATTGAGGAAACGTTTCGCCACACAGTAGCTTCATCAGTCCATACAAAGGAGAATCTTGAAGAACAGGAGGAGAATGAGGTAATCAGTCCCTCAACCTTGAGTCGATGTGGTCAGTCCATCAATCTTGAATAGAATCTTCTTATGCATGTTAATCCAGGTGAGAGACAACTACACACTTGAATGAACGACTTGCTACATGAGGTCAGACTAGAGAATCCACCAGAGAACGACTTGTTATACTAATAGTAGAAAAATTACTCGTGTTGCCATTTAAAAAACTAAATTATGCCATGTTGACACAAGCTCCATAAAGTTCGGTGGGTAGAAATAAGTGATAGCAGACTCGATACTTTACATCTGCAAACTAAAGTGAACTGGTGAGCAGTGGAAAATTTTTTTTTATCTCTGGAGCAATATTCACCTCGTGAGTTTTCAGAGACCAGGCAATTCTTTCCCTTCGGAATAGTACTGCAGATTAATAGCAAATTAAGCCTTTAGTAGCACCAATAAAAGTTAGACATAAAGGGTGAACAGGCATCGATGTATTGTAAGTCAGTGTATTTATGCTTGTCTCTCCCTGCTGTGTGCAGCCCTCAGCGAGCTGCCAGCATTCCTAGTGAGTGAAGGAGGTCTCAACTCTGGCTTCATGATAGCTCACTGCACTGCCGCCGCCCTCGGTATGTATTTCACCGTCTGTATCTCACTGTCCATTAGTGTGTCATCATCTCTCAGTGTGTCACCCTCGCTATCTCTTCATCTCTCATTATAAGTGTCAAATGTAACTACTAGAAGAATACCATCAATTTCCTACAAGTTTTCCATCTTGCCTACCAAATGAGGCTTCAGTATTTTCGTATATATTCTATTATTTTACTACGTACTGTATTTTGTATCAATCTGTACTTATTTTCCTTCCTTCCCCCTGAATGCTTGTGTGACTGCTGTGACGGACAGTGTCAGAGAACAAGGTGTTGTGCCACCCCGCTAGTGTGGACTCCCTAACTACCTCAGCGGGAACAGAGGACCATGTCTCCATGGGTGGCTTCGGGGCACGCAAGGCTCTCATGGTACGTACACCTGCAAGGCTCTCATGGTACGTACACCTGCAAGGCTCTCATGGTACCTACACTGCAAGGCTCTCATGGTAAGTACACCTGCAAGGCTCTCATGGTACGTACACCTGCAAGGCTCTCATGGTAGGTACACCTGCAAGGCTCTCATGGTACCTACACTGCAAGGCTCTCATGGTAAGTACACCTGCAAGGCTCTCATGCTACGCACACCTGCAAGGCTCTCATGGTACGTACACCTGCAAGGCTCTCATGGTACCTACACTGCAAGGCTCTCATGGTAAGTACACCTGCAAGGCTCTCATGCTACGCACACCTGCAAGGCTCTCATTGTACGTACACATGCAAGGCTCTCATTGTACGTACACCTGCAAGGCTCTCATTGTACGTACACCTGCAAGGCTCTCATTGTACGTACACATGCAAGGCTCTCATTGTACGTACACCTGCAAGGCTCTCATGGTACGTACACCTGCAAGGCTCTCATGGTACCTACACTGCAAGGCTCTCATGGTAAGTACACCTGCAAGGCTCTCATTGTACGTACACCTGCAAGGCTCTCATTGTACGTACACATGCAAGGCTCTCATTGTACGTACACCTGCAAGGCTCTCATGGTACGTACACCTGCAAGGCTCTCATGGTACCTACACTGCAAGGCTCATGGAAAGTACACCTGCAAGGCTCTCATTGTACGTACACATGCAAGGCTCTCATTGTACGTACACCTGCAAGGCTCTCATTGTACGTACACATGCAAGGCTCTCATTGTACGTACACCTGCAAGGCTCTCATGGTACGTACACCTGCAAGGCTCTCATGGTACGTACACCTGCAAGGCTCTCATGATACGTACACCTGCAAGGCTCTCATGATACGTACACCTGCAAGGCTCTCATGGTACGTACGCATGCAATTCTCTCATGGTACGTATACATGCAAGGCTCTCATGGTACGTACACCTGCAAGGCTCTCATGCTACGTACACTGCAAGGCTCTCATGGTACGTACACTGCAAGGCTCTCATGGTACGTACACACGCAAGGCTATCATGATTCGTACACTCACAAAGCTCTCATGGTACGTACGCACGCAAGGCTTTCATGATACGTACACCTGCAAGGCTCTCATGGTACGTACACCAGCAAGGCTCTCATGATATATACACCTGCAAGGCTCTCATGGTACGTACACCAGCAAGGCTCTCATGGTACATACACCTGCAACGCTCTCATGATATATACACCTGCAAGGCTCTCATGGTACGTACACATGCAAGGCTCTCATGGTACGTACACCTTCAAGGTTCTCGTGTGGTACGTACACCCACAAGGCTCTCATGGTACGTACACCTTCAAGGTTCTCGTGTGGTACGTACACCTTCAAAGTTCTCGTGTGGTACGTACACCCACAAGGCTCTCATGGTACGTACACCCACAAGGCTCTCATGGTACGTACACCCACAAGGCTCTCATGGTATGTACACCTACAAGGTTTTCATGGTATGTACACCCACAAGGTTCTCGTGTGGTACGTACACCCACAAGGCTCTCATGGTACGTACACCCACAAGGCTCTCATGGTATGTACACCTACAAGGTTCTCGTGTGGTACGTGCACCCACAAGGCTCTCATGGTACGTGCACCCACAAGGCACTCATGGTACGTACACCCACAAGGCTCTCATGGTACGTACACCCACAAGGCTCTCATAGTACGTACACCCACAAGGCTCTCATGGTACGTACACCCACAAGGCTCTCATCGTTGACACCCCAGGATCTCATGGTCTGTAACCTTCAAGGTTCTCGTGTGGTACGTACACCCACAAGACTCTCATGGTACGTACACCCACAAGGCTCTCATGGTACGTACACCCACAAGGCTCTCATGGTACGTACACCTTCAAGGTTCTCGTGTGGTACGTGCACCCACAAGACTCTCATGGTACAAACCATACCCCCAGCCGGGATTGAACCCGCGGTCATAGAGTCTCAAAACTCCAGCCCAGTTTGTTTGTTTGCAATCGTGTCATTACGATTTTTTGAGTCACTCTCATGGTACGTACACCCACAAGGCTCTCATGGTACGTACACCTTCAAGGTTCTCGTGTGGTACGTACACCCACAAGACTCTCATGGTACGTACACCCACAAGGCTCTCATGGTACGTACACCCACAAGGCTCTCATGGTACGTACACCTACAAGGCTCTCATGGTACGTACACCCACAAGGCTCTCATGGTATGTACAACCCAGAATTTAGGGAACAAATTATAAAATATGTTTCTGTAAAATTGACCATTATCAAGAAATGAACGAAATAACGACTAAAGTCTCCATCCAAATCGTATATTAGTTATAATTTGCTTCAGTAACTATATTATAACATTCCCCACAAACACCTGTAACAGTTACAAAACAGTCATCACAGCGGCTACTATATTTACCTCAGGTAGTGGAGAACGTGGAGAGAGTCATTGCTATAGAACTGATGGCAGCGTGTCAGGCGATTGAGTTCCTACGACCTCTCAAGACGACCACACCCCTGGAAGAAGTCATCAAAGTCGTCCGCTCCGTGGTTAGGTAAGAGAGAGAGTGGAAGGGATGGAGAAGATGAAGGAGAGAAAATGAATAGGTAGGTTGATGGGAGAAAAAAAGGGAGAGTGAGAGGGTATTAGGGAGGGAGAGATGTTAATATTCATAAAACAGTAAATTTATACTTCCCGTAATGAAGAACAAAAAAAAAAAGCAAAGATTAAGTCTACGAAACCCAGCTACCGTGAGTAATTTCCTGTTTATTTTCTTATCACATTGTCTCCAATATCTTAGTGAATAACTGTGCTAGTGGCTTTCTTAGACCTTCAGCTACTTCTTTCAGTATCCCAGCGATAGGTTCTTATCTCCCAGTCTTCAATGTATTCAGTTTTCTCCGTAATATCACTACTTCACTACTTGATATAGTAATGTCTCCCGGCTACGAGGGTGATATTATCCCTCATTCCTATCTAGTTATGAAAAGGCAGCGGAAATTCTGACTAAGTTCTTCACATAACTGACCTCTTATGGGAAGTGCCTTGATGCCGGTGAGGATCGGTATTACTGGCCCAGTAGAGTCTCACCTTCGTCTGTTCCAACAGCAGAGTTTCACCTATGTTTGTTCCAACAGGCCCTACGACAAGGATCGCTTCCTGGCCCCTGACATAGATACCATCACTGAACTCCTGAAGGATAACAAGATCTGGCTGGCTGTGAGGCACCACATCGAACACTACCACTCTGTCCAGGTGAGCAGCACCAGAGTTAGGTCAGGCTGACAACATGAGCTGAGAGAGTGAGAACATCACTTCATCTGAAACCATTTATCCCCAGGATGACTCGAGTACTGGAACACATTCGTACAGCATAATGATGTCAACGAGATAAAGTCAGTTGATCAAATGAAAATGCTGGCCCACAGATGGCTCCAACTTCATCCTGTTCCCTACTTGTATGTTTCATAACAATAAAAATGCTTTCAAATGAGCTGATGTAGGTAACAGCTCTTAGCTTGTCAATAAAGTTAGGAATCCTTAACTTGTCAATAGCTTGTCAATAAAGTTAGGGATCCTTAACCTAACCTTGTCAAACCCTGTGTAAAAAAAAAAGTCAAAAGGAAACTGAGAATAAGGTGTATCAAAATGGGTCATAAAAATATCAAACAGTTTAATAAGACAAAACTGACTCAGTAAAATGCTGCCATATACATATAATTTCACCAATAACAATGCAAAAGCAAAAAGCGGAGAATGTGAGGGGATTTGTAATATTTTTCAAACAATGTCTCAGAAAACCTCTCCTTCCTTTAATAACAACTCTTAGTCTTTGTTTTTCAAGCTTCTTGATGTGTATGTTCCTCCTTCATCAGCATGTGGAAACAAGGGTGTTCTCCCCAAGCATGAGCTTCATAGGAAGCGGTCCTCCTCGGCCCTTCAAGAGAAGCCTCAACAACGGCAGACCAACACGCTCCCCCGCCACCAAGACCAAAAGGCAGAGAACCTGCAGCAAGAATAACTAACACACGGTTACTCTCACCAAGTATAGTGACGGGGCAGTCACATCCAGCCCTGCCAAGCACCGTAGTAACGAACACCAGTGCAACTGGAGCTCCAAACACCAGTGCACGACGAAAACGAGACACCAAATCCGTAGCAACGACGACCAGATTTAGTCAGTAGCTAAAGCAAACGTAACAGTATCCAGAACATAGTCACAACCTCCAACAAGCTTAATAAATTATAATAATTATTTAAACAATACAAAATCAGAATTTTATATTCAACACTATTCTGAATGGATCAGAGGCAGACTAGTTTCATGAGCATAGCAACTTAAAACTGAAATCATGACCAGGCACTGAGAATGCTGGTCTCTTGAGCATTTTGTAGCCTTGAATCTCTACTTAAAAGTTCAAAGATAAAGTTTATTGTAAAAATGGGTATTGTGTGGTAAAGGCGTTGTTGTTGGGTCGTATTTTGTATGATGCATTGTTATTATTATTTATTAATATTATGACAACGACTGTGATGCTGGCAGTGTCTTTTCGGGTAGTGATATTTAGCGATGTTCATCACTTAGCGATGTTCATCACTTAGCGATGTTCATCACTTACTGATACTCATCACTTTGCGATGTTCATTACTTAGCGATGTTCATTATTTAGTGATGTTATAGTTATTTGCTTTATATCATATTTAGTGATTATTTCAAAGAGCAGTTTTCTCTCACACTTTGTGTGTAAGTGTAAGCATGTATTCGTGAAAGCACGAGTATATTTAAGTATCTGTGTATGTAAGTTGCTTGTGTGAATGTATATGTGTAGTCACATGGTTGTGTATGTCAGTGATATACTATACAGATAAGTATGAGATAATCATACAAACTGCGGCTTAACACATTTTAATGATATGATGTTTCTTCTACCAGTGACGTTATCAACTCTGCAGAACTGATAACGTTCCTGGTGGACGTTTCATCTACCAGTGACGTTACGAACTCTGCAGAACGTCTTATCAGTAAAATACCATAAACCACATACTGTATCTTATTAACTGGCTCAATTGCGTCTGAGGATTAAATTTCAGGTATTGGGTTCCGCCTTTGCACTCGGAAAAACTGGATTTCCTTATATTTACTTTTAAATTCATATATTCTGAAGAAATTCTCTCTTGTTTCCATTTAGTTTTTAGAGTTTTAAGTTTCCCGTTGTGTCCCCTTACTCTGTTCTCTCTACTTTAAACAGTCTCTTATTAACTTTGCCGTTACAGCTTCATTACTCCGCTGGTTCTCTTATGTGAGTGATGTAAGATCAACCTTTCTTAACCTATCCTCGTATTCCAGCCTTGTAAGAAATCTTTGAACTTTCTTAGGCTTCGTTCATGCTCGGCGAGATTGCGGTTTCATGCTGGAGCCGCGTACTCAATCACTGGTCTCGTGTATGCCGTGTACTTTGATTTTTTTTATATTTTATTTAAAACAGCACATTACATAAGATAAAGTATAAATATATATATATATAATATATTTATATATATATATTATATATATTTATATATTATATATTATATATATATATATATATATTATATATTATATATATTATATATATATTTATATTTTATATATATATATATATAAACACACACAAGCAGAACCAAAAATATTCTAAGAACTATCCATATCCTAAACACACCACCACCACCACACAACGGAGGTAGGGCCCTACCCCCCCACCTCACATCCTCCCACCCAGCAAACCTACAGCATAACAAAAGGGTATACAAAGGAAATAAAATGAAAATATGCTTACTGACATGAAATTCGTAATTATGGCATGCTGAGTCATCATGCCGACTATGTTCTGCAGACCGCACGTCACTGCCCCAGCAGAATTCCCCCCCCCCCAACCTGCCGGCGAAGGACAGGATATAAGCCTCCCACAACTTAGCGGAAACATGCCCTATGCAACACTTGAGTTCCGGTACCAACATGATATTAGTCCACTCTGGTGAACCTCACCAGGCAGCTCACAACTTGTTGCCCATGTAGTACGGTAAGGATCCGCACCGTAACAACTTTCATGTGTGGCAATACGCCACACGCATCTCAACACAAGATGCATTTCACAATGATCACACATGGACGTTCCTCTATGGCACTCTGTTCACTGGATGCATATCACCACAGGCCAATGGCTTAATATACATGGTAGCCATACGAAATGCCCCCGGCATGGAGACAATAACACAGCACCGGCAGTGTCAGTGCTTTGCCAGCCCACACTTAGGTGCGAATGCACCACTGGCAACAATGCCAACCTCACGCATAACACTGACATACCATCGACCCACAGGCACAGGGAACATCAACCCCCGTGAGCACCCAGTCATGTGCAACATAATGACACGTTGCACGGGAACAACAGGACAGCACTGCCATGCACATTCCAACCAGATTCACACTCACACACCTCCCACTAGAGGGGCATGCCGACATTCACACCACACTCACAGCTGGAGCTATTGTCATCATACGCAATTCGCCCATGCACACCTGCACACATACGTACCCCTACCCTACCGACCCACTCTCACCAGGCAGCAAGCCCGTTGCAGCCCCCTGAACACCCCATCCCACCACAAACTTCACCATGCACCACCGCCTTGTATGCAACCCCCCCCTCACAATGCAAGCAGACCCCCCATCGTGAGGGTCCTATAACCCTCCGAAAATCCAGCCTTCCACCGTTTCCCATATAAGTCCCTATTTCTGCACACCATTCTATAGAACGGTGCCACCAAAACCCTCTTCCACACACCCACACTCCCCCTGCCCCCTCATGCACCATGACATGTAACCAAAATCCACAGTTACATACACGACCGCCCAGGCAACTCCCTCGACCTACCCCCCCACATCTCAACTAAGCGCCCGCAGCACGGACGACCTCCCCCTCCCGACCCACCCCCCCACTCAATTAATCCTTTCTAATCCCCCCAACCCCTCACAAAAATTACACATGGAATGCTTTTTCACCCCCCCCGTATATCCCACTCCCCCCCCTCCACCACCCGTCTACCCTTTTGTACCGGATGTCACAAAATACCATGCAAAAAACTGGTACATCCCTCATGGACCCTAGGACAGGCCCCATCTTACTGAAACGAAGCCAAAGTTGCCCCCCTCATACATAGGGAGATCCCCCCCGGTGCTACTACGTTACCCCTGCGTCTACACAAAAAACCCCCCCCCTGAGTTTCCCTGGCTCCCGAGCCCTCGCCATTGCTTGCAATATGCTACACTCCCACAAATGTGCCCCCATACAAATGCTGTAACACATCACGCACCCGGCCCATCTGACCCTCACGGAATCCCCCAATTCACATCACCTCCCACCTAATAAATACATATTTAACTTGCCGACGCAGGTCCAGTAGTCCCCCCCTCCAGCCTTGCCGGCAACATCACCGCCTCTTGTCGCATCCATTCACACCCCGAGCCCCTTAGTACCATGTCTGTTGGCAAAATACCATGCAGAAACTAGTACATCACCTCACAGACCCTAGGACCGAGCCTCATCTTACTGAAACGAAGGCAAATGTTGCCCCAATCATATATAGGGTAGATCCCTTCCACTGGTGATACTACCTTACCCACTAGCAGTCTACACAAAACCTCCACCCTGAGTTTCCCTGGCTCCTGAGCTATTGCCAAAGCTCTCAACACTGTCTCACACTCCCACAACTCTGCACCCCCATACAAATGCTATAACACATCACGCACCCGGCCCATCTGACTCCCACGGAATCCCCCAACTAGCATCATCTCCCACCTAATAAATACATATTTAACTTGCTGACGCAGGTCCAGTAGTGCCCCCCACCTTGCTGGCAATGTCACCACCTTTCATCGCATCCATTCGCACCCAGAGCCCCATAGAAATCTGAACACCCTCTTGAGGATATGTGTGATCACAGGCCCCCATTTTGGAGTACACAGCAGGATGTACCAGATTTTGCTTAACAGAAGGACATTCACCACAATTACATGCTGTAAAAGGGTTAAATGATATGGATGCAACGTCCCCAAGCGTTTCTCTACCCTTTCCACCATCCTTACTGAGTTGACCTCATGTGCCTCCATCTGGTCCCCTGCATAAACGACACCACAAATCTTTAAAGTCTCTGCACACCACATCACCACAGCACAACCCCACTCCGCATGCACTTCCATGCCCCCAGTCCCATGATCGACGATTTCTCTGCATTCACGGTCATGCCCATGGCACCCCCAAACGTCCGGACTATTCCCTCCAACTCACCAGCCTCATTCATTTCTCCACCAGAATAGTCGTATCATTGATATATCTCACTAACCCTGGCTATTCCCTCCCCTCCTGCACACCCCCCTCAACATATAGAGCCCTCAATCAACCTATAAAAGGGGCCCTGGACACACGCAAACAAAAGCTGCAGCATCGGGCACCCCTGACATAGATCCCTACCCATGCTCACTGCCCCCTCACATGCCCACTGATCTGCACCCATGCTTGCACTCCCCTGTACAAAGTCTACACCCCCCCCCTATTTCCTCCCCAAAGCCCTGTTTGAGGAGGACGCCCCACAAAGCCTTCCATTCTACCATGTCATAGGCTTCCCTTCCAATCCAACGCCAACAAGACTACTTCAGTTCCTCTACAAACCCCTTAAGAACCCCATGCCCTGGCACCATCGACCCACCCGGCAAGCCAAATTGGCTTTGCTACACAACCCTATTCACGACACATTTCATTTGATTCCCCAATACCTTCACAAACAGTTTATAATCGGCACACAACAATGATATGGTGCGATAGTCCCGAAGGGTACACTGCTGCGACCCCTTCAGCACCAGCACCACCACTGCCGTGGCCTGCAGCTCACCCAACTTACTCACCCTACTTCATTGTATCAATCAACTGAACTAAAAAGCCCAGCAGCAGCTCCCAATGTTGCATGTAAAATTCACACGGCAGGCTGTCCAAACCCGGCACCTTACCCGTACTCATCCTCATCAGCGCCCACCAGATTTCTTCCTCTTCAATGGCTTCCCCCAGCGCAGCGTGATCACACCCCTCAAGTTTACAGAGCACGAACCAACACACCCCTTCCAAATCCTCCCCCAATTCATGTACTTTGAATTAAATGTCTCCCTGTTTAGAGTCCTGAATACTTTTTCTATGGTTGCCAGTTTTGAAAATACCGCCAATGTTATCGTGTTTACATGCGCCACAGGGAGAATGCTAGACGTCATGCTCACCTTTAGCTCTTTTTTCTGATTCTGTGAGTAACTTCTCTCTCAGTTGGTATTCTTTCTCATCCCTCTGGTTGGAGGCCAGAGGAATGATTGATTCCATCAGTCCCATTTCATATTTCACCCAATATGGCATTTTTTTTTTTACATATATGAGGAACAGTAGGAGCCTTAGGCTGAATCTTGTAGTATTCCACTTGTTATCTCTCTCTATCTGGACTTACAGTCTCTCACCCTGACTGCACTTTGTTTCCTATCCCCTTACTCTATGAAGAACATTCCCAGCCACTACAACCTGTGTTTCCAATTCGTACATTAATTTCATTATTCCTATCTGTTATCTCGTCATAGAATTTAACTGGCATAGTTTGACAGCAGTTTTCTTTCTGAATCCATGCTGTTATTTATATAATAAAAATAATTTTTTCCATTATGTTGGATATGCATGTCAGGGATACTAGTGTGCAAATTAGTGCCTCTTGCATCTTTCCTTTTGTGACGACTGGTTCTGTATTTGTAATTTTCATCTTTCTGGTGGTTTTCCAGTGGTTTGTTAATGACCTTTGTTGTACCCTGCAGAGACTGACAACTCTGTCAGTATAGATGGTGAGGATTTTGTCTTTTCCCATTATCTCTAATTTGTTCATTATTTTTAAGTGTTTTCTAATGATTTCTTTTTCTTCTTTCCCAACTATGGTGTTTGTTATCGTGTGGAAAATTCTGACCTCCATTAGCACTCACCTCGCTCCTTCAGTAACAGTTCCACTACATATGCTAACATGAGGATGCAGTGGTCGGTGGCTGCTTGTGGGGGTTCATGTTGAACTCCTGAAGGCATGATATTTCCTGGATGAATACTAGATATAGTGTGGATGGTTTGTCACCTCCACTTAAGAGATGTCACATGATGAGTGAGCAAGTTCTGCAACATTATGTCCATACATTTAGTTCACTATATGTGTGTGTGTACTCACCTAGTTGTACTCACCTAGTTCAGGTTGCAGGGGTCGAGTCAAAGCTCCTGGCCCCGCCTCTTCACTGGTCGCTACTAGGTCACTCTCCCTGAACCGTGAGCTTTATCATACCTCTGCTTAAAGCTATGTATGGATCCTGCCTCCACTGCATCGCTTCCCAAACTATTCCACTTCCTGACTACTCTGTGGCTGAAGAAATACTTCATAACATCCTTGTGATTCATCTGTGTCTTCAACTTCCAACTGCGTCCCCTTGTTGCTGTGTTCCCTATCTGGAACATCCTGTCTTTGTCCACCTTGTCAATTCCTCTCAGTATTTTGTATGTCGTTATCATGTCCCCCCAATCTCTCCTGTCCTCCAGTGTCGTCAGGTTGATTTTCCTTAATCTCTCCTAGTCGGACATACCTCTTAGCTCTGGGACTAGTCTTGTTGCAAACCTTTGCACTTTCTCTAGTTTCTTTACGTGCTTGGCTAGGTGTGGGTTCCAAACTGGTGCCGCATACTCCAATATGGGCCTAACGTAGACGGTGTACAGGGTCCTGAACGATTCCTTATTAAGATGTCGGAATGCTGTTCTGAGGTTTGCTAGGCGCCCGTATGCTGCAAAGTCATGAAGATCAGGGAAGGGCAGAGAAGACCGCAGACAAAATATAGGCTAGGTGGCCAAAGACTGCAAACCTCACTCAAGGAGGTTGATGTGCGCTTCAGATGTGCCTGGTGTTACACTCGCACCAAGATCTTTTTCCTTGAGCGAAGTTTGTAGTCTCTGGCCCCCTAGACTGTGCTCCGTCTGCGGTCTTCTTTGCCCTTCCCCAATCTTCATGACTTTGCACTTGGTGGGGTTGAACTCCAGGAGCCAATTGCTGGACCAGGTCTGCAGCCTATCCAGATCCCTTTGTAGTTCTGCCTGGTCTTCGATCGAATGAATTCTTCTCATCAACTTCACGCCATCTGCAAACAGGGACACTTCGGAGTCTATTCCTTCCTTCGTGTCGTTCACAAATACCAGAAACAGCACCGGTCCTAGGACTGACTCCTGTGGGACACCGCTGGTCACAGGTGCCCATTCTGACACCTCGCCATGTACCATGACTCGCTGCTGTCTTCCTGACAAGTATTCCCTGATCCATTGTAGTGTCTTCCCTGTTATCCCTGCTTGGTCCTCCAGTTTTTGCACTAATCTCCTGTGTGGAACTGTGTCAAACGCCTTCTTGCAGTCCAAGAAAATGCAATCCACCCACCCCTCTCTCTCTTGTTTTACTGCTGTCACCATGTCATAGAACTCTAGTAGGTTTGTGACAGGATTTCCCGTCTCTGAAACCATGTTGGCTGCTGTTGATGAGATCATTCCTATCTAGGAGTTCCACCACTCTTCTCCTGACAATCTTCTCCATGACTCTGCATACTATACATGTCAGCGACACTGGTCTGTAGTTTAGTGATTTATGTCTGTCTCCTTTTTTAAAGATTGGGACTACATTTGCTGTCTTCCATGCCTCAGGCAATCTCCCTGTTTCGATAGATGTATTGAATATTGTTGTTAGGGGTACACATAGCTCCTCTGCTCCCTCTCTCAGGACCCATGGAGAGATGTTATCCGGCCGCATTGCCTTTGAAGTATCTAGCTCACTCAGAAGCCTCTTCACTTCTTCCTCGGTTGTGTGTACTGTGTCAAGCACTTGGTGGTGTACCCCACCTCTCCGTCTTTCTGGAGCCCCTTCTGTCTCCTCTGTGAGCACTTCTTTGTGAGTGTGTGTGTGTGTGTGTGTGTGTGTGTGTGTGTGTGTGTGTGTGTGTGTGTGTGTGTACTCACCTATTTGTACAGGGGTCGAGTCATAGCTCTTGGCCCCGCCTCTTCACTGATTGCTACTAGGTCCTCTCTCTCCCTGCTCCATGAGCTTATCATATCTCCCCTTAAAACTATGTATGGTTCCCACCTCCACTACTTCACTTTCTAGGCTATTCCACGGCTTGACTACTCTATGACTGAAGAAATACTTCCTAACATCCCTTTGATTCATCTGAGTCTTCAACTTCCAATTGTGACCTCTTGTTTCTGTGTCCCATCTCTGGAACATCCCGTCTTTGTCCACCTCGTCTATTCTGCGCAGTATTTTATATGTCGTTATCATGTCTCCCCTGACCCTCCTGGCCTCCAGTGTCGTCAGGCCGATTTTCCTCAACCTTTCTTTGTAGGACAATCCCCGTAGCTCTGGGACTAGTTTTGTTGCAAACCTTTGCACTTTCTCTAATTTCTTGACGTGCTTGACTAGGTGTGGATTCCAAACTGGTGCTGCATACTCCAGTATGGGCCTGACGTAAATGGTATACAGAGTCTTGAACGACTCCTTACTGAGATATCGGAATGCTGTCCGTAGGTTTGCCAGGCGCCCGTATGCTGCAGCAGTTATCTGATTGATGTGCACCTCAGGAGATATACTCGGTGTTATACTCACCCCCAGATCTTTTTCCTTGAGTGAAGTTTGCAGACTTTAGCCATCTAAACTGTGGTCTTCTTTGCCCTTCCCCAATCTTCATGACTTTGCATTTGGCAGGGTTAAACTCAAGGAGCCAGTTGCTGGATCAGGCTTGTAGCCTGTCCAGGTCTCTTTGTAGTCCTGCCTGATCCTCATCCGATTTGATTCTTCTCATTAACTTCACATCATCCGGAAACAAGGACACTTCTGAGTCTATCCCTTCCGTTATGTCATTCACATATACCAAGAACAGCACAGGTCCTAGGACTGACCCCTGTGGAACCCCGCATGTCACAGGCGCCCACTCTGACACCTCGTCACGTACCATGACTCGTTGTTGCCACCCTGTCAGGTATTTTCTGATCCATTGCAGTGCCTTTCCTGTTATGTGTGCCTGATCCTCTAGCTTTTGCAGTAACCTCTTGTGAGGAATTGTGTCGAAGGCCTTCTTGCAGTCCAAAAAAATGCAGTCGGTCCACCCCTCTCTCTCTCTTGTCTTACTTCTGTCACCTTGTCATAAAACTCTAGTAGGTTTGTGACACAGGATTTTCCCTCCCTGAAACCATGCTGGTTGTCAATTATGCACTTGTTTCTTTCCAGGTGCTCCACCACTCTCCTCCTGATGATCTTCTCCATGACCTTGCATACTATACACGTTAGTGATACAGGTCTGTAGTTTAGTGCCTCATGTCTGTCTCCCTTTTTAAAAATTGGGACTACATTTGCCATCTTCCATACCTCAGGGAGTTGCCCAGTTTCAAATAATGTGTTGAAGATCTTTGTTAATGGTACACACAATATCTCTCCTCCCTCTTTAAGGACCCACGGAGAGATGTTGTCTGGTCCCACCGCATAAGAGGTGTCAAGTTCGCATAGCAGGTTCTTCACCTCCTCCTTGGTTATATGTACCTCATCCAACACTTGCTGGTGCACCCCCCTGCTCTGATTTCCTGGAGTCCTACTGGTTTCCACTGTAAATACTTCTTTAAATCTCGTGTTGAGCTCCTGACATACCTCCCGGTCATTTCTTGTGAATTCCCCATCACCCTTCCTCAGTCTGATTACCTGGTCCTTGACTGTTGTTTTCCTCCTGATGTGGCTGTACAACAGCTTCGGATGCTATGTCATTTTCGTATTGCCGCTGAGCCTCCCTTCTTATCTGTGCATATTCGTTTCTGGCTCTTCGACTAATCTCTTTATTTTCCTGAGTTCTCTGTCTTCTGTACCTTTTCCATTCTCTAGTACACCTAGTTTTTGTCTCCCTACACCTTTGGGTGAACCAAGGACTCGTTCTGTTCTTCCCATTATTTCTGTTTCCCTTGGGAACAAACCTCTCCTCTGCCTCCTTGCATTTTGTTGCGACATAGTTCATCATTTCTTGTACTGGTTTTCCTGTCAGTTCCCTCTCCCATTGAATGTCTTGAAAGAAGTTCCTCAAGCCTGAGTAGTTCCCCCTTTGGTTTTTTCCACCCTATTCCTGCTGCTCTCTCCACTTGCTCAACTATGTAGTCGAAGCACAGAACCACATGATCACTAGCTCCCAGGGGCCTTTCATACATGATATCCTCGATGTCAGAACTACTCAAGGTGAATACAAGGTCCAGTCTTGCTGGTTCATCCTCTCCTCTCTCTCTGGTAGTGTCTCTAACATGTTGATGCATGAGGTTTTCCAGTATCACATCCATCATCTTGGCTCTCCATGTTTCAGGACCCCCATGGGGCTCCAGGTTTTCCCAGTCAATCTCCTTGTGATTGAAATCACCCATAACTAGTAACTTTGCTCCCCCCATGTGTGCTCTCCTGGCCACCTCGGCTAGTGTGTCGACCATTGCTCTGTTGCTCTCATCGTATTCTTCTCTTGGCCTCCTGCAGTTCTGTGGTGAGTTGTACATTACTGCAATTATCACCTTATGTCCCTCAGACTGGATTGTTCCTACTAAGTAGTCCCTTTTGCCCGTGCCATCCATTCCTTTCATTTTCTCAAACCCCCACTGGTTTTTAATGAGCAGTGCAACTCCTCCTCCCCCTCTCCTCCCTCTGTCTTTCCTGAGGATTTGATATCCAGATGGAAAGATTGAATCTGTTATTATTCTGGTGAGTTTTGTTTCTGTGAGTGCTATTATGTCTGGGGATGTCTCCTTGATTCTTTCGTGCCACTCCTCATACTTATTTGTTATTCCATCTGCATTTGTATACCACACCTTCAACTTCTTTTCTAAGATTGTGGTCTGGGAGGTGTATTGGGGTTGGGGAAGTGGGTGACCTGATAAGGAACTATGGGTGGTTGCTGTGGGGGTGGAGTTTGTAATGCAGTGGGTGGGGTCATTGGATGTGGCATGGGTGTTTTGGTTTAGAGTGTTTGGTTGCACTGGGGTTGACCTGGTTGGGAGGCTTCTATAGGAAGTTGTGAGGGAGGCTGTATTTGATCTTCCTGTGTCTGGGATCTCCTGTCTGTCTTCTCCATCCCCTCTCTTTCCTCCTTTCGCCTTTGTACCATCTCTCTCAGTTTCTGCCTTTCTGCTTGTGTTCTGTCGCGGTCGAGATACACCTTCCTGTATGCCGGCATGTCCCTTAATCGTGCTTTCTCCTGCAGGATCCTGTTCCGAGTCGATTCTGCTTTGAAGGTCACTTTCACTGGCCGGGTTCTTCTTTTTACAAACCCCCCTATTCTCCGAAAATTTTCCAGCTGGGTCATGTCATCTTCTCCTATTGCTTTCATGATGCTTTCAATTGCTTTTTTTCCCCCTTGTTTTCTTGCTTCATATGTTTCCCCTTCAACTTCTTGGAGCCCATACACAAAGACTGACCTCACCCTTTCATTCTCCCACTGCATATCCCTGTGTATCCCCTCATTCAATTTGATTTCCTCCATTGCAGCTTTCCTTTCTTCAGTTTCACTAGCTACTGTACTTGGGCTCAGTGGCCTGTCATTTTCCCTTCTCGGCATTCCCTGGGCTCTGCTGTGGTCTGTTAGGGCCTCCACATATAGCTTAGCTCTTTCATTTACTACAGTCTCCACTGATAGAGCTTCTACATGCAGTTTTGTTCCTTCTTTCCCTACAGTCCCCTTATTTGTGACTGAGGTAGCAGTCTCTGTTGTCAACCCCAAAATGTTCTTTAGTTCTTTAGGCTGTTTCAGATTTTTCAGTTCCTCTTCTAAACTCTGTATCCTGGCCTCTGCTGCTTTGACTTGCACCTCCCACTTCCTGCTTTCCATGTCTATCCTCTCTTCCATTCTCATGCTAAGTTCTTCTAGCTTCTTTTCCCATTCATGTTCCCTTTTTGTGAGCTCTGCTGCCCAATCTTCCTTTGCAGTTTCCTCCTCCTGTCCCTTGGTTTTTCTTGTTGCTCTCTGGCAACCCATTTTTGTTTTATCCTGATTGCCTCAGAGTGGGAAACCTATGTAATTCTGTATGTTAGGTTAGTATTGTGTATGTCAGAGTGTGGGGGGGGGAGGTAGAGGAGGAACTGTGGCTATGTGGGAGAGTAGTGGGGAGGGGGGGTGGGAAGGAGGGAGAAGCAAGTGGGTGAGTGGGAGAGGGAGAGGGGGAAGGAGGGAGAGGTGGGGAGGGGGAGGGTTAAAGAGGGAGGGGAGGGATCAGGTGAAGGAGTGAGATGTCGGTGGGGGAGGGGGGGAGTGTATGTGTGAGTCTGGCAATGTGTGTGTGTGTGTGTATGTGTGAGTCTGGCAATGTGTGTGTGTGTGTGTGTGTTGTGTGTGTATGTTGTGTGTGTGTGTGTGTGTGTGTGTGTGTGTGTGTGTGTGTGTGTGTGTGTGTGTGTGTGTGTGTGTGTGTGTGTGTGTGTGTGTGTGTTAGTTAGTTACCATTTTGTCCTAGGCACATGTCGATTAGACACTAGGCCTGTTGCATATGTGTGCGTGTGTGTGTGTGTCTGTGTGTGTGTTTACCTGGAGTTTACCTGGAGAGAGTTCCGGGGGTCAACGCCCCCGCGGCCCGGTCTGTGACCAGGCCTCCTGGTGGATCAGAGCCTGATCAACCAGGCTGTTGCTGCTGGCTGCACGCAAACCAACGTACGAGCCACAGCCCGGCTGATCAGGAACTGACTTTAGGTGCTTGTCCAGTGCCAGCTTGAAGACTGCCAGCAGGGGTCTGTTGGTAATCCCCCTTATGTGTGCTGGGAGGCAGTTGAACAGTCTCGGGCCCCTGACACTTATTGTATGGTCTCTTAACGTGCTAGTGACACCCCTGCTTTTCATTGGGGGGATGGTGCATCGTCTGCCAAGTCTTTTGCTTTCGTAGTGAGTGATTTTCGTGTGCAAGTTCGGTACTAGTCCCTCTAGGATTTTCCAGGTGTATATAATCATGTATCTCTCCCTCCTGCGTTCCAGGGAATACAGGTTTAGGAACCTCAAGCACTCCCAGTAATTGAGGTGTTTTATCTCCGTTATGCGCGCCGTGAAAGTTCTCTGTACATTTTCTAGGTCGGCAATTTCACCTGCCTTGAAAGGTGCTGTTAGTGTGCAGCAATATTCCAGCCTAGATAGAACAAGTGACCTGAAGAGTGTCATCATGGGCTTGGCCTCCCTAGTTTTGAAGGTTCTCATTATCCATCCTGTCATTTTTCTAGCAGATGCGATTGATACAATGTTATGGTCCTTGAAGGTGAGATCCTCCGACATGATCACTCCCAGGTCTTTGACGTTGGTGTTTCGCTCTATTTTGTGGCCAGAATTTGTTTTGTACTCTGATGAAGATTTAATTTCCTCATGTTTAACATATCTGAGTAATTGAAATTTCTCATCGTTGAACTTCATATTGTTTTCTTCAGCCCACTGAAAGATTTGGTTGATGTCCGCCTGGAGCCTTGCAGTGTCTGCAATGGAAGACACTGTCATGCAGATTCGGGTGTCATCTGCAAAGGAAGACACGGTGCTGTGGCTGACATCCTTGTCTATGTCGGATATGAGGATGAGGAACAAGATGGGAGCGAGTACTGTGCCTTGTGAAACAGAGCTTTTCACCGTAGCTGCCTCGGACTTTACTCTGTTGACGACTACTCTCTGTGTTCTGTTAGTGAGGAAATTATAGATCCATCGACCGACTTTTCCTGTTATTCCTTTAGCACGCATTTTGTGCGCTATTACGCCATGGTCACACTTGTCGAAGGCTTTTGCCAAGTCTGTATATATTACATCTGCATTCTTTTTGTCTTCTAGTGCATTTAGGACCTTGTCGTAGTGATCCAATAGTTGAGACAGACAGGAGCGACCTGTTCTAAACCCATGTTGCCCTGGGTTGTGTAACTGATGGGTTTCTAGATGGGTGGTGATCTTGCTTCTTAGGACCCTTTCAAAGATTTTTATGATATGGGATGTTAGTGCTATTTGTCTGTAGTTCTTTGCTGTTGCTTTACTGCCCCCTTTGTGGAGTAGGGCTATGTCTGTTGTTTTTAGTAACTGTGTTGGTTACCATTTTGTCCTAGGCACATGTCGATTAGACACTAGGCCTGTTGCATATGCGTGTGTGTGTGTCTGTGTGTGTGTGTGTGTGTTAGTTACCATTTGGTCCTAGGCACATGTCGATTAGACACTAGGCCTGTTGTATGTGCATGCGTTGTGTGTGTGTGTGTGTGTGTGTGTGTGTGTGTGTGTGTGTGTGTGTGTGTGTGTGTGTTGTGTGTGTGTGTGTGTGTGTGTGTGTGTGTGTGTGTTTTGTGGGGTGTGTGTGTGTTAGTTACCATTTGGTCCTAGGCACATGTCGATTAGACACTAGGCCTGTTGTATGTGCATGCGTGTGTGTGTGTGTGTGTGTGTGTGTGTGTGTGTGTGTGTGTGTGTGTGTGTGTGTGTGTGTGCATGTATTTGTATGTGTATGCATGTATGTAAGCATGTCTTACAGTGCTCAAGATAATATATAATAATAATATCTTTAGTTGTACAAGGTATACAGACCACAGCTGACATCATTGACATAATACTATATAGAAAGCTCCTTGTTATGCAGAGCATTTCGGGTAAATTAGGTCAATTTTGTCCCAGGATGCGACCCACACCAGTCGACATACACCCAGGTACCCATTTTTACTGATGAGTGAACAGGGACAACTGGAGTAAGGAAACACGTCCAATGCTTCTACCCTTGCCGGGAATCGAGCCCGGCAAAGGGAAGAAGCGTGTGAAGCTTCAACAAGACCCATTTTTCAGTTACCCAGCAAAGACCTGTAGAACCTGTCACTAGCATAGATTCCTTTGCTCAAATAAACGTTTACTTAACCAATCTGTAATGTTTTCTTCTCCCTGATCATGATATAAGGCGGGAAGCACAACACTTGTAGCTAGAGTCACGCAGAAGCCTACATGCAGATTTTACCAGATCCAAGATTAATTACCATAGTACATGGTCAGAAAGGAGGGAAGGAAGTTAAAGGAAGGACAAAAAAAAAGGAATGGGAAAAAAAGGAATGGGAAAAAAAGGAAGGGGAATAACAAAAAAAGGCACAATACCGTGACTGGAAATGGACTTTGTAAATGGTCCAAGTCAGACCGAAACGTTGTTGTAAGCTCCTCTCTTGTATGAGCGGGTTATTTGTGTATAGATATCAATTAGCTATATACTTGTCCAAACTTCCTACCACTACAGATATCAGTAGTAGAACTCAACACACAACTCAGGATATAAATAACCATAATTTAAACCTAGAAGATGATTGATCACGTTGACCCTGATCTAAACCTCCATAATCTGACACCCAGTCAAAACCTATTGGAAAGTAACTGCCTTTATTACACAGCATCACAAGCCACCACTATCCTAAACAATGCTGAAAGTCTATCAGTACTTAACTACAACATCAGGTCCTTAAGCAAACACTATGATGACCTCCTAGCACTCCTTGAATCACTAAAGACACCCTTCTCCTGCATTATTCTTACTGAGACCTGGCTTAAGCAGGACACAATAGATATCTACCCTCTACCAGGATACACAGCAATTCACAACTGCAGAACAAACCAAGTTGGGGGTGGTATTGCAATCTATTACTCTAACCAATTATCTTGTCTTAGCACCACTTGCTTTAGTGATGAATATGGGGAATACATTTTTGCTAATTTTACTGTAAAAAAACCTTAAGACGCTATAACAATCGGTGCCATTTACCGGATACCTCACACAAACATCCCAAATTTCAGTGAGAAATTAAAGTCACTAATAACAAACAGACAAATGAATAAGCACCACCTTCTCTTAGCTGGAGACTTCAACATCAACCTTGGCTTACTAGATGATCAGACTGTAACTGATTTCATCAACAATATGAACAACACACTTCTCATACCAACAATAACTAAACCAACCAGGCTCACTGAGACAAGTGCAACCATAATAGACCACATATGGACCAATATACTAGCCCCCCTTAAATCAGGGATAATCACAGATAGCACTACAGACCACTACCCTACCTTCCTCCTGACAAACATTAGTAAACCACCACTTGAATACAACAAAGTCTCATTTAGACTCCATGACGAGGCCTCAGTAAGGAAGTTCACAGCTGACCTAGAGACTGTTGATTGGCCTACAGAATTCTCCAAGGCCAATGGTATTGATGACTGGACAGACATTTTTCTTAACAAATTACTTAGACTATACAACAAACATTGTCCTATAAAAACAAAACAGATCACAAACAAACGGCTTGGTTGCCCATGGCTAACCAGCACCATTCTGAAATCCATTGACAAGAAACACCAATATGAAAAAGCAATATAGACAGGGCTTAATACACAAAGATACTCTTAAACACTATTCATCAGCTCTCACCAAAGTGATAAAAAAGCAAAACAACTATACTACTCCAGTAGATTCACAGACACTAGAGGAGATATAAAAAAGACCTGGAAAACACTCTCTCAGATTCTAGGGACCCACAAACTGAGAAAAACCAAGAATATTGTCCTAACTAAACCTAATGAAAACACCACTACATCCCACTGACACAGCTAACAAGATAAACGACTTCTTCTCAAACATAGGATCTAATCTCGCCAGTAAAATCCCACATACCAATGCCCATGCCGGGGACTACCTAGATGGAAATTTCCCTAATTCCTTCTATCTTGCACCAACTGAGCCCACGGAAGTCATTGAGATCATAAAGTCACTTAAAAATAACTCGGGGAATCTGTCTCATGTCCCACCATTACTGTACAAGCGAGCGGCCCATGTCCTTTCGCATGCTATTTCATTACTTTTTAACAAGTCAATAGAGACTAGCACCTTCCCGAAACTACTCAAGATGGCAAGGGTTACACCAATACATAAAGGTGGTGACCCTACAGACTTAAACAACTATAGGCCAATATCTAACTTACCATTGCTATCCAAAATCTTTGAGAAACTCGTGCACAGGAGACTGTATTCATTTATAACGGCTCAAAACATACTCAACCCCTGCCAGTTTGGATTCAGGAAAAATAAAAGCACTAATGATGCAATCATAAAAATGCTAGATCTGCTTTACACAGCATTGGAAAATAAGGAATATCCACTAGGAATTTTTATTGACCTAAGAAAAGCTTTTGACACAGTAGACCACGACATCCTACTCCACAAACTTGATCACTACGGTATAAGAGGCCATGCGCTTGCTTATTTCAAATCTTACATTACTAATAGGTATCAGTACGTCACCATTAAAGACACAGCATCAGCAACACGGCCACTTGATACTGGAGTTCCCCAGGGAAGTGTCCTTGGTCCCCTGCTCTTCCTCATATACATCAATGACCTTCCAAACGTATCCCAACACCTGAAACCCATTCTCTTTGCTGATGACACGACTTATGTCATCTCTCACCCTAATCTTGCCACCCTCAACACCATTGTTAATGAGGAGCTGATTAAAAAATCGACTTGGATGACAGCCAATAAACTTACGCTTAACACTGACAAAACCTACTATATTATGTTTGGTAGCAGAGCAGGAGATGCACAAATTAACATTAAGATTGACAACACTCTAATTACCAGAAATAATGGGGGAAAATTCCTAGGCTTATACCTTGACAACAACCTGAATTTCAGCACCCATATCCAGCATATAGCCAAAAAAGTATCCAAAACGGTTGGGATCCTCTCCAAGATACGATACTACGTGCCGCAAAATGCCCTTCTCACACTATACCACTCACTTATTTATCCATACCTCACCTATGCTATTTGTGCTTGGGGATCAACTGCAGCAACACACCTAAAGCCAATAATAACCCAACAAAAAGCTGCAGTAAGAATAATCACTAAATCCCATCCCTGGCAACACATCCCCCCACTCTTCATAGATCTAAACTTACTCCCAGTTCAGTACATCCACACTTACTACTGTGCAATCTACATCTACAGGGCCATAAACTCTAATATCAACCTTGACCTAAAACGCTTTCTTGATAGTTGTGACAGAACCCACAGGCATAACACCAGACACAAACATCTCTACGACATTCCCCGTGTCCGACTAAACCTTTACAAAAATTCAATGTATGTCAAAGGCCCTAAAATCTGGAATACCCTACCTGAGAACTCTAGAACTGCAGACACATTCATCACCTTCAAAACTACCATTAGAAAACATCTTATCTCCCTGATACACCCCGTCAACTAACTACACGAATACCACCTGGTGGTTCACACTTACACTCACTCACTCATTTGACCATAAACAGAAATATTAATCTCAGTCTTAAAATAATGAATCCTGTGATACTCCAATACTGAAATTATGTACTGTGCCAAAACAAAAGCATTCATATTGCTAAACTCACAAACTAGTATTTAGTCACTTAGCCATAATACCAACTTACCTCATAATTTGTAATATTTTACAATTAAGAATAAAACTAAGTATGCCCGAAATGCCTAGCCATGCTAAGCGTTCTAGTGGTACACTCTGTAATCACAATTTTACTACATGTAAACCAAACAATAACCGAATTTCTGTAAACTCAGCATTGTAATCCTTATAGAGAATAAACTTTGAATTGAATTGAATTGAATTGAACATGGCCCTTCCATGTTGATATCTATGTTTTTAGGTACAGGTACACATAAGTACAAATATTATACTTAACAACGTATGTGTAAATTACCTAGGATAACCCTAAAATAAAAAAGCCAGAGTGACTCATTTTCATTTGGGCTCCTGGTAAGACATGCAAGCAAATCAAAAGAAATTGACAAGTGAGATATATAACACGTCCCAACTTACACATAAATATATTACTTACTCTCTTCAGTAATCATTTACTTTAGTTACTCGTTTTTTTATAATGTAAATTCTACAGCTGTAAATGGGTTGTGCAAAATTGACAGTTATATCTTGGACCTATGGGGAAAAAACTTTTGATAAGCAAAATAAAATATAACCCAACGTAATCTAACTTATAATTTAACTCAATGTGCTATACTACTGCAGATATACTACAGCAGAACATTAGATAGAAAGCGGAGTTTTCACTAATAATATTCGGTAGATATTATTAGGTGTTATATCCTTTTCCGTAAGTTATCGCTTTAAAAACCTAGTTTTCTCTGAGAAATGTTAGTACGTTTTCTTTTTTTGCTCATGAAAATTCTAACCACAACTTAACTTCACTTAGAAGACTGCTTTAGAGGGCAAGCAAGTTTATTTAAGTACATGTACACATAAGTACAATTGCCATACATAGTGTAAATTGCCCAGGATAACCCAAAAAAGTCTGAGTGACGGATTTCCAATGGGGTCCCTGTAATATCCTGTTATTTAAACCTTAAATCAAATCAAGTCAAATCAAGTTTATTCTCTATAAAGATTACAATGTTGGGGTTTACATATTATAAGATATTGTGTGGTTTACATATTAAATAAAACTAATTACAGAGAGTGCCACTATCACACCTAGCATGACTAGGCATTTCGGACAGACTCAGATTAATTCAAAACTCTATATTGGAACAGATTAAGGAGCATATTAGTATTAAGGCTAAGTAACTGCATTACAGTTAGTACATAAGAACATAAGAAGGAACACTACAGCAGGCCTACTGACCCATTCGAAGCAGGTCCATGTCCCCCCCCCGGAATAGCCCAATGTAAGTAAGTAAGTAAATTTATTCAGGTATACACAAATACAGTTACATAGAATTATCATACATAGCAGCATATGTGTAGAGAACCTGGGATAACCCAAAAAAGTCAGACAGAGTGACTTATTTCCATTGGGGTCCTTTTACCTTATTATTAGAATATAAAGGTTATAATATTTTCTTATTATTCTACAATGAAGATAACATCTTATTATCATACTAAAAAGACTATCTACTACACGAGGGTCATTAAGACTATCTACTACAGAGGGCATTAAGACTATACACCGAGGGTCATTAGCTCTACATACAGGGTCATACTAGGATAAGGTAAAATTTACACGTATTTTAGCTAAAAATAGAAAATCATTCCCCTCCCTTTCTGTAGCTTCATTCATCAGACACCTTTTGGCAGTCTTCTTGAACTGGTTCATGCTATGACTGGCTTTGACATGTGCGGGTAGTCTGTTCCCGCACATGTCAAAGCCAGTCATAGCATGAACCAGTTCAAGAAGACTGCCAAAAGGTGTCTGATGAATGAAGCTACAGAAAGGGAGGGGAATGATTTTCTATTTTTTAGCTAAAATACGTGTAAATTTTACCTTATCCCTAGTAATGACCCTCGTATTGTAGATAGTCTTAATGACCCTCGTGTAGTAGATAGTCTTTTTAGTATGATAATAAGATGTTATCTTCATTGTAGAATAATAAGAAAATATTATAACCTTTATATTATAATAATAAGGTAAAAGGACCCCAATGGAAATAAGTCACTCTGTCTGACTTTTTTGGGTTATCCTAGGTTCTCTACACATATGCTGCTATGTATGATAATTCTATGTAACTGTATTTGTGTATACCTGAATAAATTTACTTACTTACTTACATTGGGCTATTCCGGGGGGGGGGGGACATGGACCTGCTTCGAATGGGTCAGTAGGCCTGCTGTAGTGTTCCTTCTTATGTTCTTATGTACTAACTGTAATGCAGTTACTTAGCCTTAATACTAATATGCTCCTTAATCTGTTCCAATATAGAGTTTTGAATTAATCTGAGTCTGTCCGAAATGCCTAGTCATGCTAGGTGTGATAGTGGCCCTCTCTGTAATTAGTTTTATTTAATATGTAAACCACACAATATCTTATAATATGTAAATGACCCACCTAGTTAGGTCACTTCCACTTAAGGAAGGAGCACGGCATCAGACCTAGTAGCACAAGCTAGTCAGGTCTAACTCACACCCACCCACACTCACTCATGTACTTATCTAACCTAATTTTAAAACTACACAACGTTTTAGCCTCTATAACTGTACTCGGGAGTTTGTTCCACTTATCCACAACTCTATTACCAAACCAGTGCTTTCCTATATCCTTTGTGGAAATTTATTTGGTCCCTAAAGTTCCACAGGACAGATCCGGCATGGCCGTAATGGAATGGCTGAGCTGGGTGGCCCTTATACCCCACCCAAAATAAAGCATTCTCTAGTTGGCGTGGATTGTTGGTAAGCTTATGTAATTTATAGATTTAACCTTCAGGGAAGGAGTAGGTAGCTTTACTGGTAGTACACTAATATTAGGATCATTGAGGCAACTGTAGATAATAATAATGTAGACCTAAGACCTTAACATAGGTAGTAATAGGCCGATAATGTAGGCAAACACTAGGATAAGTTAGCTAGGGAGAACTGGCAGCCCTAGTTTGAACGAAGAGACGAGGGCCTGGAAGAGAGACCAGCTCGTTCTTCTTAAGACAGACACCAACTGGACAAGACATGCCGTGATCAGCAGACGGCGCCCCCCACGTGTCTTCACATTTGAGACCTAGGGAAATCTGGTAGAGGCACCTCGATGTACCATAGATGGCCTCCTCCATCAGGCCCATACAGTAAGACAAGACCTCCACTTTATCTCGTAGATTTCTGGCCAGTGTCTGGGGAGAATTGTGAGTGAGTTTGATCTGTGGGCCCGGTGTGCAACAGGCAGTGCATGCCCAGTAAGTACCAGTGTCTCAAGGCAGTCTGGAAGCTAGTGTCCGTGTCTGCATAGTTATACTAGGGGATACATACCCTCTTGGATATAGGAATTTCTGAGGTGCAGGCAGGACACTAATAACGACTGAATATTGCAGGAATTAAGGCTCCCGGTTGCACGTGGTTTCTGAGGGGAAGTCCAAAGGGGCTAAGGCTAAGCTTAGGGAAGTTGAAGATCAGGATATATGCTGCAACACCAAGTTAGTCCTTTATACGTGCATGCAGGCGAGTTTTCTGCAACATCAATCATTTGTGAAAATCTGTCCTATAAGCCACTTGTGAGGCTGAGGTACCCACCTCAGAGCTCGGTGTCAACAGAGTTTGCCAGGGTAGGCGACTCACTTGGAGGCAGTCCACACAAATTTTCACATCCTTCCTGAATGTGCATTTTTCCAACTTGAAACCATTGCTGCGAGTCCTGTCTTGGCTGGAAATTTTCAGCACGCTATTTACATCCCCTTTATTTATTCCTGTTTTCCATTTATACACCTCGATCATATGCCCCTAATTCTACGCCTTTCAAGAGAGTGCAGATTCAGATTCGTTAGGTAATAGTTGTATTACGTATTTCTATTTATTTATTTATTTTATTTGTTTTATGTTTTTGCAAACAGTGCATTGAGATTTTATATTTACAATAGCGGGTTGCAATGCAAAGAGAGCCTCTATTATGCCTAGGCATTATGGGCCAACTTAACATTATTGGCTTACAGACTACTTAACACTAAGGATTTTATCATAGTTGTACAGTAGATTATTAATTATAAGTGAATTAAATTTGTATAAGACAAAGGATATATTCATATAGTCTAAAATGCTTTTTGTAAAAACAATGGTTCAGTTATATTCCTGTCAACAATGGATGAAAGGTTCAAAGTGATTGTTGAAGTTATGATGTGGGAGTACATAGGTGAGTATGTGTGTACTGAGTATTTAGCGTTTAGTCTAGGGTGATTAAGTGGCTTTTGAGAAGAGTCTTTAACTGATGTTCAGACTGGGTTACTTTAATATCTTCTGGTAATAAATCCCATATTTTAGGGCCCTTTATGTGCATAGAGTTTTTACACAGTGTGATATGGACACGAGGTATATCAAAAAGAGATCTGTGTCTTGTGTTGTGGTCATGTGTCCTGTTTAAGTTGGTGAGGAGAAGTTTGAGTGGAGGGTTTATATTTGTGTGTATTGTTCTGTGTATCTATGTTTATAGTCAATTGGGTGAGTGTAGGTGCGAATTGTGGGGAATCACAGATATCGAGGGGAGGTCTAGGTTATTTTTTGTGTGTATGATACAAGAGAATAGGCGGTTTTCATGTAGTTAGCTGTTAAAACAGCTAAATAACTCAACTATGTGACAATCATTTATAATAATAATAATTATATAATATCTTTATTTACTACTAGTACATGTACAAGGCATACAGGCCTAACTGACATCAGTGACATACTACTATGTAGAAAGCCCCTTGTTATGCTGAGCATTTCGGGCAAATTAGGTCAATTTTGTCCCAGGATGCGACCCACACCAGTCGACTAACTCCTAGGTACCCATTTTACTGATGGGTGAAAATAGACAACCGGTGTAAAGAAACACGCCCAATGTTTCTACCCACGCTAGGAATCGAATGCAAACCCTCCAGAGGCATCGCTAGAGTTCGTGTCACTCGGGGCGGAATCTTTGGTGTCACCCCCATTAAATTCAAGGCCGGGGGGATGGGGGGGGGTAAACTCCAGTTATGTCACTACTGCATGACCAGTGACAAATGTTTAGCAACGAGAACGTTTAAGGACCATAAACTGAACAGGAGAATACTTCTCAACTTTATTAATGATAAATAATCGTAGTAATATTGAGGAAACAAACTCAAATACCACTTTAAGTACAGCCAACAGATCCTACATTTATTTATCTTCAACAATGCAAAAACAAAAACAAAAAAACTTGAAAAATAAACACTAGTTCCAGTTTGACCTTGAGCACAGGTAACATCTCAATGAATCTGATCTTACATTTCCTTGCCTTCACTTATGCAAAATCATCTATCACATCATCAAAATCAATGATTTTCCCTATGTAGGCTTATTTGTACTTTGTTAATATATAATAGGTTATATAGAAACGAAGGATTCCTCTCTTATGTTGGTGCAGCACTGTTTTGTGCATTAGTGTCACCTTCTTTAGAGGCTCTATGGTGTCACCCCCTAAGTGGTGTCACCCGGGGCGGACCGCCTCCCTCCCCCCTTACGACGCCCCTGAGATCCTCGCCGTGTGAAGCGAGAGCTTTGGCGATCAGGTCAAGGGGCACCGTGGCCCGATGGGGGGCACCTCGTTTTACAATAAAAGTAAATACAACTAAGCCAGGATAACCCCAAAAAAGGTCAATGTGGCTCATTTCTATTCCGGTGATTTTATCGTCTTCCCGGAGGTGACTCACAACAGTCGACAACCACTCAGGTACCTATTTTACTTAATAATGAACAGAGGCAACAAGTGTACAGACACTAGCCAGGTGAGTACTTTGATTGTGAGTCAATGACGCAACCACTGATCCACGAATTAAGTTAGTAGTACCGCCTGTTATGTTACCATCCTGTGAGCGGTAGCGCAAAAAAAAAAAAACAGGATTACGGAGGTCACAATGTTCAGCATAACTCTGGGCATTCTGCATACATAACTGTCACCCATTTCTGTACAACCACTGTATCATGCTGAAGTAAATTATTATTATTATCATCATTCTCAGACCCTACCAGGCACAGCTATACCACAAAAAATATATTAGTCAATTTATATATAACAATTTCATATGGGTAATGAACACAATACAATTTGGAGTTACAGACTCCAAAACATTCAAGTATCTTACATGACTGTCAATGCGGTGTCTCGTGGCTTGGTTGGCAACGCTCTTGCTTCACACACTGGGTGTCCGTGGTTTAATTCCCGATACGGGTGGTAATGCGGGCGCATTTCCTTACACCTGCTGTCCCTGTTCACCCAGCAGTAAGTACCTGGGTGTTAGTCGACTGGTGTGGGTAGCATCCTGGGGGCCAAGACTGAAGTACCCCAATGGAAATAAGAAACAGTTGCTTGCTTGCTTACGTACTAATCCTCGATGACGCACTGACTTTCTTGAGTTATCCTGGGTGAACCTTCCGCGTTAAAAACCCGAACGCATCTTAATATATGAAACTTGAGGGGACTGGTTACAGCAACCACTCGAGTATACTATAATTCCTCTCTCGTATTCTTGAGTGGTGGTAAACAGGTTACATGAACCCTAACGTTATAATTCTCGTGTAATCGATAAGATTTAAACCCAATTTACCAAGCAGCTTTTCCGCGTATATTTGCTGGTTAGTCTGTGTGACACCAAGAATGAGGGTAATATTCTCGACCTAAAAGTTAGTAAACTTAAGTCTTACTCTTCATAAATTCACACATTTATATCAGCTGCAGAAACCTTGTTAGGAGTATATTATATACGAAAGTGAGCCCCAGAAATAGGGACGAAAGAGCAATAGGCTACATGTCACACCATGCAAGAAATGGAATAAATATGTTAGGTAAATGGACACAGATGCAGCTGTGATATTTTATTTGGCAACGTTTCGCTCTCCAGGAACTTTGTCAAACCATTACAAACATTGTAATGTAGTAATGGATTGACAAAGCTCCTGAAGAGCAAAACGTTGCCACAATAAAATGTCACATTAGTTTCACTCAAAACAATATGAAGCTCAACTACTCAGATATGGAAAACTTTAGGTAATTAAAACTGTATCAGGATATACAACAAATTCTAACCATACAATAGAGGGAAAAGTAATGTGAAGGACCTGCAAGTGATAATGTCAGAGGATCTCACCTTCAAAGACCATAATGTATCTACCGCATCTGCTAGGAAAATGATAGGATGGATAATGAGAACCTTCAAAACTAGAGACGCCAAGCCCATGATTCTCTTCAAATCGCTTGTTCTCTCTAGGCTGGAATACTGCTGTACACTAACTGCCCTCTTCAAGACAGGCGAAATTGCTGACCTAGAGAATGTAGAAAGAACTTTCACGGTACACATAAGTACGATAAGGCACCTAAACTACTGGGAACGGTTGAAATCCCTTGATTTGTATTCCCTGGAGCGCAGGCGAGAGATACATGATTATATACGCTTGAAAAATCCTAGAGGGATTAGTACCAAACTTGCACACGAAAATCACTCCCTATGAGAGCAAAAGACTCGGCAGGAAATGAAACATTTCCCCAATGAAAAGCAGGGGCGCCACGAGTACACTGAGAGACAACACAATAAGTGTCCAGGGCCCCAAGATTGTTCAGCTGCCTCCCAGCATACATAAGGTGGAATACCAACAAACCCCAGGCTGTCTTCAAGAAGGCACTGGACAGGCACCTAAAGTCAGTACCTGACCAGCCGAGCTGTGGTTCGTACGTCAGTTTGCGTGGGGCCAGCAGTAACAGCCTGGTTGATCAGACCCTGATCCACCACGAGGACTGGTCTCAGACCGAGCCGCGGGGGCGCTGACCCCCGAAACCCTCTCCAGTTATACTCCAGGTATGTGCATTTACCTAACATTTTTGTCCGTAATAATACCATTACCGGATTATTATTATTATAATCATGGGGGAGCGCTAAACCCGTAGGATTATACAGCGCATGTGCGGGGGATAGAAGGTATTCAGGCTCAATTCAGGGAACCGGAGCACAAATCCAATTCCCTAGATCAAGAGCCCCTCACCAGCGTCAAGGAACCTCCCTTGAGGGGTACCATTACCGGAATAGATTTATTTCGAATAACCAAGAGTCTCTCCAATTCCAGCTACCGAACACCCTTCTTAAGTCGTAATTAGATTATGTTTACGTGATAAAATTATCTTCCTTAATAACTGCAGCTTCTAAAAATAACCAAGATAATCTTTAGCTTATAGCAAAAGATGAGAAAACTCTGGTGAACTCGAGAAGCTGAAGTATTACACTGCGTACTGGTTCATAATCTTGTCAAAGGATACAAGGAAATATTCACTTCGTAATGGGTAAGCCAGGAAAGCCACACATTCACATTTTCAATCCCCACCCGAACTGTGCTTTGTTTATAATCTAGTAAACGGTCTTGGAGGGTCCCCTAAACTCCAAGTTTCCACTTCACCCACCTCCTCCCAGATTGTCTCCCTGTCTCCGTGTCTCCTGTCTTCTGTCGGTCTCGTGTCTCCTGTCTATCAGTCGGTGTCCGTGCCTCCCTGGTCTATCTCCCATCATCCGTGTCTCCAGTCTGTCCTTCATCTGTGTGTGTGTCTCTCTCTTTCACCTAACCTCTGATCTAACAAAGGTCAATCTGGTCAAAGTCAAGAAGCAAGTAATCAGATTATGATCTAATACTCAACTCAGCGTTCTCTTAAAAGGTTGAAGATAAGCCGGTGATAAAGCCTGACACAAAAGCCATAAAACCTAAACACTGAAACCCCCTACAGGTATTCAACACATCATAAATCTGCGACCAGTCTGGTATGCCTCACAACCCTGCTCTAATCCACTCTCAGTATGAAGAAATAAGAAAGCTAACTGAGCACTTAACTGCT
Source organism: Cherax quadricarinatus (assembly GCF_026875155.1). Taxonomy (NCBI): domain Eukaryota; kingdom Metazoa; phylum Arthropoda; class Malacostraca; order Decapoda; family Parastacidae; genus Cherax; species Cherax quadricarinatus. The sequence goes on from NC_069405.1 coordinate 87,327,515, forward strand.
AATAATAAGCGTGATCCCATAAACACAGCAGGATCGTGACATGCAACACGACACCTTAGAACAGATCGGAGTAACTAATATATATCATTCAAAACAAAGTCAGAAATCCAATAAAAAGAACAAGACACTCAAAATAATGTAGATAAAGAACTACAGGTAAGAAATTTGAAAGGCCCGTGTCAGAAGCCACTGTCATGTTCACTAACAAACAAAACACCTCCACCTCCGGGTATGCAGTTCTAAACACACCATACCACGGGCGGGGATAGAACCCGCGATCAGAGGGTTCTATCCCCGCCCGTGGTATGGTTTGTTTGCAATCGTGTCATTACGATTTCGTGAGTTATGCAGTTCTAAATTGTCTAGTATATTAAATTCCCTCCATTGCTCATTCTGGGAGGCAGCTCCATAGGTCGACTTCTCAGCACCTTTTTTTTCGCAGAAAAACCTGCAATTTAGGAGAGGAATCTTATGGCGATGTGTCAGTTTCTAATAGATTATTGTCAAGTGAACTGTCAGTTGTGACTTTTCTTAGCATCTTACGCTTCCCAAAACTGAGTCTAATAACTCTAATAGGTATCGACACAATCAAAGGACCGACACTTTTAAATAAAAACAAAAATGATAAATGGAAACAATCTGTATTTACAGTTTTCGATTTGTAGCTCAAAGTCGACTTGAAGATGGTAATTTAAGTAAATAAGTAAGCTTATTCAGGTATACACAAATACAGTTACATATATTATCATACATAGAAGCATATGTGTAAAGTACCTACGATAACCCAAAAAAAAAGTCAGAGAGAGTGACTTATTTCCATTGGGGTCCTTTACGATAATACCATTTCATGTCGGGGGAAGTGAAGGACGTGACTGCTGGGAAAGTCACTGACAACAACAACCTACCTGGACATGTATTAATAAGGTGGTTTGTTTGTAAGGTAGCACTGAGTTTTTTCTGACTCTGATCTCTGTCAGAGAATGACCCACTCAGTGATAAACTGATGCCGAGGTATTGGTGACTACGCAACCGCTGTTTTTGCCGGAGTTAAATATCAGTTACTAAGCAACGACTCCCGTATTGTTGCTGGGTATCAGTGATTAGGTAACCCTGGACGTGACGCTGTTGGTATTAGTCATCAATCAACGGCTGACTTAATGGTATAATCAAGTGTCCAGTAGAGGTGTAGGTGCTACAGCTTGATTTTCCCCTCTATTTTAAAGTCAAAATACTTTTTTTTTTAAACTAGACACATGTGCAACATCTGGGTATCTTTATTGTAGACGTTTCGCTATCCAGTAGCTTTATCAATACAAATTCAAGGACATAGTTTGAAGACAGTGAACTATATACAAAAGATGAGGTAATAGATGAGGTGTATGAGACAATAAGTCCGTCAGCCTGGAGTCGATGTGTCCATCAAGACTGATGAACTCAACACATCGGGTCCAGGCTGAAAGACTGATTACCTCGTACTTCTCATCTCCCTCTATTACTTTCCGTACTGGACTGAAGAAGCCACTGACTTCTGGAGTTAGTAACTCCAGAGGTCAGTAGGCCAGGAAGGTTAGCATCCCAAGATTAGTAACTTTATTTAGCTACAGCTACGCATAAGTACAATTGTCGTACATAATAACACGTGTGGAAATTACCTACAATAACTCCAAAAAACGTCAAAGTGGCTTATTTCCATTAGGGTTATTTTTTAAGGTAATTTTCCATGAAGAGACCCACAACAGTTGACGAATTCCTAGTTTTTTTTTATTTGATTTAAAGTCCATACCATGTCATATATAAAGCCATGGATAATGTACAAACCTGAGAATGCGTGTTACCTCACACACTATACATGCGATACTGCGTCCAACAGTATAGGTAAACAAGCAAATACAATCATAAAACAGTAACAAACAGAAACAAACAGGTACAGAAAACACAATCATAACATAAATGAAGCCCTAGCCACGGCCTCGAAAGTTATCCATAACCCACTGTGGAATATATATTCCATAAGTGCATACAACATTCCATACAAGTGCCGCAACATATAACCGGAACACGAGTTATATGTATTATGCACGTTACCCTCAACGTATATACACTGCCTCTACCTGAATGAAGGTGGGGACCAACCTACAAGTGCAAACCACACACATCCCTAACACCCACATCCACCTGATAACGCAGTTACAAGGACCGACTATATACATACACACACCTGCCATACCTTACCACTTACTGATATTCCCTCCCGAAGAGGACCCAGAGATGACTGCGGCCACACTAGTGTACCATGGAGTCAACGAACCAGACATATCCTCCTCCTCGCTAGTGTCCACAGTTAGGAGTACATATGGTGTTGTCGATTATGAGATGCACCAGATGAACTGACCAGAAGAGTGCTTGAGCAGCATATGTCGTATCATTGTAGAAACCTTTCTCCCTCGGGAGCCAGAGACGGGTCATCGCAAGATTGAGACCCGTGCCAGGACTACGGTCTTGGCGAACATTATACATACATACCTTTACCACTTGATTACTTCGTGCGGCAGAAGCCTGTCTCACACATCTAAACAAACTAGGAACACGGAACAGTATCATAAAATAGCAATACATAAAAAGTATAGAGAGTAATGCAGACTCAGAGGCGTCGCTAGGGTTGGTGTCACCCAGGGCAGCATCTTTGGTGTCTTCCGGGGCAGAATCTTTGGTGTCACCCGGGGCAGCATCTTTGGTGTCACCGGGGCAGCATCTTTGGTGTCACCCGGAGCAGCATCTTTGGTGTCACCCGGGGCAGCATCTTTGGTGTCATCCGGGGCAGCATCTTTGGTGTTACCCCCATGAAATCCAAGGGCGGGGGGATAGGGGTAGTAAACTCCAGTTACGTCACTGCTGCATGACCAGTGACTAGTGTTTAACAATGAGAACGTTTAAAGGCCATAAACCAAGCTTTATTAATGATAAAATAAATAATCGTAGTAATATTGAGGAAACATAAACTCAAATACCACTTTGAGTATAGGCAACAGATCCTGCATTTATTCAACTTCAACAATGAAAAAAAAAAACTTGAAAAATGAAGAAAAAATTAGTTCCGATTTAACCTTGAGTACAGGTAACATCTCAACGAATCTGATATTTCATTGCTTTGCCTTCAATCCTGCAAAATCATCTATCACATCATCAAAATCAATAATTTTCCCTATAGAGACCTATTTGTACACTGTAATCCTATAATAGGCTATATAGAAACGAAGGATTTTTCTCTTAGGCTGCTGCAGCATGGTTTTGGTCACTAGTGTTACCTTCTTCAGAGGCTCTATGGTGTCGCCCCCTATATGGTGTCACCCGGGGCGGCCCCCCCCCCGCCCCCCTTACGACGCCCCTGAATGCGGTGTTTGTTAAAATCAAAACACTATATATAAAAGGCAATAAAACAATACATACTTGCCAAATGAACATAAATACAAAATAACATTAGAGAGGCCAACCAGTGCACGCACTCTAAGACATATCACACCTGATATGCAATACAAAACACATTGTCAGGTGAGTTATCAATACACCTACAGGCCTATACAGCTACAACCCCGAGGCCTATCGAAAATACAATATCATACCACATAATTATATCCCAAGTGCCACAATCCATTCACAGCAACCATATGGTTGAATGAAACATAAGAACAGACTGAAACACTGTGACACGCTGGATGAAATCTTCACCTTCACATTCAACCATCCCCTAGCACACAAACCTAACACACATAACTAGCATTGCCAACGCCCATGTACACCCTTCCCCCTGGAAGACTAGCCCATCAGAACCCCTGACGTTACAAATTCTATAAATCCCTCATCGCAAAATCCCTGTAACCCACCATAAATTCCTCCTTCCATCTCCCCCCATATAACGCTCTGTTACGGCACTTAGACCTGTAAAAAGATGCAGCTAACGCCATTTTCTGTTCGTCCACTCCCACGTCCCAAACTGCCCAAGAAATAAATATGAAATCTGTTACCAAATACGCCACTGCATTCTGAACCTGCGCTCCCCCCCCCTTATCCAAGCTTAACACCTGCAAGACGGACAACCAATCCCCTACTAACCGAATCACACGACCGAACCATTCCCTCACAACGCCAAGACATTCACAAAAATACACCGCATGAAAAGCTATATCGTCCCCACCACAGGCACAGCATTCCCACACTTCCCTGAGCCTCCTATTAAATAAAACTACCCCCGATGGCAAAAATCGCATGTAAAAACCGAAACATCACCTCCTGAATGCACGGTCATATACACAGTGTTTGTAAGCGCACCCAAATATCTTGCCATGCATACATAGGGTATGCCTCCTCCACCACAGCCACTTCCCGACCACTCCCCACCCTCTCGAGAACCCCCACCTTCACACTTACAAGATCCCGAACAATCATCAAAGCCCCCAACATGGCCTCACAATCCTGTAAATCCTTACCCCCACCATCGTTGCATATCCTCATGCACCCTACCTATCCCCCCCACCTCACCCTCCCACAGAAAACTCTGTTTCACATACACACTCATCAATCTTCATTCCAACGGAATAAGCCCCAGCCCACCCTGGCTAAGCCGAAGCGTGACCACCCCTCTACTTAACCAATCACAGCCCAAACCCCAGATAAACCAAAAACCTTACGCAACAGTCACCTAACATAACATGGCACCAAAGGGTACATTACAGCAACATGCCTACTTTACTATATAAGAGTATGTTTGCCATGATCACCCTTTGGTGCAACGTGAGGTGCAATGGCAGCAATCCCTCAAGTCGCCTCAGCACACAATCAACAACTCTCTCCGAATTAACTCCTCTCGCCTCCCTCGCATACACAACCCCACAAATCTTAACTTGATACACAACACTCCACCCGCCCCTGTCATCTGGGCCGGATTACCGCATAGGCAAACTAGGCATTTGCCTAGGCCCTGCGCATTTGGGGGCCCCGCGGTCCAAGGGGTTCAGGGGCTCATCCAAGACTGCACACATGGTGCAAGTGCAAAGGGGTCCCTACCTAAAAAGTTCAAGTGTTTGGAGAGTAAAATTGATTTTTAAAAATTCATCAAAACAAAAATAAATAATGAAATAAAATAAAATAAAAATAAATAAACCTAACCATAGATGGCAACACTCAACACGCCTTTGTTTACATCAGAACAGCTGTGTTTTCCCGCTAATGGGTGAGTATGGGAGATTCCTCTCCAATTTTCTGTAGTAATTACACGTTATCTAGACTTGTACTGTGACAAATTAACTGAAGTATTGTTGATAGACATTGATGTGTATGGATAAATGTTTGTTTTCGCCTCTAAATGTTAAGGGATGAAGCTTTTGAAATGTTTGAAGAGAAAGCTAAACTGCTGGTGAAAGACTACAGTTACCGGGCTGATCATCAGCGTCAAGGAAGAGGAAACACAATTTTGAAGAGCCAGACAATGAAATTGTGTTGCTACCAAGGCAGAAATGTAAGACAGCTACATACTTCGTCATTCTAGACTCACTGATTACAGAATTGGTGAAAAGAATAAATCTACCAGAATCTCAATGACAAGTTTGGATTTCTGTTCAAAATTACTACTATGCCAGATGCAGAATTGAGAGAAGCTGCATTGAAGTTGCAACAACACCTTTCAGAAGATGTTCAGGACACATTTGTTGAAGAAATAGTTCATTTTTCTGGGTATATGAATCAGATTAAAGCTCCACCTGAAAAATGTGCACCCTCAGCTGCTTTGAAACATTTATGAAATGCAGGTATCTCAGAAACCTTCGCTAATGTTGACATAGTGTATCGCCTTTACCTAACACTTCCAGCTACTAACTGTGAAGGAGAACGTTCATTTTCTGTTTTGAAAAGAGTGAAAAACCAGCTCCGTTCAACAATGAGCCAAGACAAATTGTGTAACCTAGCCTTGTTGACCATTGAGTCTGACCTAACAAGAAATATTGATTTTCAGAATATAATTGATGATTTTGCCAATATGAAATCCAGAAAAAAGTTTAAGAAGTGCCAGTGAATATAAACAATTCTTTACTTTCTTGAATTTATATGATTTGATAGTCTTATGCATGATGCAATGATAACAATAATGGTCAGTGATTTATAAAGGGAATAATAGTGCTGTAGTGGTTATGCTGAATATAATAGGTACATGATGTCACTACTTTAATAGCCTAATCTAGTAATACTATGCTGTCTTGAGTTTATTCTCTTTAAAATGCATGATTTAACAAGATAGTTATAATGGCTGTTGGTAAATGGTTTTGGTTGTCTTGATGTACTTTCCCTATTAAATTTAATCTAAATAGCCAGAATGTATTTAATTAGACCTTAAACAGGCTCACACCCCCCCCACCCCCAAGCTGGAAGGGGTCGCTTCACTTACCCGTAACTCAAAGGGGCCCCGCCAATCTGAATAGCCTAGGGCCCGGAGACTTCTTAATCTGGCCCTGCCTGTCATCCCCTCCACCCAAACCAGTCCCCAAGTTCCAAAAACTTTGACTTTGCCATATTAATTTTCATCCCTGTGGCCTCCCCAAACACAGTCACAACCCTCTCCCTCCCCCACTAGAACCGTCGTATCATCAACGTAACCTACAATACCTGGACACCCGGCACATTACTCAGCCTCCACCCCCTCCCTCACACACTGCTGAACCACCCTATAAAACAGATCCTGTAGATATGTGAACAATAATTGCGAGAGTGGACACCCCTGTCGCAATCCCCTACCCATTTGAACTTTCATCCCCACCCTACCATTGACCTGCACACACATACATGCCCCCTGGCACAAAGCCCTTGCCCAAGACACGGTTTCCTCCCCAAACCCCTGCCATCTCATAAACCGCCACAACGCTTCTCTTTCCATGCTATCATATGCTGCCTGCCAATCCAGCGCTAACACTCCGTCCCCTCCCAACTCCTGCCGCTGCTCTATAAAGCCCCTTATCAACCCGTGCCCCTCATACACAGGCCTACCCAGTACCCAATATTATCCCCCATCTATAACCTTATAAATTACCTTTTTCAATCAGTTTTGTAAAATCCTCGCAAATAACTTATAATTGCCGCATATGAGCGATATAACCCTATAATCTTGCACTGTAGACTGTTGGGCCCCCTTTGGCAACAACACCACCACCGCTGTCCACTGCAATTCCCCCATCAACCCCCTCCCTTTTATTACATTAAAAAACCTTGCTAAAAACTCCTTTAAAAACCCCAATGCATGACAGAAATCACTTGGCAAACCATCTATGCCCAGAGCTTTACCCAAGCTCATGCCCAACAATGCTTGCCATACCTCACACTCCAGAATAGGACCCCCTAAAGCCTCCCTGTCCACCCTCTCAAGCACACATTGCATCCAACCCCCCATGTCCTGTAGAGCCGCTTCACTTATGCCCACACTCGCCACATATGACCTAAACCATGCATCAACATAACCACCCATACTCTCTGGTTGTGACCAACACTTGACTCTCCCTACACCCCTTCATCCCCTCATGCACATGCAATCCCATCACTTCTGTGGCCAGTCTCCTCTGTCTCTGCCCCCTCAAAATACAAGCTAATAGCCGATCCCCCCCAGAGTACCTCCTCCAAACCCCCAACACCCGTGCACCATCAAACGATCATTTTGCAAGACCCTTATACTTCTTTTAACACATCACTTTCTGCAACAGGGTAACCTGCACCTCTACCCCCATAACAATCCCTCAGCTGCCCTTCAAGATACCCTATAAGCCCATAGGCCAACTGATTTTCCCCCACCCACATCATACATAGAAGTCCCTCATGCATGTTTTAGCCACTGTTTCCCACCAACTAACCAAGTCCCCCTCCTCAGGTGCCCCATTCCACAAACTCACCCACAATTTTGCAAACGACTCCCGCCCATCCCCCCCCTTGGAGCAAACGGACATTCAATTTCCAGTAACTCCCATATCATATAGGTAATCCCTCCCACCCTAAATCCACCAATGACTCCCCGATGGTCGAAGAAAGCCATGTCCAGCACGCTTATCCTTTCGTACTTCGATCATGAGAGGCACATACAGTCTGCAAAGCTTGGCCGCATACCCACGACATACAAAAGTGTGCTCAACCCCCCTTCATCTATTAACCCCACACTAGTCAACAAATCCCCCAAAACTGCAGAACAATACCCCGCACCCCGTGGTTCCACATCCTTATGCCTGATAACAAGTTCCAATCACCACCTACGACTCTCATGGCAGGAAGTGACCTCAGATGATATACTATAGCCTCCCTCACAAACCTATTCTTCACAAGACCATCCCCCTCCGCCGGTCCATACACACACAGAGAAGGCGGCCCTATCCCTCCCCCATAACCCTGACCACCCTCCCCTCCCCACCCTCTTCACAATGGCGCACAAATGGGCTAGTCTCCCTACTCATGATTGCCACACCTCCTTTCAATCTTGTCCTGTGTGCCACGTACACTTGAAACCCCTCTATCATTTAAGCACATCCTGGGTTATAACTGTGTTCCTGAATGAACACCTCTACCCTGTAATGTACTAAAAATTCACAGAACCATTTACACTTCCTTGCAGACCTCAAAGCACTAATATTAAGTGTTAGGCACTTAAAATGGATAATGGGGGTTTTCCTTTTGACACTGACCACCCTTTTCCCTAGTCCATTTGTTACCCCCTCTGCTCCCTCCCCCATCCCTTAGAATTATCAGTCACTGGGCCCAGCCCTTTAGGACCACCTGGACATCTCAGCATTACATCTGCCCACATCTTTTTACTCGTTCACTGAGCAGGTTTCAGTACATCCTCTGTGTCAGAAGGAGCAGCTGCATGCTTCTGTGACCCACTGTCCACCTGCATCATATCCTCTGAAGGGCAGGCCTGATGTATGTCCGCCTCCACAGTACAAACCTGCAAGTCTGTAGCAACGCCAACCTCTGGCATACTGCCATCCACTACACCTGCATCCACAGCAGACTCAAGATCTAGTGCAATGTCCAGCACAGCACTCACTCCCTAGGTTCCCAACAGATCATCCAAGACAGAGGCGATCAAGGCCTCCATGTCACTGACGACCTTGCCATCCTCAGGGTCTGTCTCTGAAGAAGGCGGTCCCCCACGAAGTGTGGCACATGCAGTCTCATCTCAGTCCTCTCCACCTCGGCACTCCATGCCATGCCTGGCAAAGGCACACGCACCGACTCACTAGGCGGAGCCGGCTCTTCATGTTCCTCCCGCGCCTCTGTGCGTGGCTCATTATCCCTTGGGCCCCGTTAGCGATCACACTGTGCAGCGATATGATCATACGCTCCACACAAACGTCAGGTACGCTGTTGCCCAGCGTAAGTCACCATCACCTGGATTCAGAAGTCGTCCAAAATTACATAGGATGGTATCGGCTGTCGTAGCATCACCTTCAATGTGAATGTACCTTCGGAAGCCCAGCATACAGCTGGTCAGACCACCTCCTGATCGAAGCCATATGTATCGTGCCAAATTTTTTGAAAACTGCATGCAAATCCGATTCATCGGCCTCGAAAGGCACGTTAAGGATTTTCACCCATGTATAATGACAAGAAACATCATGGAGTTTCACAGACACTGTGTGGTTAACAGGAAGACTGACATCTTGATACCTTGCCACCACATTCTCTTAAACACTGGCAGTGCGGAACTTCACAAAAATCCTGGAAGCACCATTCAGCACCACACCATATAAATCATTATTGGCGATGCCATAGGTGTCATGAATGATAGCCAGCAATAACATAGCTGTAGGTGGCCCAGACACAGCCCCACGGTTCAGTTCAATACACACAGTGTTGACACGGTGTCTACCAGCCAGCGCCATATTGTGAAAACAAACTGCCACCAGTTGACGATAGGAGGCAGTCGCAGCGCACGTCCTCTCGGCCCAAGGGTTGAGAGATGAAAGGTGAATTCCTAATTATGTGTTTGCTAGCAGGCGCCGCAGCTGCGAGGTGACCGCCTTACCTATACGGTAAGAGGGAGCTGGACAAATACTTAAAGTCGGTGCCGGATCAGCCAGGTTGTAGTTTGTACGTTGGGCTACGTGCAGCCAGCAGTAACAGCCTGGTTGATAAGGCCTTGATCCACCGAGAGGCCTGGTCATGGACCGGGCCGCCGGAGCGTTGATCCCCGGAATCCCCTTCAGGTGGACGGTAGGTAGGTAGCCATTCCGCGATCAGAGCTCGATGCCAGCACCTAGGAACCCACTCAGAGACAGCTATGTATAATGTATCACCTTGTGTTAACTATAATGCTATTTATAAAAAAGTCACAAAAAACAATATACGTATTGCTGATATGATCGGTACAATTTTTTTTTAACTGGTATTAATGCCAAAATTATATTGTTACTCCTGAATTATAAATTCTTCAAAGAAAACAACTCCAATGGCTATTACAGGGTTGACTTTCATATAATTAAAAAAAATTCTCTACAGTTTTGGAAGTAAGTTTTTATTCAGACACAGGTACACATACATTTACATAAATTATCGTACATAGTAGCATATGTGTAGATTACCTAGGATAACCCCCAAAAAAGTCAAAGTGATTTATTTGCATTGAGGTCTGTAACACATCTGCTTATTATTGTGTGGAGCGTTAAACCCGTAGGAGTCACACAGCTCCTGAGGGAGCTTGATTCAAGAAAAAAGAGCATTGATCTAATTCCTTAGATCACCTAAATTTGTCTAGGTGTACTTATGTGGAAAATTTTTAATTTTCCTAAATTCAGCATGAGTAAATGTGAGTAATATAATAATTACCTATTAAAATGTAACACTGATTTTGTGTGAAGGGTGTGCAGCGGCCGAGGAGAGGTATAGACAACGGGGAACGCCATGGTGAATTAATGTGTGAGCAGTGGTTGTGGTGAAATCGTGTAGTAATCTAGCAATATCGAGGCCATAACTGGGTGTTTCGGCCCGAATTTGTAATAGGAACCTGTGTTAGTGTCCCCCTCTGAAGAATTGGGACAGGAAATTTGCAGGACTGTGAGGGAAAAGTTTAATATAGGAGTATGGAAATTATGAATGAATGGTGATGGTTGTTTGTTGGCAGTCTGCTAGTTAAGGCACGTGGAGTGTCTAGCTCCTGCTGTCCCCCCTCTCTTTTCACCCGGTGGGAGGTAAGGTGTGAATCTCCAACCAGTGGAGAAATCACTTGACTAGCTGCTTCCGTCAAACTTGTAAGTATACGTTCCACTCCTGCACTATGTATCTTTTTCTTTGTTTGTCTTAAGAGCTTATTTAGGGCTGTACACTTGTGTTTATCCCTGCCTTGCTTTAAATTTAACGTCACTTTTTAATCCTCACTATTTCTTTTAAAGGATGTATGCCTGTCGTGTGAGTGACTACACGAGCAGGTTGTAACTGTATTTATTTCTTAATTGTAGCCTTGATTTGTCGGCGTGGGTCATCTGACACGGGCGAGGTGAAGATAAGGACAGCAGGGATCTGGCAAAGATCTAGTGAGCTAGCCGCTCCCTCTACAGGAGAAGACGAAGAATCACTGAGCTCCTCAACAATGCCAGATTATCTGATACACGGAAGGAAGTACTAACCAGGGAAGTGGAAAATATTGAGCTAAAGTTAAAGGACTCATACAGGATCCAGGAGAAACAAGAGGAACTAAAACCGATTAGTGAAATTGAAAGAAATTCGAAATATTTCTTTTCATATGCCAAAAACAAGGCAAAAACCACTTCTAGTATAGGGCCCCTGCTCAGATAAGACGGATCCTACACAGACGACAACAAAGAAATGAGTGAGATACTGAAATCGCAATATGACTCTGTGTTCAGTGAGCCACTAACCAGTCTAAAGATAGACAATCCAAACAATTTTTTCATGAATGAGCCTCAAAACCCTGCCAATGTATGTCAAATTTATGACATAACCCTAACTCCACTAGACTTTGAGAAAGTCATCGACGACATGCCCATGCACTCAGCACCAGGCCCAGACTCGTGGAACTCGGTGTTCATTAAAAACTGCAAGAAACCCCTCTCATGGGCCCTAAGTATGCAATGGAGAAGGAGCTTAGGCATAGGCGAGATTCCACAGTCACTAAAAACAACACATATAGCCCCACTCCATAAAAGTGGCAGCAAAGCAGTAGCTAAGAACTATAGACCAATAGCTTTAACGTCCCATATCATAAAATTTTTGAAAAAGTTCTAAGAAGCAGGATAGTAACCCACCTGAACTCCCAAAAAATTGCACAACCCAGGGCAATATGGTTTCAGAGCAGGTCGCTCCTGCCTTTCGCAAATGCTAGACCACTATGATGTACTGGAAACCAAACAGAATGCAGGTGTAGTATACACAGATTTTGCAAAAGCCTTTGACAAGTGCGACCATGGTGTAATAGCACACAAAATGCGTGCTAAAGGGATAACTGGCAAAGTAGGCAGATGGTTCTTCAACTTTCTAACTAACTGCACACAAAGTTAACGGAGATAAAACACCTCAATTACTGGGAGCGCTTGAGGTTTCTAAACCTGTATTCCCTGGAACGCAGGAGGGAGAGATACATGATTATATACACCTGGAAAATCCTAGAGGGACTAGTACCGAACTTGCACACGAAAATCACTCACTACGAAAGCAAAAGACTTGGCAGACGATGCACCATCCCCCCAATGAAAAGCAGGGGTGTCACTAGCACGTTAAGAGACCATACAATAAGTGTCAGGGGCCCGAGACTGTTCAACTGCCTCCCAGCACACATAAGGGGGATTACCAACAGACCCCTGGCAGTCTTCAAGCTGGCACTGGACAAGCACCTAAAGTCAGTTCCTGATCAGCCGGGCTGTGGCTCGTACGTTGGTTTGCGTGCAGCCAGCAGCAACAGCCTGGTTGATCAGGCGCTGATCCACCAGGAGGCCTGGTCACAGACCGGGCCGCGGGGGCGTTGACCCCCGAAACTCTCTCCAGGTAAACTCCAGGTAAATAGTGAAGAGCTCTGTCTCACAAGGCACCTATCCTGTTCCTTATTCTCATATCAAACATAGATAGAGATGTAAACCATAGCACTGTATCATCCTTTACAGACGATACTAGGATCTGCATAGGAGTGTCATCCATTGAGGACACGGCAAAGCTCGAAGAAGATATAAACCAAGTTTTCCAATGGGCAACAGAGAACAATATGATGTTCAATGAAGACAAATTCCAACTATACTCCGTTATGGAAAACTGGAAAAAATAATAACTAGGACTGAGTATACTACAAACTCTAATCACACAATAGAGCGAAAAGTAATGTGAAGGACCTGGGTGTGGTAATGTCCGAAGATCTCACCTTCAAGGACCACAACAATGCCACTATCACATCTGCGAGGAAACTGATAGGATGGATAATGAGAACATTCAAGACAAGAGATGCTAAGCCAATGATGATCCTTTTTAAATCACTTGTTCTCTCTTGGCTGGAGTACTGCTGTACATTAACATCCCTATTCAGGGCAGGTGAAATTGCAGATCTAAAGAATGTACAGAGAACCTTTGCTGCACGTATAAGTTCCATCAAATACCTTAACTACTGGGAACGCCTGGAAGCACTTGACTTGTACTCAATGGAGCGCAGGCGAGAGAGATATATCATATTTTACACCTTGAAGATTCTGGAGGGATGGTCCCTAATATGCACACAGAAATCACTCCATACGAAAGCAAAAGATTTGGCAGGCGATGCAACATACCCCCAGTGAAAAGTAGGGGCGTCACTGGTACACTAAGAGAAAACGCAATAAGTGTCCGGGGCCAAGACTATTCAGCAGCCTCCCACCAGCAATAAGGGGCATTACCAGTAGACCCCTGATTGTCTTCAAGAGGGAGCTGGACAGATACCTAAAGACGGTGCCGGATCAGCCGGGCTGTGGTTCGTACGTTGGACTGCATGCGGCCAGCAGTAACAGCCTCGTTGATCAGGCTCTGATCCACCGGGAGGCCTGGTCATGGACCGGGCCGCTGGGGCGTTGATCCCCGGAATACCCTCCAGGACTCCAGGTAGGTAGAACTACGATCCAACCGCCCCCATCCATATTTAACTGATCACCCTAGCCAGCTACACACCCAGCGTAACTGTGTCTTGTGATAAGAGTGGCTAACCAATATTTTCAGCACTGTCATCAGAGGATAAGTTCACCCTAGTAGAATTGTATAGTGGAAACCGTCTTGTGTCACCAACATCAGTGACAACCTCCCATTCCTCCCTTTCTCTTCAACAACGGCTTCAGAGTTTCGACAATCTTCAAAGAGCGGTGTCAACATCATCAATATGTGAACATTAAAATGGTATAAAATACCGACAGGTTGTTAGGTAAGACACATATGCAACAGTTAGGTATCTTTATTTCGAAACGTTTCGCCTACACAGTAGGCTTCTTCAGTCGAGTACAGAAAGTTGATAGAAGCAGAAGAGACTTGAAGACGATGTAATCAGTCTTCAAGTCTCTTCTGCTTCTATCAACTTTTCTGTACTCGACTGAAGAAGCCTACTGTGTAGGCGAAACGTTTCGAAATAAAGATACCTAACTGTTGCATATGTGTCTTACCTAACATCATCAATATGTAGATGAATGGTTCAGAGAACCGACATGTTGATAAATTAGACACATGTGCAACTCTTGGGTATCTTTATTGAGGAAACGTTTCGCCACACAGTGGCTTCATCAGTCCATACAAAGGAGAATCTTGAAGAATAGGAGGAGAATGAGGTAATCAGTCCCTTAACCTTGAGTCGATGTGGTCAGTCCATCAATCTTGAATAGAATACGGCATACGTGCGGAGAAGGAGCTTATAAACCGTTGGCAGGAGAGGTGCAGCAGACATAGGCGGTGTCACATTTGTTCAATGTGGAAGTAGGTCGTGCCCAAGAATTAGGCAACGGTTTATAAGCTCCTTCTCCGCACGTATGCCGTATTCTATTCAAGATTGATGGACTGACCACATCGACTCAAGGTTGCGGGACTGATTACCTCATTCTCCTCCTATTCTTCAAGATTCTCCTGTGTATGGACTGATGAAGCCACTGTGTGGCGAAACGTTTCCTCAATAAAGATACCCAAGAGTTGCACATGTGTCTAATTTATCATCATCAACATGCCCTTCTACAACTACATCTGTACAAATTAGCTTTGAATTCAAGTATCGTTTTTTATATTTAATTTTCCATTTTTCTTTCATATAGGATTAATTCTCATGTTTAAGTGTTTTACATTTTGCTTGAAATTATTTAATAAAATGTTTATCTTCTCATGTTATTATTATGCTTTCAATCACTTATTTACATAAAGGAGAAGCCAGCGTTTTCAATTCCTGACTTAGGAGTTAACAGGGCTGCGTAAGCCTCCAGAATTACGTGTGGATGGTGGAAAATAAGGAGACTACGCTATCACTTACACACGGAAGTATGCCATTGTCATTTCATTAATACTATTATTGGTATTAATATTTAATACTGTAATTATTAATTTAATGTCAGGTCAAGCTTTTTTGTGATGGTGATAAAGTGGGCATCGAAGGAATGACAGTCCTGTGACTAAGTCCCACTTACTTCACCCAAATTACTTGTATATAATAATTCGGGTAATAACCTGTAAACCTCATACAGGTAATTTCTCACAGCTTATGTGTCTGCACCTATATAAACTTACTTATAATGGATCCCGCTCTGAGAGGTTAATACCTCTGAAAAAGTGATAACTTCATGGAAAAAGTTAGGATACTCTTTGCAACACAACTTCAACACTAGATGAACGGAAATTCGCATTGAATAACAGACTTTTTCGGGTTATCCTAGGTAGTTTACACTATGTATGATAATTTTACTTATATGTACCTGTACCTAAATAAACATACCGAGTAGAACATAGGTTATACAATGAATGGAACAAATGTGTGCATACACTGTATATACCTAGTTATTAATTCTAGTGTTTTTCTGCTTCGTATCACCAGTCAACTGCACTTCTCTCCCCACTACTTGCAGAATTAAGAAACTCGTCCAAATAGTTTGGTTATTTTTTTTTTTAATTTCTATTGTATGTGTGTGTGCGAGTAAGAGAGACTGAGGGAAGAAAACGGCGATATGAAGAGTGAAAGAGATTACTCTAGAAGTTGTGTTAACTAATTCATGTCTGCATTAATAACTCATTATGATTGTAAGCAGATATAAACATTTAAACAGTTCATCACCAATGTAACTTGTTCAGCTTTCAAAACTTTGCAGCCCAGTCCCTGGAACCATTATTTTCCTCTAATCTTTTGACTAACCCCTACAGTATGTGTTAGCATAGTTGCTGATTCCCTGTATATGTATATGTTATCTGAGTATCATAGTACCATCCATATGTTTTACATAGATGATCCCTTTGCTAGGCCTAGTGGCTAGCATGTGTGACGTCACGTGATGCCGCATGTGAGCGTGAGACGCGCTGCTTCTCTCTCAGATTACGAGTAGACCTAAAGGGAAAAGGACAGGCTAGCTGGGCTCCCCTCTCACACTCTGCTAATATAAGTGTTATCACCCATCTAGTGTGTTTATCTCCAACATCCCCTGTATATGTATGTTATCTGAGTATCATAGTACCATCCATATGTATTACATAGATGACCCCTTTGCTAGGCCTAGTGTCTAGCATGTGTGACGTCACGTGATGCCGCATGTGAGCGTGAGATGCACTGCCTCTCAGATTATGCATAGACCTAAAGGAAACAGGACAGGCTAGGCTGGGCTCCCCTCTCACACTCTGCTAATATAAGTGTTACCACCCATCTAGTGTGTTTATCTCCAACCATTATATCTCCACGAACCCTCACAACATATGGGTATGGGATGAATAGTAAAGATATTAAACTAACTAGAATCTGAATGGAGCTGATTGTTGTGAGGAGTAATAAGAGACTGTAAGAAACTTGTATCATTGGTAGGTGAAAGTGAAGGAGTCTTGAACACGTGAGGGGTGGCAGAACAGAACAGGTGATGCAATGAGGGAGGGAAGAAGGATGCAAGGAAGTGAAGTCTTGGGAAACTAGAGAAGACTCATGAGAAGATGGTGGCCCTGCGTGAACCTCCGCTATCATCTGAGGAACAAAGAGGGTGGCCCTGCGTGAACCTCCGCTATCACCTGAGGAACAAAGAGGATGGCCCTTCGTGAACCTCCGCTGTTATCATCTGAGGAACAAAGAGGATGGCCCTTCGTGAACCTCCGCTGTTATCATCTGAGGAACAAAGAGGGTGGCCCTTCGTGAACCTCCGCTGTTATCATCTGAGGGACAAAGAGGATGGCCCTGCGTGAACCTCCGCTGTTATCATCTGAGGATCAAAGAGGGTGGCCCTTCGTGAACCTCCACTGTTATCATCTGAGGAATAAAGAGGGTGGCCCTGCATGAACCTCCGCTGTTATCATCTGAGGATCAAAGAGGGTGGCCCTGCGTGAACCTTCGCTGTTATCATCTGAGGATCAAAGAGGATGGCCCTGCGTGAACCTTCGCTGTTATCATGAGGATCAAAGAGGGTGGCCCTGCGTGAACCTTCGCTGTTATCATCTGAGGATCAAAGAGGGTGGCCCTTCGTGAACCTCCGCTGTTATCATCTGAGGATCAAAGAGGATGGCCCTGCGTGAACCTTCGCTGTTATCACCTGAGGAACTAAGAGGGTGGCCCGGTGGCCCTGCGTGAACCTCCGTTGCTATCACCTGAGGAACAAAGAGGGTGGCCTGGTAGCCCTGCGTGAACCTCCGTTGCTATCACCTGAGGAACAAAGAGGGTGGCCTGGTAGCCCTGCGTGAACCTCCGTTGCTATCACCTGAGGAGCAAGAACACGCTGTGTAGGCTGCACTGCATGGCGAGAATATCTTAGGTAAGGTAAGATTTGTCACGAAGCAGGACAAATTTCCTGAAGCGAGTCTTAGTTATATGACGACCGGCAGCTGGAGTTTTTGGTCATCTGACCGAGACCTTCCGCTGGCTTACTGGTCCACCCCTTTAAAAATTATAGTGTTTATTATAACGGTATCTTTTTTGTTAGCGAAAGTAGAACTTACATCCTTACTGTGTAAATATTATTTAACTTACTGTTTATTATACTGTTGATGGTATATAATAGCGACAAGTTAAATAACAAGATACGTGTGCAACAGTTGGGTATCTTTATTTCAGAAACCTTTAATCTGCACAATAGTCTTCTGCAATCGAAATACATGTGAAAACTTGAATCAGTAGTAGTTTTGACATGATCAGTCCGTCAGCCTTGGTGGGAGGTGGTCAGTCCCTCATCCTAAATATAGGCATATATACTATATGCTTATATACTAGAGTATATAAGAATATGCTAGAGTATATAAGCATACAAGGTTTGGCCGCATATATTATGCAAGGCGTGGCTATGTCGTGCCTAGTAGGTAAAACTGGTCAATTAGCAAGAGCTCATTTAAAATTAAGTCCTTTCTAAAAATTTTCTCTTATATGTTTATATATTTTTTCATTTATGGGAATGTAAAAATTAATAATTTTGTACCAAAAGTACCTTAGAAAACTTACCTAACCTTATCATAACAAGCGCAATTTAATTTAGTCTAATCCAACTAAATATATTTTAGATAAGTTTACAATAATTTAATAAACGCAACGAAATATATTTTTTGTTCGTTAGGTCCAGAATGATTGTTGCGAAATTACTACATACACAAATTTTAGCTTGTCTTATTCGGCAAGAAGAGCGTTGCTATTTAAGCAAAAACCGCAAGTTTTACCTATTCGGCATGACAGCTACATGCTTATGAAGGACTAACCACCTCGAATCAAGGGTGACTGATGACGCTCAGACAATAAAGATACCTAAATGCTGCAAATGTAGTTTATTCATCATCAGTGTCTATTTTTACAAACTTTTTCCAGAAATGAATCCTGATAATGGTGACTCTTGATCTAGGGAATTGGATCTGTGCTCCAGTTCCTTGAATTGACCGTGAATGCCTTCCATTCCCCCCCCCCCCAGGAGCTGTATAATCCCTACGGGTTCAGCACTCTCCCGTAATAATAATAAGCATTTTATAACGAAGTATTACCTAAGTCACAAAGCTTAATTAAGTCAGATGCAGGAAGTAAGGTCCCTCAGGTCAAGGGTAGTTACAGCATCAGGTTTGCACTAGCTCGCAAAATGTTGAAATCCTGTCATGGTGAAGTTAGAACTTCATGTTGAAACAACTTTTACCATGTCTGTCTATTTACAATTTACAGATTTGTAATAACATCCTTCACGATCTTAAGCTGCATTTCGGAGAACACACTTAGAATTATTATTATTATTATAATTATATTTTAGGTGAACCGTTTAATAATGGGAGTCAGAGAGCCTGGGGAAAAATGGAAGACAATCAGATTTGAGGTAATTAAATTTCAAATCTGAGGAACTGATCACCTCAAAAATTACTTCTACTTTCTCCAGTGCTATATTCACTTGTATTCGACTGAAGAAGCCTACTGAATACATGAAACGTTTCGCCAATAAAGATACAAGAGTATTGGACATATTTGTATTCAACAGTCCGATGTTATCCTTGTGCTTGCCTTACTGACATTTACAAAATGAACTTTCCTACTTCGAGCCTTTACAAACACCGCCTTGCTGATGGACCCTCATACACAGTATACCTATATGTGTATTACACAGCATTATTGAAATTAGTTTCAGGATGCTTGCGTCTCCCGATACAGTGTCACATGATCTAATCATAATAAACTTAACGTCTTATTTCTTCCACTGCTTATTACTATAGATAATGGTTCAGGTGAGGACAATTACGGAGACTTAGGTCTCGAGATACTCCCCAGATAGGGAGCCAAGGCCGGGTCACCACTACTTGGAAAAGACCCGGGCCGGGAGAATACCGGCGAATAAGAAAAAAAAAATACGGGTTAATAGTGAATATGGACATTAGCTGTGTAAAAATCAACCGACCAAATGAAAGTTGCTACCTGGTAACAGCTTCCCCTCCCCCGCCCCGTACGTCTCGTGTGTGAACCTTATTGGCTTTCAAGTGAGGTGGGTGCTGGAAGCGAGAGAGAGAGAGAGAGAGAGAGAGAGAGAGAGAGAGAGAGAGAGAGAGAGAGAGAGAGGAGAGAGAGAGAGAGAGAGAGAGAGAGAGAGAGAGAGAGAGAGAGAGAGAGAGAGAGAGAGAGAGAGAGAGAGAGAGAGAGAGAGAGAGAGAGAGGATGCATGCATGCACGAGCCAAGCTCAGACCTGCTGACAATCGATTACCCACATCTAACAACTGACTGGCCCGCTTCTCCCCCAAAACAAACTCCTCGCCTCCCATCCTCCCCCATCCACTGTTCCATACCCTCTCCACCCACCAATCCTCTCACCCCCCTAACCACCCACTTCCTAACTAAATAATGTAATTACTGTAAACCTTTCCGCCTCCTTATACCATACTACAGTTGAGTTTCAAAAGCCTCGTTTCACCCTGAAACAGAAAAGCATATAACTAATTCGTTGCATTCAAATATTATTATTATAAGTAGTAGTATTAGTAATAGAAGCAGTAGTAATAGTGGTATTAATTGTTTAAATATGATTATCATCATACCGAAGCGCTAAATCCGTATGGCTGACACAGTTCCTGGGGTAATGGTGTCAGTAGTAGTGTACCTGTATACCTAGTAACCGTTCCAGTCCACAAATAACCCGCGGGTTATTCGTGTATCGTTCCAGTCACGGTATTGTGCCTTTTTCTGTTATTTAACTGTTACAGTCACCCTGACTACGTGACTACCGTTAGGTGAATCACTGACCGTTATGAGAGTCACTGGCTATGATGTCATGCCCACTCATTTAACCGCGATCCCCCAGGCAGTACTCAGTGAGTCAAGTCAGTTGAAGACGGGTTGTAGCAGAGCAGACAGGTCAGCGTCAGACTCTGGGCGCTCTCTTATCATCTTCATATGCGCTAATAAGACAACCTACCTGTGTGTTTATTACTCCAAATCTACCACCAAACCCCCTATGACAATGGAAGGTAAGCAGATTTAATTACACCAATGAAGGGAGAAGGGTAGCTCTAAATCCTTGGATGAAAAGCCGTTCATTGGCTTCAAAGTACACTCTTCCCTAAGCTTTAATAGGAAGAGAGAACAAAACTTTCAGATGTGACAAATTTATTTCTAGGAAAGACGATTAGTCATTATTATTTATTATTATTATTATTATCACAATTGCTGGCATGCGAGAAACTTATAATTCTTGCAATATATCACAATTATACCCTGATTATAGCAATTATACTATGGTAAGACACATATGCAACAGTTAGGTATCTTTATTTCGAAACGTTTCGCCTACACAGTAGGCTTCTTCAGTCGAGTACAGAAAAGTTGATAGAAGCAGAAGATACTTGAAGACGATGTAATCAGTCCATCACCCTTAAAGTTTTGAGGTGGTCAGTCCCTCAGTCGTGTTAGGCAAACGTTTCGAAATAAAGATACCTAACTGTTGCATATGTGTCTTACCTAACAATCTGTCGGTATTTTATACCATTTCAATGTTCAATTATACTATGAATACATATAACTACATTATTAACAAACGGCCCCCAGGAAGGTTCCCTGATGTTGGTGAGGGCCTCTGATTTAAGGGAATGGATCTGTGACTCCAGTTCCCCGAATTAAGCCTGAATGCTTCCACATCCCTCCCCCCAGTGCTGTATAATCCTCCGGGTTTAAGCGCTTCACCCATTGATAATATAAAAATAATAATTAACATACGGTCATAACAATTATACAACATTTTAATCATACCAGCATTATATTATTATTATTATTATTAAAGATTAGCCGGTATTCTCCCGGCCCGGGCCTTTTCCAAGTGGTGGCCCGGCCTTGGCTCCCTCTTTAGGGAGTGTCTGAGACCTAAGTCTCCCATGGGAGGAGGCCAAGTACCTTCACAACTTTGGGACCAACTGTTCCCCAGGCCTAGCCCAAGCTAGGCTCTCTGGTCTGCCATCCCCGTCCAAAGGGGGCTAATGGGAATGACAGTCTTGTGAGCTACAAGCTCCGGCTCAGGCACCTACCCTACCCTAGAAGGGCGGGGCATGGTGTCTCTCCCAGCATTATAAAAATCATACCAACTTTAAACAATCATACCTTCAGCAAATATATCATCATTAAAATAATTATGCTATTATAACAATCATACCATTATTATAAAAATTATACATAAACAAATATAAATAATTATACAAATTATTAACAATTATCCCTATGGGAATTATCTCGAGGGCATCTCCCTGTGAGGGAAAACTGAGGGATACTTAAGGAATATCTCCCTGGGAAGTGCCAGGGATAACTCCCTTCTCTAATGTTAGTTGCTGGATGTTGTTTTAACAACCTGTCAAGCCACATAGTTGCTGGTTGTAGTTTTAAACAACCTGTCAGCGCCTACATAGTTGTTGGTTTAGTTTTAAAACTTTTAAAAGCTAAATAGTTTGCTGGTTGAGTATTAACTACCTGTCAGAAGCCTACACAGCATCATGATTTGTCATCCGTGCATAAAAATGACTTACACGTTAGTGGAATTAAATTTCTAGTTGCATTTAAGCACCATGTGGTGAAAGGTGTTAAGGAAAGTTAACTGTATGGATGCTCTGTGTGTACTATATATATATATATATATATATATATATATATATATATATATATATATATTATATATATATATATATATATATATATATGTCGTGCCGAATAGGCAGAACTTGCGATCTTGGTTTAAATAGCAACGCTCATCTTGCCATATAGGACAAGTGAATATTTGTGTATGCAATAATTTCGCCAAAATCATTCTGAACCTAACGAAAAAAAATATATTTCACTGTGTTTGTTTAGTATTAAATTATTGTAAACAAATCTAAAATATATTTAGTTGGGTTAGGCTAAAATAAATTGCGCTTGTTATAATAAGGTTAGGTAAATTTTCTAAGATTCCTTTTGGTGCAAAATTATAAATTATTACATCAACATTAATGAAAAAAATATATCTTTAAACGTATAAGAGAAAATTTTAGAAAGGACTTAATTTTAAATGAGCTCTTGCTAATTGACCAGTTTTACATATTCGGCACGACATATATATATATATATATTATATATATAATATATATATATATATATATATATATTATATATTATATATATCATAGATTATTATATATAATTTTATCAATATTATATATAAATATACTATATAATAGATATAAATAGACAGATATATATTATAGTCCTTGGAGTGATCAGTGGAGATCTCACCTTCAGACCATACCATTGTAATCAATGCATCTGCTAGAAAAAAGACAGGATGGGATAATGATAACCTCAAAACTAGGGAGGCCAAAGCCATGATACACTTCTTCAGGTCACTTGTTTCTATCTAGGCGGAATATAGCTGCACACTAACAGCACCTTTCAAGGCAGGTGAAAATTGCTGACCTAGAAAATGTACAAGAACTCACGGCGTGCATAACTAGATAAAACAACCTCAATTACCTGGGAGCGCTTGAGGTTCCTAAACTGTATTCCCGTAACGGGAGCCAGGAGGATACATATTGTGTAACCTGGAAAATCCTAGAGGGACTAGTACCGAACTTGCCCACGAAAATCACTCACTACGAAAGCAAAAGACTTGGCAGACGATGCAACATCCCCCCAATGAAAAGCAGGTTGTTACTAAGCACGTATAAGAGACAACACAATAAGTGTCAGGGGCCCGAGACTGTTCAACTGCCTCCCAGCATACATAAGGGGGATTACCAACAGACCCCTGGCAGTCTTCAAGCTGGCACTGGACAAGCACCTAAAGTCGGTTCCTGACCAGCCGGGCTGTGGCTCGTACGTTGGTTTGCGTGCAGCCAGCAGCAACAGCCTGGTTGATCAGGCTCTGATCCACCAGGAGGCCTTGTCACAGACCGGGCCGCGGGGGCGTTGACCCCCGGAACTCTCTCCAGGTAAACTCCAGGTATATATATATATATTTTTTTTTTTTTTTCAACAAGTCGGTCGTCTCCCACCGAGGCAGGGTGACCCAAAAAAGAAAGAAAATCCCCAAAAAGAAAATACTTTCATCATCATTCAACACTTTCACCACACTCACACATTATCACTGCTTTTGCAGAGGTGCTCAGAATATAACAGTTTAGAAGCATATACGTATAGAGATACACAACATATCCCTCCAAACTGCCAATATCCCAAACCCCTCCTTTAAAGTGCAGGCATTGTACTTCCCATTTCCAGGACTCAAGTCCGACTATATGAAAATAACCGGTTTCCCTGAATCCCTTCACTAAATATTACCCTGCTCACACTCCAACAGATCGTCAGGTCCCAAGTATCATTCGTCTCCATTCACTCCTATCTAACACGCTCATGCACGCTTGCTGGAAGTCCAAGCCCCTCACCCACAAAACCTCCTTTACCCCCTCTTTCCAACCCTTTCGAGGACGACCCCTACCCCTCTTTCCTTCCCCTATAGATTTATATGCTTTCATGTCATTCTACTTTGATCCATTCTCTCTAAATGACCAAACCACCTCAACAACCCCTCTTCTGCCCTCTGACTAATGCTTTTATTAACTCCACACCTCTCCCTAATTTCCACACTCCGAATTTTCTGCATAATATTTACACCACACATTGCCCTTAGACAGGACATCTCCACTGCCTCCAACCGTCTCCTCGCTGCTGCATTTACCACCCAAGCTTCACATCCATATAAGAGTGTTGGTACTACTATACTTTCATACATTCCCTTCTTTGCCTCCATAGATAACGTTTTTTGACTCCACATATACCTCAACGCACCACTCACCTTTTTCCCTCATCAATTCTATGATTAACCTCATCCTTCATAAATCCATCCGCCGACACGTCAACTCCCAAGTATCTGAAAACATTCACTTCTTCCATACTCCTCCTCCCCAATTTGATATCCAATTTTTCTTTATCTAAATCATTTGATACCCTCATCACCTTACTCTTTTCTATGTTCACTTTCAACTTTCTACCTTTACACACATTCTCAAACTCATCCACTAACCTTTGCAATTTTTCTTTAGAATCTCCCATAAGTATAGTATCATCAGCAAAAAGTAACTGTGTCAATTCCCATTTTGAATTTGATTCCCCATAATTTAATCCCACCCCTCTCCCGAACACCCTAGCATTTACTTCTTTTACAACCCCATCTATAAATATATTAAACAACCATGGTGACATTACACATCCCTGTCTAAGACCTACTTTTACCGGGAAGTATTCTCCCTCTTTTCTACACACCCTAACCTGAGCCTCACTATCCTCATAAAAGCTCTTTACAGCATTTAGTAACTTACCACCTATTCCATATACTTTCAACATCTGCCACATTGCTCCTCTATCCACTCTATCATATGCCTTTTCTAAATCCCTAAAAGCAATAAAAACTTCCCTACCTTTATCTAAATACTGTTCACATATATGCTTCAATGTAAACACTTGATCTACACATCCCCTACCCACTCTGAAACCTCCTTGTTCGTCCGCAATTCTACATTCTGTCTTACCTCTAATTTTTTCAATTATAACCCTACCGTATACTTTTCCTGGTATACTCAGTAAACTTATTCCTCTATAATTTTTACAATCTCTTTTGTCCCCTTTCCCTTTATATAAAGGACTATACATGCTCTCCGCCAATCCCTAGGTACCTTCCCCTCTTTCATACTTTTATTAAACAAAAGTACCAACCACTCCAACACTATATTCCCCCCCTGCTTTTAACATTTCTGTCATGATCCCATCAGTTCCAGCTGTTTTAAAACCCCCCCTTTCATTCTACGTAATGCCTCACGTACCTCCACCACACTTACAGTCTGCTCTTCTTCACTCCTAAAAGATGGTATACCCCCCTGGCCAGTGCATGAAATTACCGCCTCCCTTTCTTCCTTAACATTTAAAAGTTCCTCGAAATATTCTCCGCCATCAAACCTAATACCTCCCTCATCCCCATCTACTAACTCCCCTACTCTGTTTTTAACTGAAAATCCATACTTTCCCTAGGCTTTCTTAACTTGTTTAACTCCCTCCAAAATTTTTTCTTATTTTCATTAAAATTTCTTGACAGTGCCTCTCCCCACTTTTTCATCTGCTCTCCTTTTGCACTCTCTCCCCCACTCTCTTCACCTTTCTTTACTTCCATAACTCTGCTCTTCTTATAACACTTCTGCTTTGTAAAAACCTCTCGTAAGCTACCTTTTTCCCCTTTTATCACACCCTTTACTTCATCATTCCACCAATCACTCCTCTTTCCTCCTGCCCCCACCCTCCTATAACCACAAATTTCTGCCCCACATTCTAATACTGCATTTTTAAAAAACCCTATTCCAACCCTCTTCAACCCCCCCCACTACTCATCTTTGCACTAGCCCACCTTTCTGCCAATAGTCCTTATATCTCGCCCTAATTTCCCCTCCCCTTAGTTTATACATTTTCACCTCCCTCTTACTTGTTGTTGCCACCTTTCCTCTTTCCCCTTTACCTCTTACTCTAACTGTAGCTACAACTAAATAATGATCCGATTTTATCAGTTGCCCCTCTATAAACATGTACATCCTGGAGCCTACATCAACCTTTATCCACCAAACATAATTAACAAAATTCATTAAAGTGCTAAATACCCTTATATTTAATTATCCTCTTTTCATAAAATAGTATTACTTATTAACCAATTTCTTTCTACACATACTCAATTAAAGGCTCCCCATTTACATTTACCCCTGGCACCCCAAAATTACCTACTACCTCCCTATAACATTTTTACCCACTTTTCATTGAAATCCCAACCCCCATTACTCTCACACTTATTTCAAAACTCCCCACGCATTCACTCAACATTTCCCAGAATCTCTCTCTCTCCTCTACACTTCTCTCTTCTCCAGGGGCATACCGCCTTACTATACCCCACTTTCCATCCAATCTTATTTTACTCCACTTTAAACCTTGAATTTATACATTTGAGTCCCCTTTTCCTGCCATAGCTTCCTTCAACATATTGCTACTCCTCTTTAGCTCTAACTCTATTTTGAAACCCCTGACCTAATCCCATTTATTCCTCTCCCATTGAAACTCTCCCACCCCCCCTTCAGCTTTGTTTCACTTTTAAAGCCAGAACATCCAGTTTCTTCTCATTCATAACATCCACAATCATCTCTTTCTTATCATTTGCACAACATCCACGCACATTCAGACTTCCCACTTTGACAATTTTCTTCTTCTTATTCTTTTTAGTAATCTTTACAGGAAAAGGGGTTACTAGCCCATTGTTCCCGGCATTTTAGTTGACTTTACAACACGCATGGCTTACGGAGGAAAGATTCTTATTCCACTTCCCCATGGATATAAAAGGAAAAGTAATAAGAACCAAGAACTATTAAGATAAAATCAAAGAAAAATCAGATGTGTGTATAAATAAACGTGTCCATGTATGTGTAGTGTGACCTAAGTGTAAGTAGAAGTAGCAAGACGTACCTGTAATCTTGCATATTTATGAGACAGACAAAAGACACCAGCAATCCTACCATCATGTAAAACAATTACAGGCTTACGTTTTACACTCACTTGGCAGGACGGTAGTACCTCCCTGGGTGGTTGCTGTCTACCAACCTACTACCTACCTATATATATAAATATATATTTTATATATAATATATTTATATATTAATATATATAATAATATATATATATATATATATATAAATATATATATATATGTTGAAGAGATTGGTGGATGAATTTGGTAGGGTGTGCAAAAGAAGAAAATTGAAAGTGAATACAGGAAAGAGTAAGGTTATGAGGATAACAAAAAGATTAGGTGATGAAAGATTGGATATCAGATTGGAGGGAGAGATATGGAGGAGGTGAATGTATTCAGATATTTTGGAGTGGACGTGTCAGCGGATGGGTCTATGAAAGATGAGGTGAATCATAGAATTGATGAGGGGAAAAGGGTGAGTGGTGCACTTAGGAGTCTGTGGAGACAAAGAACTTTGTCCTTGGAGGCAAAGAGGGGAATGTATGAGAGTATAGTTTTACCAACGCTCTTATATGGGTGTGAAGCATGGGTGATGAATGTTGCAGCGAGGAGAAGGCTGGAGGCAGTGGAGATGTCATGTCTGAGGGCAATGTGTGGTGTGAATATAATGCAGAGAATTCGTAGTTTGGAAGTTAGGAGGAGGTGCGGGATTACCAAAACTGTTGTCCAGAGGGCTGAGGAAGGGTTGTTTAGGTGGTTCGGACATGTAGAGAGAATGGAGCGAAACAGAATGACTTCAAGAGTGTATCAGTCTGTAGTGGAAGGAAGGCGGGGTAGGGGTCGGCCTAGGAAAGATTGGAGGGAGGGGGTAAAGGAGGTTTTGTGTGCGAGGGGCTTGGACTTCCAGCAGGCATGCGTGAGCGTGCTTGATAGGAGTGAATGGAGACAAATG
The DNA here is from genome assembly GCF_026875155.1 of Cherax quadricarinatus. Taxonomy (NCBI): domain Eukaryota; kingdom Metazoa; phylum Arthropoda; class Malacostraca; order Decapoda; family Parastacidae; genus Cherax; species Cherax quadricarinatus. Next base: position 87,356,121 of record NC_069405.1, read on the forward strand.
GTTTTTAATACTTGACGTGCTGTTGGAGTGTGAGCAAAGTAACATTTATGAAGGGGATCAGGGAAACCGGCAGGCCGGACTTGAGTCCTGGAGATGGGAAGTACAGTGCCTGCACTCTGAAGGAGGGGTGTTAATGTTGCAGTTTAAAAACTGTAGTGTAAAGTACCCTTCTGGCAAGACAGTGATGGAGTGAATGATGGCGAAAGCTTTTCTTTTTCGGGCCACCCTGCCTTGGTGGGAATCGGCCAGTGTGATGATAAAAATAAAAATATATATAATATATATAATATATATATTATATATATATATATATAGAGAGAGAGAGAGAGAGAGAGAGAGAGAGAGAGAGGAAAAATTGCAAAAATTAGTGAAACAGTTATAACAGACATATAAAGAATAATAATTCAATAATGATGACAATAATAACGAAAAAAAAATTATTTATTTTCTTATTATTTCTGTTGTTCATGGGAAGCGCTAAGCCTGTAAGGGTCAGGGGAAATGAGAGATCGTTCCGTCTGGGACAACAGACCTTCGCGAGGAATAAACACAATTTAACGGACTAATAAGAAGCCAGTACAGGTGACGGTATTGGGTAGACATGAATGTTTTGCCGTGACTAAAACAAATTGACAGGGGGAGTTGGTCCGTAGTTTCCAAATTATATGACGCAGCGAATTTTTCCCGTATTTCCTAAGTCCATTAAATCCAGGTGCGTTATACTATTTACTACGGTATATTGCATTCAGCCAAGAACTAGACCTCTCTTGGAGGTACAAGAACTAGAGTTCTTGTACCTCGGAAGTAGGTACAAGAACTAGTGCGCACCCTGAAGGGGGTCGAGGAGTTAGTAGAATACAGCTGGAATGGAAAGAGGTAGAGCTGGCTCAGACATTCGTATAGTGGTGCTAGAGCCCGAGATTCGAAAGCCCTGGCCACATCTCTGGTGACAGTCCTGGCGACAGTCCTGGCCACAGCTCTGGCCACAGTTCTGGCCACAATCCTGGCCACAACTCTCGCCGCTGCCCTGGCCACAATCCTGGTCACAGCTCTCGCCGCTGCCCTGGCCACAGCTCTCGCCGCTGCCCTGGCCACAATCCTGGCCACAGCTCTCGCCGCTGCCCTGGCCACAACCCTGGCCACAGCTCTCGCCGCTGCCCTGGCTGCAGTGCTGGACACCAATGGAAATAAGTCACTGACTTTTTTGAGTTATCCCAGGTTCTCTACATATATGCTGCTATGTATGATAATCTATGTAACTGTAGTTGTGTATACCTGAATAAACTTATTTACACAGCTCTAGCCACATCCCTGGCCGGGCTCCTAACTTACACGTCTGACCTGAGCCAGCCACCACACGCGTTGGCTCCTCCCACTCCCTACCGCCTCACCCGCACCTCCCATGACACATGTGCTTCCCCGCACCTCCGACGGCGCGTGTTGTCCCCCACGCCTCCCTCCTTGTCTCTTCCCTCCCCCACTCCTCTCCCTCAGCCTCCCTGCACCAGTCCACCGCGAGCGAGACAACCATCCAGTGATGGAATATGACAGAGAAACATAGTTAGCTTTTGTTCACACTATGTAACTGTCATCATAGAGTAGCGTAGTAATACTACGGATGTCCCCAGTTTTGTGCGATAAGAAAACAGTGCGTGTACCTCCCAAGTTGTGTCTGTGGGTGTCGAACTCCAGCTCTTGGACTCCGCCTCTGATCATCGATTTTCTGAAGTGTCTTAAGAATCTCTTTCGTGTTGAGTGCTGTGATATTTACTCGACTTCATGAATGGAGTTAGCGTCCACTACGCTTCACCGTGATACAGTCTCCTAGATTCCATTTACGTCCCTTGTTGCCGTTCCCTTTTATGTCAGTTTGTCAAAGTTGTTGATATCATTATCTTATATATAGTTATCTTGTGGCGATGTGCGAATTGGATCTATTATTTTCATACTGCAGATTTTTTAGTATCGGTTGGTGGCGCACTCAGCTCGCACATTGAGGTCACTGGTTCGATCCCCGGTACGAGTGGAAACAATGGGGGTTCCAAAAAACACCTGCTGTCCCTGTTCACCTAACGGTAAGTAGGTACCTGGGTGTTAGCCGACTGGCGTGGGTCGCCCGGTGGCCTGGTGGCTAAAGCTCCCGCTTCACATACGGAGGGCCCGGGTTCGATTCCCGGCGGGTGGAAACATTCGACACGTTTCCTTACACCTGTTGTCCTGTTCACCTAGCAGCAAATAGGTACCTGGGTGTTAGTCGACTGGTGTGGGTCGCATCCTGGGGGACAAGATTAAGGACCCCAATGGAAATAAGTTAGACAGTCCTCGATGACGCACTGACTTTCTTGGGTTATCCTGGGTGGCTAACCTTCCGGGGTTAAAAATCCGAACGAAATCTTATCTTGTCGCATCCTGGGGACAAAATTAACTTAATTTGCCCGAAATGCTCAATATATTATGTCACAGACAATGGTTATAAATGACCATAATTTTTAAAGGGGTGGACCGGTAAGCCAGCGGAAGGCCTCGGTCAGATGACCAAAAGCTCCAAAGGCGGGTCATCATCTGACTAAGACCCGCGTCAGGAAACATTTGTCCTGTTTCCTGACGAACCTTACCTAACCTAACCTATGTCACTGATGTCAGCTAGGTTTGTATAAATTGTATCATGTACATGTATTTGTAGAAATAATAATAATAATAATAATAATAATAATAATAATAATTATTATTATTATTATTATTATTATTATTATTATATTAGTATAAGAGACGGCCTACTCAACTTCACACTCTGAGCATCAATCACAACTCTCAAATATTTATATTCTATGGTTGCTTGTTTGTTTAAACTGACACTTGACGTTACGAAAACAAATCAGAATGCAATGATATGCAGCCAGCCACCACGTGAGTTCCCTCTTCTCTCAACATGACCTGCATCACCCAGGCTAGCACTAGGCTGGTCACTTCCCACACGTGGAGTGGATTCCTGTACCCACGTTTTGTTTACGTATAAAGCTACTTGTATTAGTCCTTTGATGAATCATGGTGGAATAACTTTATGAATACTTCAGGAAATTATTAATACCAATAGAATGAGTTATATACTATACAAGATAAGTTGTTCCACGTTCTGGACTCAAACGTTTCCTCCCATCTCTAAGACACAGTTTCTAGTAAGTTTTTGAGTCCCTGATGGTCATTAAAATTTGTGTAATCTGCAACCACAGGTATAAGTGAGGTCTTGCTTGGGCTGTGTGCAACTTCTGTGAAAAATGGTCTCACGGATCGTGTGTAGACCTTCAGCAATTATCTACTAATGATATTAAACCAGAAAAATATTTTTGGGTTCTGCCCTGCCATGTGGGAAAAAATTACATCTGTACTAAAAGACAGAATTACCAAAATATTCCTCTTAGAAAACTTGACAGTCTTGTATAACAACTGAAAAAGGAGTGGGTCAGATGGAGGTGTCACCCATGGTACTGGTGCTGTCTTGGAGGACAGTAGTACCTGTAAGAATACAGAATTGAAAGTTCAGTGCACTAGATGTAGATAGGGGTCCTGTTGCTGGGGAAACAGGTATTGACAAAGATATGCGAATTCCAGAGTTACAAAATAGCAATACTACTGGAGATGGCAAAAAAGGCAAAGATACTTTGGCGAATACTACTGATTCATTACCAGTAAAAACTGGAGGCAATGATTTTAGTACAGTTGCTGTAGATAGTGAGGAATCAGAAAATGCACAAATAGGGAACACAGCCACAAAAAATCCTGGCAAACAGAAATAAATCTATGCAAGTTTTTTGCCTTGGGTATCTGCAGGCATGGAATATCTTGAAAAATAGGCGGGACGTGCAACTTCGACCATCCCCAAAAATTCTGTGCCCACATGACAACAGGAGAATGTAACTCTTGTTTTTTTGTAATTTATTTCACCCTGAAATGTGTCACTTGTCAGTCCAGGAAAGACAATGCTACTACATACTGTCAGGCACACCATCAAAAGGGGACAAGAAAATACAGATCACTCAGACAATGGCAACAAACCAGGGTAGCCACAAATCACTCCAGAGACAGAGTTTTTTTTTTTAATGCCAGGAAACAAAAAAAAAAAAAAACGCTGGCAAGAAATAACAGAAATCTTACGCCAATTCAGAACACTTCTGGAGTGGAAGCACAGCCAGTGACCTCCACTCCAGAACAGATATTAGTGCCAGCAAAGTCCCCCTACATACCATCAATACGATATTTATCTTTGCAGATGTACAGGGTCTTAAGCCACCAACAAACAACAAAATACCTTTCATCAGTGGACTGCTCACAGAGTTAAATGCAATGTTTGCAGCTTTCGCAGAGACCCACATAAAGGATCACTTTGACAAACTAGGGGGTTGTGGCCTGTATGTCACAGAGTCGCTCATTTGCTCGGCACTACTAAACACCTCAAACGATGTAGTTGAAGTTTTGGCAGTAAAGACCGAAAACCAAAACCTTGTCATTATGGTTGCATACAAGCCTCCTGATCAACTTCCCAGCAATTCCAGGAAAAGCTTTTGAAGATTGACAACTGTCTGGAAAATCTCCCAACTCCTGGCCCCCAACATCTCGCTGCTGGGTGATTTCAACTTAAGACACCTAAAATGGAGATGAAAATTCACACACACGAGCTGTTAAATCTGCAACAAATTCACCTTAAACCAGGAAACAGTGGAGCCAACAAGACTGGAAAATACACTGGAACTCATCTTCACTAATATTGATCTGATACGAAATGTAACAGTATCAAAGACACACTCAGATCACAACATAATATTGGCACAGATATGCATGCACAGGGCTCCTGACCCACATAAGGTCATCAATTATGAGGCTGCCTTCATCAAATTCAACTTCAATAACAAAAACATACAGTGGGATCAAATCAACTATGTCTTAAATGAAACAAGCTGGGACGGTATCCTAAACAACACGGATCCGATCCTTTGCCTAGAACGAATTAACTCTGTGACACTTGACGTGTGCTCAAGATACATTCCTTCAAGAAAAAAAGAAGAGACGATGTAAACTAGAAAGAGAGAGATGCTCGCTATACGGGTGAAGGTGAAGAATCGCAGAGCTGCTGAAAGTGGCCAGTATATCTGAAATATGAAAGGAGGCACTGGTCGGAGAAATAACAAATATTGAACTTAAGCTTGAAGAATCATGCAGGAGACAAGAAACTCGGAAAGAACTTAAGGCCATAAATTAAACTGAAACCCAAAATACTTCTTTTTTTATGTAAAATCTAGGGCAAAAACAGCATCCAGTATTGGGCCCCTGCTCAGACGAGATGGGACTTAAACAGATGACAGCAAAAAAAAAAAAAAAAAAAAAAAAAAAAAAAAAAGAGAGGCGAGATACTGAACCCCCAATGTGACGCAGCATTTAGTGAGCCATTAACCCGACTAAGGATCGACAATTTATGGCCGAGACTCAAAATAGGGTTAATTAAAAAATCTCCGATATCATCATAACACCACAAGACTTTGAAAAAAGCAATAAAAGACATGCCCAAGCACTCTGTCAGAGGCCCAGACTCGTGGAACTCCGTGTGCCTTTACCGCTCTGTGGAGAGAGAATGGACACAATGGTCATCCCACAGTCACTAAAAACAACACACTCCACAAAGGTGGCAGTAAACCAATTACATCCCACATCATAAAAATTTTGAAACGGTTCTATGAAACAAGATCGCCAGCCACTTAGATACCCATCAGTTACATAACCCACGGGAGGATGGGTTTAGAGCAGGTCGCTCCTGCCAGTCCCAACTATTGGACCACTTAGACATGGTCTTGGATGCTATGGAGGATATAGTATAAACAAACTTTGAGAAAGCCTTCGACAAGTGCAATCATGGTGAAATAGCACAAAAAATGCGTGATAAAGGAATAACAGGAAAAAAAATGGAAGATTAATTCATAACTACCTAACAAATAGAACACAAAGAGTAAAAGTAAACAGAGTAAAGTCAGAGGCGGTTACAATGAAAGATGTTCCACAAGGTACAGTACTGGCTCTCAGTGTTCCACAAGGTACAGTACTGGCTCCCAGTGTTCCACAAGGTACAGTACTGGCTCCCAGTGTTCCACAAGGTACAGTACTGGCTCCCAGTGTTCCACAAGGTACAGTACTGGCTCCCAGTGTTCCACAAGGTACAGTACTGGCTCCCAGTGTTCCACAAGGTACAGTACTGGCTCCCAGTGTTCCACAAGGTACAGTACTGGCTCCCAGTGTTCCACAAGGTACAGTACTGGCTCCCAGTGTTCCACAAGGTACAGTACTGGCTCTCAGTGTTCCACAAGTACAGTACTGGCTCCCAGTGTTCCACAAGGTACAGTACTGGCTCCAGTGTTCCACAAGGTACAGTACTGGCTCCCAGTGTTCCACAAGGTACAGTACTGGCTCCCAGTGTTCCACAAGGTACAGTACTGGCTCCCAGTGTTCCACAAGGTACAGTACTGGCTCCCAGTGTTCCACAAGGTACAGTACTGGCTCCCAGTGTTCCACAAGGTACAGTACTGGCTCTCATCCTGTTTCTCATCCTCATATCTGAAATAAACAGAAGCCACAGCACAGTGTCTTCCTTTGCCAATGATACCCGAACTTACATAACAGTGTCCTCCGTCGAAGACACCGCGAGTCTCCAAGTGGACATCAACCAAACCTTCAAATGGGCTGCAAAAAACAATATGAAGTTCAGTGAAGAGAAATTTCAATTACTCCGCCATGGAAATGAAAACTGGATCGGTATATGAAACAAATTCCAATCACACAATAGAGCGAAAAACTAATGTGAAGGACCTAGGAGTGATAATGTCAGAGGATCTCACTTTCAAAGATCACAACAATGTATCTACCACAGCTGCTAGGAAAATGACAGGATGGATAATGAGAACCTTAAAAACTATAGATGTCCAGCCCATGACGATTCTCTTCAAATCGCTTGTTCTCTCTAGGCTGGAATATTACTGTACACTAACGGCCCCTTTCAAGGCAAGCGAAACTGCAGACATGGAGAAGTACAGAGAAATTTCACGGTACGTATAAGTACCATAAAGTACTTAAATTACTGGGAACGGTTGAAATCCCTTGATTTGTACTCCCTGGAACGCAGGCGAGAAAGGTGCATAATATATACTTGGAAAATCCTAGAGGGACTAGTCTCAAATCTGCACACAAAAATCACTCCCTATGAAAGCAAAAGACTCAGCAGGAGATGCAACATTCCCCCAATGAAAAGCAGGGGTGCCACGAGTACACTAAGAGAAAACAGAGTAAGTGTCCGGGGCCTAAGACTGTTCAACTGCCTCCCAGCATGCATAAGAGGGATTACCAATAGACCCCTGGCTATCTTCAAGGCGCTGGACAGGCAGCTAAAGTCAGCACCTGATCAGGCCGGGCTGTGGCTCGTACGTCGGCTTGCATGCGTCCAGCATTAACAGCCTGGTTGATCAGGCACTGATCCACCACGAGGCCTGGTCACAAACCTGGCCGCGGGGGCGTTCATCCCGAAACCCTCTCCAGGTATACCTCACAGTGTATGCCGCAGTCATGTTGCTTCTGGTTTAGTCTTTAACCGTCAAGTTCACGAGAGTTCCTTTATTTTTGCAAACTTTTAAGACTTTTTTTTATCATGTATTTGTGTGTGTGTGTGTGTACTCACCTAGTTGTACTCACCTAGTTAAGGTTGCACGGGTCGAGTCCGAGCTCCTGGCCCCGCCTCTTCACTGGTCGCTACTAGGTCACTCTCCCTGAACCGTGAGCTTTATCATACCTCTGCTTAAAGCTATGTATGGATCCTGCCTCCACTACATCGCTTCCCAAACTATTCCACTTACTGACTACTCTGTGGCTGAAGAAATACTTCCTAACATCCCTGTGATTCATCTGTGACTTCAACTTCCAACTGTGTCCCCTTGTTACTGTGTCCCATCTCTGGAACATCCTGTCTTTGTCCACCTTGTTAATTCCTCTCAGTATTTTGTATGTCGTTATCATGTCCCCCCTATCTCTCCTGTCCTCCAGTGTCGTCAGGTTGATTTCCCTTAACCTCTCCTCGTAGGACATACCTCTTAGCTCTGGGACTAGTCTTTCTCTAGTTTCTTTACGTGCTTGGCTAGATGTGGGTTCCAAACTGGTGCCGCATACTCCAATATGGGCCTAACGTACACGGTGTACAGGGTCCTGAACGATTCCTTATTAAGGTGTCGGAATGCTGTTCTGAGGTTTGCTAGGCGCCCATATGCTGCAGCCGTTATTTGGTTGATGTGCGCTTCAGGAGATGCGCCTGGTGTTATACTCACCCCAAAATCTTTTTCCTTGAGTGAGGTTTGTGGTCTCTGGCTCCCTAGACTGTACTCCGTCTGCAGTCTTCTTTGCCCTTCCCCAATCTTCATGACTTTGCACTTGGTGGGATTGAACTCCAGGAGCCAATTGTTGGACCAGGTCTGCAGCCTGTCCAGATCCCTTTGTAGTTCTGCCTGGTCTTCGATCGAGTGAATTCTTCTCATCAACTTCACGTCATCTGCAAACAGGGACACCTCAGAGTCTATTCCTTCCGTCATTTCGTTCACAAATACCAGAAACAGCACTGGTCCTAGGACTTACCCCTTGCACCTCTGACACCTCGCCACGTACCATGACTCGCTGCTGTCTTCCTGACAAGTATTCCCTGATCCATTGTAGTGCCTTCCCTGTTATCCCTGCTTGGTCCTCCAGTTTTTGCACTAATCTTTTGTGTGGAACTGTGTCAAACGCCTTCTTGCAGTCCAAGAATATGCAGTCCACTCACCCCTCTCTCTCTTGTCTTACTGCTGTCACCATGTCATAGAACTCCAGTAGGTTTGTGACACAGGATTTCCCGTCCCTGAAACCATGTTGGCTGCTGTTGATGAGATCGTTCCTTTCTAGGTGCTCCACCATTTTCCTCCTGATAATCTTCTCCGTGATTTTCCATACTATACATGTCAGTGACACTGGTCTGTAATTTAGTGCTTCATGTCTGTCTCCTTTTTTAAAGATTGGGACTACATTTGCTGTCTTCCATGCCTCAGGCAATCTCCATGTTTCGATAGATGTATTGAATATTGTTGTTAGGGGTACACACAGCGCCTCTGCTCCCTCTCTCAGGACCCATGGGGAGATGTTATCTGGCCCCATTGCCTTTGAGGTATCTAGCTCACTCAGAAGCCTCTTCACTTCTTCCTCGGTTGTGTGCACTGTGTCCAGCAATTGGTGGTGTGTCCCACCTCTCCGTCTTTCTGGGGCCCCTTCTGTCTCCTCTGTGAACACTTCTTTGAATCTCTTGTTCCTCAAATACTTCACGGTCATTTCTTGTTGTCTCTCCTTCCTTCCTTAGCCTGATTACCTGGTCCTTGATTGTTGTTTTCCTCCTGATGTGGCCGTATAACAGCTTCGGGTCAGATTTGGCTTTCGCTGCTATGACGTTTTCATATTGTCGTTGAGCCTCCCTTCTTATCTGTGCACATTCGTTTCTGGCTCTACGACTGCTCTCCTTATTCTCCTGGGTCCTTTGCCTTCTATATTTCTTCCATTCCCTAGAACACTTGGTTTTTGCCTCCCTGCACCTTTGGGTGAACCATGGGCTCATCCTGGCTTTTTCATTATTCCTGTGTGTGTGTGTGTGTGTGTGTGTGTGTGTGTGTGTGTGTGTGTGTGTGTGTGTGTGTGTGTGTAACTGCCCAATTGTATTCATCTGTTTAGAATTACCGGAGCAGAGCTAACTTAGGATATCATATAATGTTACGAATGTTCCAGTGGTTGTACCACATTACTCCCTCCTGAATTCCATTCTAACATTTTAACTATTAGTGAATAAGTTTTTCTAATATTCTCTCGGCATCACTTTTCTGATGTTATAAGTGTGGCCTCTTCTTGTCCCTGATTCTATATCTACTGATTCATAATTATTATAATAGGTAAAGTTATCCTGTTGGCTCACTTCCTCCTATCAGTGCTTTCACTTTTATATTTATTAGCTCCAGTAACCCTCTTGTTGAATGTGTTTGAGAGAGAGAGAGAGAGAGAGAGCAATAAGTTTTGGTTGAATGGCCCAGGTTTCAGCTCTTAAAACTTCCTCATAATCAAGCACCAGCGGGTTCATTAATTTCTAGCCTTGTGGGCCCTAGACACGTATTATTATTGTTTTAAATATTTTTAACAATGTAAATTTCATTTTCTGATCGTTGCTAGACTAAAGAAATATCTTCTTATGTCCTTGTAACTCGTTATCATCTTTAACTTAATCTATTATTATTACTCTACACAAATAACCCGCACATAAGAGAATGACTTTTCGGTCCGACTTGGACTATTAGCTAACCTCTTTATTATTATTATTATTATTATTATTATTATTACTATTATGGAGCAGAAGCTTTCAACCATAGGGCTCATATAGGACCTAGAGAATGAAAGATAACTAGGTTCGATCCAACGAGACAACAGGTTAAATTCATTGGACCAAGAACCCTTCACCGGTACCATGGGATTTCCCGAGAGGTTCGCTATTCACTTCCACCCTTATCAAGTTATCCACGGATGTATCTTATACGCCACGATCATGTCTAACCTCACCCTTCAATTTCTAAATGTCATCTGATTAGGTTCTTTTAGTCTCATTAATATCATAACCTTGCAACTGATGTTGAATTTCAGTAGGTACTTGACTATACCTGAATTTATTCATGCTTTATAAGTTAGCCCTATCATATCTATCGTTTTAACATCATTATAAAGTTGAACAAGACACATGTGAAACACTTTGTTGGGGGGGCGTTGACCCCCGGAACACCCAGGTAGACTCCAGATAGGTAGGTAGACGTATCGCATGTCCAACAGGTTTCTCCAGTCGACTACGGGCGCATGTAACACTGGAGACAGAAGTAGAGAGGTAATATTAGAGTGATCAGTCCCCTTAGCCTTGATAGAAGGGACTGACCAATCTTTCCACTTGTTGTTCTCATTATTTTCACATCTGCAGACCAAGGCACATGAGGCTCTTCCTCTCCTTGCATGTCATTCACACATACCTGGAACAGTACCCGAGTACTGATCGTTGTGCATCACACCTGACACTACCTCATGGAAGCTCACTCTTTAATCCATTATAATATCTTTCCTATTATCCCCAACTATAAATTTGGTTTATGTATTATTTACTATTGGGACAAATTTTCTGTAAACTACAGTGTAAATATTTGTTGTAGAGTCCTAGAATAAACACAGTCATAAAGCTAAGGTAACTCCGTCAGATAATTTATCGTCCTTAAGTGCGTACTGATTGACATCCATGAAGTTGTTTCTCACCAGGTACTCCATCACTGTTATCTACCCCACTTTAGGGCGAATGTCAAGGATATCAGCTTGTGGTACATGTTGCGTGGTTGGTCCCTTGCTGCAAGCTTTGTACTACATTCATTGTTTTCTATCTTACTGCACACGTGTGTGTGTGTGGTGTGTGTGTGTGTGTGTGTGTGTGTGTGTGTGTGCGCGTGTGTGTGTGTGTGTGTGTATGTGTGTGTGTTAGTTACCATTTTGTCCTAGGCACATGTCGATTAGACACTAGGCCTGTTGTATATGAGTACGTGTGTGTGTGTGTGTGTTGTGTGTGTGTGTGTGTGTGTGTGTGTGTGTGTGTGTGTGTGTGTGTGTGGTGTGTGTGTGTGGTGTGTGTGTGGTGTGTGTGTGGTGTGTGTGGTGTGTGTGTGGTGTGTGTGGTGTGTGTGTGGTATGTGTGTGTGGTATGTGTATGTGGTGTGTATGTGGTGTGTGTGTGGTGTGTGTGTGGTGTGTGTGTGGTGTGTGTGTGGTGTGTGTGTGTGGTTTGTGTGTGTGGTGTGTGTGTGGTGTGTGTATGAGTGTGTGTGAGTGTGTGTGTGTGTGTGAGTGTGTGTGAGTGTGTGTGGTGTGTGGTGTGTGTGGTGTGTGTGAGTGTGTGGTGTGTGTGTGTGTGTGGTGTGTGTGGTGTGTGGTGTGTGTGTGGTGTGTGTGTGGTGTGTGTGGTGTGTATGTGGTGTGTATGTGGTGTGGTGATGTTGGTGTGGTGTGTGTGGTGTGTTGTGGTGTGTGGTGTGTGTGTGTGGTTTGTGTGTGGTGTGTGTGTGTGGTGTGTGTGTGTGTGTGTGTAGAGTGTGTGTGTGTGTGTGTGTGTGTGTGAGTGTGTGTGGTGTGTGGTGTGTGTGGTGTGTGTGAGTGTGTGGTTGTGTGTGTGTGTGTGTGGTGTGTGTGTGTGTGTGTGTGTGGTTTGTGTGTGTGTGTGCGTGCGTGTGGGGTGTGTGTGTGTGTGTGTGTGTGTGTGTGTGTGTGTGTGTGTGTGTGTGTGTGACGTGCGTGCGCGTGCGCTTGTTTATGAAGTGCCCCAGAGCGAGCGTGTTGGCTGCTGTTGTGTGGATGCTAGGCCCTGCACTGAGCGTACTGGCTCCGGCATGCACTGCCTGCATACTTGAGGTTCGTCATTCATTGTACTCGCTCTCCGAGCTGATTCCCCTCCCTCAAGATGTCTTGGTCCCGCTATACCTCGATGACTCCAACACTGTCTCTATACCCGCTACTGGCAGCTAGAAGGTAGTAGACGAAATGGAGAGCGAGTTTCAGGTTGTATCACTGTTGCCAAGTGCCAGACTAAATTGGATCACACAAAGGTTACCGATTTTCAGAGGGCGCATGAGCGGGGGCGAGAAAGTGTGGTAGTGGGGGAGAGAGAGGCTGGGTGGGGTGTGGGGGTCTACACGTGTCGTCGCCCCCCACTCCCACTCCGCCCTGGCTGCTCCCTCTCACCCACCCCAACGCACGAAATTACTTGCACGTGTGATACTCTGCCCCGCTCCGTCTGCAGGGAAGCCCGCCATCACTCAGGCGGGGGAGGTGGGGGCAAGACACGTGTGTCCCCCATTGTCTTGGCCTTCCCCACATCTGCTCTTGCCAGTACACACGAGGCAGCGGCCTCGCGCTGGTGATTCCGGAGGGACACACAGCTACATTTTCGTCAGAAAAAAATGTGTTTTGACGCGGTTGTTAGTGATGGTCCGTCCAGTGCTGGTGCTGCTCACTCCTTGAGAAGTTAAGCCTTCCCGTGTGGACAGATGGATACTGGGGACAGCTGGTGACCCATGGGAGGTCACGGCGGCACCAGCTTTCACGTTACTGGTGCTAAATTCTTTAGCATTCCTGCAGGCACACTTGAGTATTCATCAATTGTAATCATCTACAGTTTTGTTTATGTACAGATTTAACAGCCTATGTCTGTCGTTACGGTCACCCACGATCCTCCTTATGTTCCTACTTTGTTTATATTTCCTTGTGGACCTACAGTAACATAACTAAACTATGTTTGTCGACTTTAAAACAGTTGCTTACAATCTTCTTTATGTGCTTACCGAATGTTCCTGGGAGTTTATTTAATTCTTCGCAGTAAAGCATTCAGCATATTACAGCCTCATTCAAATTATATACACCGAGTTATAAACCTTGGTAAATGATTCCCACAAGGGGTTTAAATAAACAACAACACGTGAGCAAACATTAGGACATTAGAGAATGCTTCGATCCCAGGACACTGATCACTTGTAATCATGGTTTGCTTAAGTGTCTCTCAGTGCATATAAGAGATACATATCTTTCCTAGAGTACTTTCACTAAGAGTTTACTTTATTATCTATATGCTGGGAGTATACATCCCTACTTTTAGGACTAAAGAATCCTAGACTGGTGATTTACAGGTGACACGGAGCCTTAATGATCGTCTCATAGTCGATAGGCTGTTAACCATTGAACCAGTTAACCTTGTCATTTTACCACTCTGTAGACAGACAAACTCGAAACGTTCAGACTCACAGCCTTTCAGTACACAGGTTAGATTCAGTAAGATTCGCCAGGAAACAGGACAAATGTTTCCTGAAGCAGGTCCTAGTCATATGATACCCTGCGTCAGGTCTTGGTCAGGTGACCGAGGCCTACTGGCGCCCCCATACACCCTTTTAGAAATAAAGATTATAAAAAGGGCGGTATACATAATGCAATAAATAATAACTCGAAGTTTATTATGTGAGTATATTGTTAAATTCGCCCCTACACCGCCTAAACCTGAAAGGTATTATTCCTACCAACCATTGGTAGTTAAAATTTGAATCTGATCGGATGAGGCGTTCCTAAGTTATAGAACATTGGAGTATGAAAAAATCAAGGAACCAGAGAATATGACCAATATTTTGTCTCTTTATCTATGAATGCGTAACCTTCGCAGGGGAGCGTTGATGCCAGTGAAGGGCACTTGATCCTAGGAAATGGGGTATTCTTCAGTTCCTTAGATCAAACGTTATTTCTGCCTATTCCTCAGGCACTATATGGCCCCCATGAATGTAATAACAAACACACACACACACACGTCAACATCCATAAACAACACACACATACACACACACACCGACATCCATAAACTGACTGGTAAATACACAAACACACACACACACACACACACACACAACACACACACCACACACACACACACACACACACACACCCCACATCGATATCCATAAACTGACAGGTAAACATGCACAAAATAGCAAAAATGAGAAGAGAGGGAGGGGAAAAACTCAAGAGTAAAGCGAGTGATAAAAATGAGAGATAAATTGTGGAAGCAGAGATGAATTTATTAGACAACTGCCACGTTCCTCTCCCCGACCCTCACACCCTCCCTGTAACCCGCCGGGTAAAGGGCTTTAAACCACCTTCATCATTCCCACTCTTCCTCCCTCTCACAGCTTCCCTCTCTACCTCCCTCACACTCCTCCCTGGAATTACTTTGAAAGAAACGATAATACTTATTTTGGCATCATGTAAGTTAATACTTTGTTTATAAAGCAATACTTTATAAACAAAGAAATCAATAACAATGTCACTGACTTGATCGACAAGTCAGAGTGACTGACCAGTCAGTGACTGATAAGAGTCATGCAGCTTGTCAAGTTAAATAACTCTTCATAACAAATATTATATTTACGATTTACGCGGAGCACTAAACCCGTGTGGAAGCTTGGTCCTCCCTCTACAAGACTTACAGGTATAACCCATTATTATTATTATTATTATTATTATTATTCCCCTCAAGGAAGGCTCCTTGACGCTGGTGAGGGGCTCTTGATCTAGGGAATTGGATCTGTGCTCCAGTTCCCTGAATTAAGCCTGAATGCCTTCCATCCCCCCATAGGCGCTGTATACTCCTACGGGTTTAGTGCTTCCCCCTTGATTATAATAATAATAATAATAATAATAATTATTATTATTATTATCAGTATCTGGGTATTTTGAGTGTAGACGTTCCGCCATCTAGTGGCTTTATCAGTGTTGTCAACTTGGATCAAAGAGGAGAGTAGTTCAAATTCCTTGGATCAAGAGTCACTTCCACTAGACGAGGATTACTAATTTTGATTTTGAGAGAGGTATCCCCCTCCCACATCCCCCACAATCCCGTACCTTCCAACACTCCAATACCCACACCCTCCCACATCCCCACATTCCCACGCCTTCCCACACTCTTCCACACCCACACCCTCCCAATACCCTTCCCCACACTGTCATAATCCCACACCCTCCCACACTCTCCCATCTGTGAGAGTATAAACTGAAACCATCCCCTGTAGAGGTGTCAGAGAGAACAGAACAGCACACTGCTGGTATATCCAGTTTTAGAAGAAAACAAAGCGAGCTTGTGGAGTGTAGGAGGCTCCTGCCTCAGATGTCAACACCTACCTCGTGTATCTCGCACGCGGCCTTGACGGCGTGGGAGAGACTGTGAGGGCGTGTAAAGGAATGTAAGGGCGTGGGAGGAGGGTATGAGGGTGTGGGAATGTGTGAGGGCGTGTGAAAGAGGGTATGAGGGAGTGTGGGAGGAGGGTATGAGGGCGTGGGAGGGGTTGTGGTGCCATGGGGCTTGGGATGTTTGTGATGGCGTGGGAGGAAGGTGTAGGAGCGTGGAACTTACGTGAGAGTTAAGTGAGAATGCAAGCCACAAGCATCCATGCCATACATATCTCTATTGTTGTAAGTAATACGTATCTATGTAATTTATATGTTTATATATATCACATTATCTGTTTATTTAAGGCATATGTATGTCGTAAGTTATATGTATTACTAATTCATGTGTATAAGTTATATGTACATTTCATAAACCATGTCTATGTAAGTTATATATTATTATTATTATTATTATTATTATTATTATTATTATTATTATTATTCATGTTGAAGAGCTAATTAAGTCATATGTAAGTACTTCTCTATATGTTGTATGTAGCTCTATGCCAGTCGTGTGTATTTCTGTAAACATCTTTTAGTCATCTGCAGGAAATATTTAATTTGTAAACACTGTAGGGAAACACGATGCGTATATGCACAGGGTTGAATTCAGCTTTAAAATCTACAGCTAATCGTCTATTAGACAACATCACAAGTTTTGATAAATTCACAGCCTGTGAAATCACTAAGAACAATATCTGTGCTACAAAGGACTACCTACCACTAGAAGGGATACAGATTTCTGTCCGTAGCCATGAGGTATACTAAAAAGTTTGTTAGGTTAATATCTGATGAACTCCATACCTATCTAATGGGTGGTGGTCAAAAGATAACAGAGGCATTTAATAGGTTCAGGGACTGGCTGCAGAGTTTTGACAGCTAAACATGTTACAGTGGTAATGAACTATCTACATGCTTATATCTAGTTACAGTCGTAATAAGTTATTTATGCATACCAACAAAACAGTAGTAAAAAAAGTGTGTTACCCACAGGTTGCTGGAGTGACATTCGGAGCATCCAAGTTACAACGATTGAAAGATTTCCAATAAAATATCCTAGTGTTTGCTTTTGTGTCCTTTTCAAACAAGACAGCCCGATCCTATACACACTTATCATAGTCAAACTGAACTAAGGGGAAAAAATATTTATAATTAAGAAATGTCAGCACATCACAAATATTCCCTCCCTTCACTCCCTTTTCCGTCTCTTGTGGCACTTACACTACTCCTACTATCCTTGTATTACTGAACGACAGGAAACAGGAAAAGCTGAATAAGAATTTATTCTTCAACATCAGTTCCAATTTCAGAGATTAAGAATCTAGCAAAATAAAAAAAGACTAAAATTCTTTTCAGACTTAATATCATGAGGTCAAGTCTTTCTTGTTTTTTTTTTTTTTTACGATTTACGCAAAATTCATACACATATAATACTTAATTGAAAAATAAAAACCTAGTCTCTTCAAAAAAGTCACTTATAAGTCTAGATGTGGACTATTTTTACAACAGTATCTGTGGAAGATGTCATAAATTTCCTGTCAACGTATCTTTAAACAGAGCCAACTGGCTATGTCCATCAGGATATTCGCACTCACTGACTGTGTAACAACGAATATCGTGTCATTGAACACTGAATGCTACGAGGAAAAAACTCCAGTTGCAACATGGGAGCAAGAGATAGTGTATCAAAAAATGCAGAATGTCCATACCACAACAGATGACTCGAAACTATCTAGTCACCCACATGGTGCTAAGCCAGACCCATCCCCCAGTCATAGCACTAATACCCACAGTGCTGGTGCTGGTCCAGGCTCCCCCAGTCATAGCACTAATACCCACAGTCAGTGCTGGTGCTGGCCCAGGCTCCCCCAGTCACAGCACTAATACCCACAGTGCTGGTGCTGGCCCAGGCCCAGCCGCTGACCCAGACCCAGCCCCAGCCCCCAGCCCCAGTGCCGACCCAGACCCAGCCCCCAGCCTTACTGCCAGCCCAGACTCTCCTAGGGACACTACCAAAACCACCACAAAAACAGTAAATATACAACCATCTAAAACCGTAAATATACAACCATCATTGCACAAGACCGTGGCCCACAGTACAGATGTTGGAGAGGAGTCTCCTCCTTCTTCCTCTACTGGGGAAAGTAGATGGAATCCAGGACGGGGTGGCCCTGGCTTGGATACTGAGGATTACAGTGCAGTCCCAGAACCTGCAGAAATTGACAACACACCTCCCAAAAATTCTCAACCAAAGGTGAATTTGTGCAAATATTATGCTTGGGGCATCTGTAAGCATGGAATAACAGGGGAAAAAATGGGACATGCAACTTTGACCATCCCAAAAAATGTAGCGACCTCCTGTCTAAAGGAGTGTGTCGTTCTTCTTTCTGTACTTTCTTTCACCCAAAAATGTGCCACTCCTCGGTCCTCCAGAAGCAGTGTTACAACATCGAGTGCTGTATAGTCCTTGTGGCTTAGCGCTTCTTTTTGATTATAATAATAATAATACAACATCGAGTGCCCTGCATACCATCTAAAAGGGACCAGGAGGCACAGACCCCACAAGACAAACAATAGTAGCTACGACAACCCAACTCCAGGTGATTTTTTTAGTGGCGGGAAACGAAAAAAGAAAATGGAAGGAAATAACAAAAATAGTCACCACCTTGGAGCCTTTTGGACTGAGGCGCAGCCAGTGGCCACCCATGGCTCTCCAGAATTACAACTACTGATGCCAATAACAAAATCCCCCCAACAAACACAGAATACAACCTTGTTCATATTTGCTAATAACAGGGCCTTAAGCCATCCACCAACAACAAAAATACCTTTTATCAGTGGACTTCTAGAGGAGTCTAATGGCAATTTTTTGCAGCCTTCACAAGACTCACACAAAAGATCACTTTGACGTGAAATATGGATAAGTGGTTACAACCTTTTTAGATGCGACAGAAAAAACAGGCAACAAGGGGATGTTGGCCTGTATGTCAAGAGTCCCTATCTGCACGGAGTTGCTGAACACCACAAATGAGGTATTTTGAAGTTCTATCAATAAAGATCAGAACCAAAACCTAGTCATTGTGGTTGTATACAAGCCACCAAAATGAAACCTCACAACAGTTCAAGGAACAGCTACTGAAAATTGATTACTGTTTGGAAAACCTTCCAGCTCCTCCCCAAACATCTTACTGCTTGGTGATTCAACCTAAGGCATACAAAATGGAAGAATGTAGCAAATAATGTTATAGCTGAAACAATCCCCGGAGGTAGCGCAGATAAAGGTCACACACACATGAGCTACTAAGTCTTTTGCAAAAAAACCCACCACATCCTTATCTTCACAAATAATAAAGGAACCTGATAAAGACATAAGAATATCAAAAACAACTAATTCCGACACAAATCTAATCGGAAGTCCAGACATACATCGGGCAAATGCATGTACCGTGGAAGGTGCTTCACAAAATACAATTTTCCAAAACAAGGAAATCAACTGGGAACCAGTAAACCATGTCCTAACGAAAAAAATGTTGGGAAGATGTCTTAAATGACATAGATCCAAACAGTGCCTTGAAAGGAATCACTTCCTGGTACCAAGCATGTTCTAGGCATATTCCCCAAAGAAAGAAGAAGAGCAGGAGTAAACTGTAGAGAAAAAGACGCTCCCCTAAGAAGACGACGAAGGTCACTGAGCTCCTCAGGAGTGCTAGAATATCTGAAACAAAAAAAGGGGCGCTGACCAGAAGGGGAAACTATTGAAATTTAAAGCTAAATTGACTCTTACGGGAAACCAGGAGAGGCAGGAGGAGCTTAAAAGCTATTTGTGAAATTGAAAGAAATTCAAAAATATTCTTTTCATATGCAAAAACAAGGCAAATACCACATCTAGTATCGGCCCGCTTACCAGACAGGATGGGACTTACACAGATACAACAAGGAAATGAAAAATATTGAAATCCCAGCCCGACTCTGTTTTTTAGTGAACCACTAATCGTCTTGAGGATCGACGACCCAAAGATTTCTTCATAGAATGAGCCCAAAATTCCTAAATGTACGCCGGGATTTCCGACATTACCCTAACTCCGATAGATTTCAAAAAAATCATTGACAAAGGCCTATGCACTCAGCCCCGGGCCCAGAATCGTGGAACTCTGTTTTCATTAAGAACTGCAAGAACCCCTCTCGCGTGCCCTAAGTACACTATGGAGGAGGAGCTTGGACATGGGTGAAATTTCCACAGTCCTTAAACAACGGATATAGCCCCACTCCATAAAGGTGGCAGCAAAGCTTTAAAGCTAAGAACTAAAGACCAATAGCTCTGACGTCCCACATAAAAATCTTTGAAAGAGTGCTAAGAAGTAGGATTGCAAATCCCTGGATTCCCAAAATCTGCACAATCCAGGGCAACAGGGGTTTAGGGCAGGTCGCTCCTGCCTCCACAACTACTGGATCACTATGACATGGCCTTGGATGCACTGGAAGAAAATCAGAATGCAGATGTAATATACACAGACTTTGCAAAAGCATTTGACAAATGCGATCATGGCGTAAATAGCCCAAAAAATTACGTGCAAAAGGAATAACTGGGAAAGTGGGGAGATGGATCTTCAACTTCCTAACAAATCGAACACAAAGATAGTGGTCAACAGATTTAAAAATGGGAGGCTGCCATAGTGAAGAGCTCTGTTCCACAAGGCACATACTCCCCCCCATCTATTCCTTATCCTCATATCAGACATAGACAGAGATATACACCACAGCACCGTATCATCCTTTGCGGATGATACTAGGATCTGCATGAGGCTGTCATCTGCTGAGGACGCGGTTAACCTCCAAGAAGATATAAACAAGGTTTTCCAGTGGGCAACGGTAAACAATATGATGTTCAATGAGGACAAATTCCAACTCTCCGTTACGGAAAACGGGAGGAGATAAAAAACTAGAACAGAGTATACTATTGACTACGGCCATAAAATAGAGCGGAAAATAATGTAAGGGACCTGGAGTAGTAATTTCTGAGGATCTCACTTTCAAGGATCACAACAGTTGCCACGATCGCACTTGCAAAGAAAATATAGGATGGATAATGAGAACTTCAAAACGAGAGATCCCAAGCCCATGATGATCCTTTTCAAATCACTTGTTCTCTCTAGGCTGGAATACTGCTGTACATTAACATCTCTAATTCAAAGCAGGTGAATTCGCAGAAGCACCTTAATACTGGGAACGCTTGGGGGCACTTGACTTGTACTCGTTGGAACGCAGGAGGGAGAGAGATATCATAATCTACACTTGGAAAATCTTGGAAGGAATGGTTCCCAAATCTGCACACAGAAATCACTCCCTACGAAAGTAAAAGACTGGGCAGGCGATGCAAAATGCCCCCAATAAAAGTGGGGGCGCCATTGGTACACTAAGGGAAAACACGTAAGTGTCCGGGGCCCAAAACTGTTCAACAGCCTCCCATCAAGCATTAGGGGAATTGCCAATAAACCCCTGGCTGCCTTCAAGAGAGAGCTGGACAGATACCTAAAGTCAGTGCCGGATCAGCCAGGGCTGTGGCTCGTACGTTGGACTGCGTGCGGCCAGCAGTAACAGCCTAGTTGATCAGGCCCTGATCCATCGGGAGGCCTGCTCATGGACCGGACCGCGGGGGCGTTGATCCCCGGAATAACCTCCAGGTAACCTCCAGGGCAGCGCACTTTCTCCAGTTCTCCTCAACGAATATATGTACACAGAGGAAACGGAGGACAACTCCGTTTCTGCTGGAACAAGTGTGAAGAGAAACTGTTATTGATCTCGACACTGGAGTGCAGATCTGTCCAGAAGACTAAGAAAAAATGGAAGATGGTTTTTTAGCCCACAAGAATAGATCTGAGATAAAATATAACGCGATATTGTAGTATAAACTAAGTCGACAAAGACTGCCACCACGAGCCGATCTTCGGGAGAGAGTTTCACAGAGAAGCTCTTCAGATTTATTGGCTACAAAATATCCTTTTATGGGGTCATATGCAGTTATGTATTTTTTCTCTCAGTCACATCAATGATATCTTGCATTATACTGATCTTCATAAACAACAGGATATATACATCTAGAGGTGTATTTTTCTCACCTTCTGTATGCCGTGAGGCTATTTGAATCCATATTTTAGGGATTATAGTATTTTTGTCGGGTGGTGGAGAGGATTTTAGGGATTACAGTATTTTTGTCTGGTGGTGGAGCGGTTAGGTGTAGCTTTAGTGTAGTCGATAGGCTTTAAACCCCATTAACCAACCATTTACTTTCACAAAAGCTTAACAAAAGCTTTCCTAACTAAATGTGTTTCGACGCTGCGCAATATGAAAGGTACCCCTGTAGGTCATAAGCCCAATCCCCTCTACCTCAATGCATGCAAAAGGAACAGGAGAAAATGTAGCATAAGTTTATAATGCAGTTACATATCAACGTTGAACAGTTGAAGCCAATCAGGAAAGGCATTCACAAGTTATCACATGGAAGCTAATATTCTTATTGTCAATAAAATTAGCACCTTAGTCCCTACACAACCAAAAATCAATTCTAACCTTATACTAAGATGTACTAGCTTTGAAAGCTTGACATCAAAACCTATAAGGCACTCTTATAACACAGACTAACATCACAAAATACACCAGCACTGTAAGACTGAAGCCGCTCACAAGTTAAACTCCTAAGTTATCAACGTTGAAGATTGGAAGCTGATGAGACATTCATCAATTATATTAAAAATATTATTTCAGCATTCCCAATTTCAATAAAACTGGAAAATTGGCACATAGGGCAACCCAATATTAATTCAACCCTTTCTCTAATATAAATCCTCGTTTTAAGGTTTGAAGCCGGTCAGAAAAGGCATTATCCGATTATACCAGTTTGCTTAATATTGGGAAATTAATTTCTATACAATACAAAATCATTGCGAAGCTTCCTTCAAGACAACACCAGCACTAAAAGTTTGAAAGTCGACCAAAAGATGTATTCTTCAGTTATTGTGTAGAATCCAACAATTCCGAGTTTATTAACCAAGTTTTTAATTTGACAAATTTATTCCTACAGAGCATGAACCCCCGAAAATGCCATCCTTTACAAAAGATGCGTCAGCCATTAAGATCGAAGTTGTTCTGATAAGACATACCATTTTAATAATAAAATGTTCAAAAATGGCACCTATATACTCTAACAACAATCCCACCTCTCTTCAGCATACATCACTGTTGAAAGTTTGAAGCCGATCTGAAGGTGCTTTTTCAAGCTGTTGCATAAAAACAGAAACAGGGAATGGTCTAAAACAAAGAGAAAAGGTCCCTTGTCCACCTCAGTAATTCCATGACCCTTTTACGTAATTAAACTTCATCGGCACGGAAAATTTTAAACCAATCAGAGGACGCATTCTTAAGTTATAAATGAAAAACTTTGGAGGAGGAGGAGGAACGACCTTGGAGAAGGAACGACCTTGGGGAAGGGAAAAAACCCGAGGAGGAACCTGGAGGAGGAACGACCTTGGAGGAGGAACGATCTTGGAGGAAGAACGACCTTGGAGGAGGAGAAACGACCTTGGAGGAGGAGGAACGACCTTGGAGGAGGAACGACCTTGGAAGAGGAAGAACGACCTTGGAGAAGGAAGAACGACTTGGAAAGGAGGAAGAACGAAACCCTTTGGAGGGGAAAAACGACCTTGGAGGAGGAACGACATTGGGGGAGGGGGAAGGAGGGCCTTGGAGGAGGAAGAACGACCTTGGAGAAGGAACGACCTTGGAGGAGGAGGAACGACCTTGGAGGAGGAACGATCTTGGAGGAAGAACGACCTTGGAGGAGGAGGAGAAACGACCTTGGAGGAGGAGGAACGACCTTGGAGGAGGGGGAACGACCTTGGAAAGGATGAAGAACGACTTGGAGAAGGAAGAACGACCTTGGAGGAAGAACGACCTTGGAGGAAGAACGACCTAGAGGAGGGAAAGACATTAGGGAGGGAAGAACGACCTTGGAGGAGGAAAACGACCTTGGAGGAGGGAAAGACCTTGGAGGAAAAAACGACCTTGGAGGAGAAGAACGATCTTGGAGGAAGAAAAACCTTGGAGGAGAATGACCTTGGAGAAAAACACCTGGAGGGGGAGGGAACACCTTGGAGAGGAGGAACACTTGGAGGAGAAGGAAGACCTTAGGAGGAGGAACGACCTTGGAGGAGAACACCTTGGAGGAAGAAAAGACCTTGAGGAGGAGAAACGACCTTGGAGGAAGAACGACCTTGGAGGGGAACGGGCCCTTGGGGGAGGAAAAACACCTTGGAGGAGGAAGAACGACCTTGGGGGGGAAAACGACCTTGGAGGAGGAAAAACGACCGTGGAGGAGGAGGAACCCACCATTTGGAGGAGGAGAACGACCTTGGGAGGGGAGGAACGAACCCTTTGGGGAGGGGAAACGACCTTGGAAAAAAGAACGACCTTGGGGGAGGAAACGACCTTGGAGGAGGAGGAACACCTTGGAGGAGGAAGAACGCTTGAGGAGGGAAAAACAAACCTGTACCCCCGAGTTTTATAGAAGCTTCTACAATCGAACTTTACCCAAACCATAATTTTTTAAGAGATATTCCATGTTAGAAGAATAT
Source organism: Cherax quadricarinatus (assembly GCF_026875155.1). Lineage (NCBI taxonomy): Eukaryota > Metazoa > Arthropoda > Malacostraca > Decapoda > Parastacidae > Cherax > Cherax quadricarinatus. Next base: position 87,380,615 of record NC_069405.1, read on the forward strand.
AAACGTCGAAGTACGAGCGTTTTCTACATTTCCAGTTTTTTTTTTCCTCAATATATTGATTTTCAAATTCTCTACATTCTATAAAATATTTTAAAAGAAATTGGTATTTGCAACAGCTTTAAGGGACCAAATAAAAACAGCTAATGGTTAAGTACAGTTTTGATAAATTTCGCTTAACAAAACGCCACAACAATCTAAAACTACAAAAAAGATCATTGGGATTGAAAGGTTGACACCGTCGGATTGTAGACAAACCTGTCTGTCTGCACAACAGCCTATGCGGTTTCCACTTAGTTTTCATATTTTGCGCACCAGGTGCTGGCCCTCTCTAGGCCTGCCCAGTCAGTGGGATGCTGGTCCCACTCTCTCACTCACTCAGCGGCCTAGACTCAGTCAAAAAGTCCTACCCTCTCCCCTCGCGGGGATGCCCTCCCGGGCCATGGGCACAAACACAAAAAGCCTGTGTACCCACCACGACTTTGGGAAATAAAGTAAGAAGCCTCCCCAAGACGTATCCATTTACTCCCTGCTACCAGAAACACCAAATAATCTCGTTTACAGGAAGCTAAATATGGAGAAAACCTACCTTTACCCTTTATAACCCCTTATGATTTTTTAGAGTCTTTCTACCTTCAAAGCCAGGGGCCCGGGCCAGGCCGTCTGGTGCTACCTGGTCAACCAGGCTTTGCTGTTAGAGACCCACTGCCCTACTATCCTCACAACCAGGTTTATCTTACCCCGTTTTTTTTTTTAAGGCTTCTACACTTTTCCACATTGTTTCAATATATTTTGGGAAAATGTTTAATAGGGGTTTAACAAAACACGCAAACTGGTTCCTTCATAGCTAAGCTTAAAATTTTTCCAATCACCTTTTCTTCGTAAAATCAATTTGTTTTTAAAAAAACTGGCAAAACAAAAAACACAGCCCGATTCTATAGAACTTTTTTTGTTAACAAAGGCCACCATCTCTGATGTCTGGGTCTATAGAAGATCCTTTCTCCATTTATCGCCGGAAAAAACGATTACAAGTTTATTTATTCTTGGTATTGCCGAATTTGTATTTAAAAAGCCTAAACTTAATTGGTATCATTAAGTTTGAAGGCTGAAGCCGTTCAGAAGCATACTAAAGTTATTTCACGGAAAAAAGATACCCATTTTTAACATAAAACTGGTGTACTCTAACCTACATGTTCTAATAACTATCTCAGCCTTCAAATAGGATACACAAGTGTCAAAATCTTGAATCGGGTTAGAAGAACCTTTCTTAAATTATCGTTCAGAAACCGAATCTGGGATTGTTGTATATAAAACTGATTCGAGGGCATCTGCATATGCCAGTAACTGCCCGAAACTTTCCTTAGTTACAGTGCACCAGCTTCGTAAATTTGAAGCTGATCAGATGAGACATTCTCAATAAGGGAAAACCCTGGAGGAAGGGAAAAATCCAGGTAAGATCTTAAGGTTCTCTCTCGGGAATACCTTATTATTCATGCTTATCTGTATTTAACGTCAAGCACAAGTATGTTGCTTTATTATCTAAGGAAGTAATAAGACAAAATCACAGAAAATTAAAATACATTTAGTTGTAGCTTCTTGCTGAAGTCTGGACTTAATGAATACCACAGAGCAGTTATGAGCATTGCGAATAATTACGTTTCTAAATCTGAAACCCAGTTAGCAATTTCAGTATTTATCTTTTCCTTATCCTGGCACTGGTTTACACTGACACCCCTTCTATCTCTTTCACTGTAATAGCTCAGAATACATTCTTTTAAAGCTGAGAAGAAAGAAGAGTCTTGCTGTTGCCAGGCAGATCAACTGGAGGCAGGACACATGCATATTTTGGAAGTGTTGATAAATCTTCTTCTTGAGGCACCTGGATGCTCCCTTCTTCCCAGCGGAGGTAGCGAAAGAGTAAAGCCAAGTATGTTTGCTTCAGTGTGCTTGGTATCTAGAGCAGGTACCTGTGTTTGGTACCTGGATGGTTTTCTATAGGATCTTGTGCACCTCCATACCTTTACCAAGTTCAAAGAATCCAATTATTATTGACATTCTATTCTTAAAATTATAGTTCTTGATACACCTGAGATTATGTGATACACTGATTGATGTTTAGATTTTAATGAAAAGAAGCGAGGTTAGTTGGGCAGGGTTCATGGGGCGGGGCTCCTGGAACGGGGCAGTGGGATTCGTATGACCGGGCGAGATTCGTATGAAGGGGCGGGGTTCGTGGGACGGGGCGGGTTCGTGGAACAGAGCAATGTTCGTGGGACGAGGCTGGGCGGGGCGGAGCGGGGCGGGGCGGGGCACCTGTACCGAGGCAACAACAGCTACAGCTGTTGCTAAGCGTGGCAGCTGCAACGCTACTGCTCACTGCTCATCCTCCAGTCAATACCTTCTGACCCAGTAACTGGCCCTCGCCCGTGGCATCCCCTCCCATTAATGGCAACCTCACATCTCTTGGCACAGACTCCCATTTACGCACCCACGTGTCCTGGAGTGATCCTATTTGTATACTCGGGCCCTATTTTTGTTTTAAAACCAATTTTTTTGCTTTTTTTTAAATCAAGTTTTAAAAACCCGAATTAAATACATGTTGTGTTTGATTTTAATAAAAAAACGAGGTTTTGGCATTAGGGGGGGGTAAACCCGTTTCTATGACCGGCAATTGATACTTTTTATTTCTCGGAAATGTTTACACGGGGCCACCCCACCTTTCCGAAAAACGTACGGGGTTTTTAAGCGGGGAGTGAATTGCCCCTTCCCCTTCCAGTAATTTTCTACCCAAAATGGTGGTGAAATCCCCTCCTTAATGCACCTAATCTTTTCCCTCCTTCCCCCCCAGGTTTTGGGGGTACCATTTGTTTCTCGTTTTTTCTTTAGATGGTGGTGTTTTTTCCTCTTTTTATGGACCTTATATCTCCGTTTCTGTTCAACAAAATTGTCCATTTTTTTAAATTGAAAAATTTTTTAAAATTTGTTTTGGTACACCTCTGCTATGGAAAATTACATCCGGACCCCTGGATTACATTCATTTACCCTGAACAAGCCCAGTTCCTTGGATACATCCAGCCCCTGGAACTACGCCCATTGCCCTGGACTTCGAGTTCCCCGAAACTTCCCAAAGTTAAGGGAACGGAGCTTCTGGAACCCCCGAGTTCGTGGAACAGCCCTTTCCCCTGGACTGGTTTCCCTAGCCACCACTCGCCCTGTACAAAGCCAAAGTTCCAGTGGAACTACATCCATTTCCCTGGAAACTACGCCCATCCCCGGGACTACATCCTTCCCCTGACAATACAAATTCCTGGAACTAAAACATTCTTAAATACATCCTGTTCCCTGGACTTAGTTCCCCTGAAAATTAATAGCCCTCACATTCTCCATTTTCTCAACTCTCCAGTTTTCTTAACCACCCAGTTTTCTATACTCCAATTTTCTCGTACCCAAGTTCCTTTCTTCACGTCCTTCTAACCCCCAACCATTTTTCCTTCTTTCCCTCCAGTTATCCCACCTCGTTCCCTTCAAAACCTCCATTTTCCCTAACTCCTCAGTTCCTCATTCACATTCCTCCAACCCCACCCTTTACACTTAACACAGTTCTCCTTTCACCCCCCATTCTACACACTCCCCATTCCTCCTCAAAACTACCCAGTTCCCCCATTCCCGGGCCCTAATCCTTCCCCTTAATTCCCCTTCCCCCTCAAACCCATAGTTGCCCTCAAAATACCCAGTTCCCCTACACTCCCAAGTTCCTCCTCAACTCATCAGTTCCCTCAATACATCAAGTTTCCTCAACTCACCAGCCCCTTTCCACTCCAAATCTTCCTCACATCCATCCTTCCCCTATACCCCCAGTTCCTCATCCTACATCCTGTTCCCCGTTCCTCGCCCATTTCCCCCATTCTACATCCCAAGTTCCCCAAACTCCACCCGTTCCCTAATCTCCACCCAGTTCCCCCTTTAATTCCACCCAGTTTCCCTAAATTTCCCCAGTTCCCCCTGCATACCCTCAGTCCTCTTAGCAATTTCCTCCATTCCTCACGTTCCCAACTCACCCAGTTCCCTCAACCCCACCCGTTCCTCTCAACTCCACCAGTTCCCCAAACACCCCCAAAAAGTTCCTCCTCAATCCACCGTTTCTCCTAACACCCCCAAAGTTCCTCCCAACTCACCCAGTTTCCTCTACTCCACCCAGTTCCTCCTCACACTCCACCTTTCCCTTTCCCCACCCCACCATTTTCCTTTTCTCCCCCCCCAGTTCCTCCTCATACCCCCACCAGTTCCTCCTCACACCCACCAGTTCCTCCTTCACACTCCCCATTTCTCTCACACTCCCCAAAGTCCTCCATACTCCACCCATTTCCCTTTCCTCACCTCCCCCGTTCCTCCTCACACTACCCCAGTTCCCTCAAACCCACCCAGTTCCTCCTCACACCCCACCCAGTCCTCACACTCACCCATTTTCTCCTCACACTCCACCCAGTTCCTCTCACCTCCACCCGTTCCTCACACCCCACTTCCCCCTCAACCCCCAGTTCCTCCTCACCCCCAAACCCAGTTTCCTCCTCAAATCCACCCAGTTTCCCTCCTCACACCCACCCAGTTCCTCCTCACACTCCACCATTTTCTCCTCACACTCCACCCAGTTCCCCTCACACTCCACCCATTTTCTCCTCACACTCCACCAGTTCTCCTCAACCCACCCTTTTCCCTCCTAAACACCCCACCCAGTTCCCCTCACACTCCCCCCAGTTTCCCCTTCACACTCCACCAGTTCCCCCCTCACTCCCCCCAGTTCCCTCAACTCCACCCAGTCCTCAACTCCACCCAGTTCCCCCCCACACTCCCCCCAGTTCCTTCTCAACTCACCCATTTTCCTCCTCACATCCACCCAGTTCCCTCCTCACACCCACCCAGTTCCTCCTCACATCCACCCAGTTCCTCCTACACCCACCCAGTTCCTCACTCACACTCCACCAGTTTTCCTCACACTCCCGCAGCTCCTCCACTCCCCCCAGTTCCTCCTCCCCACTCCACCAGTTCCTCCTCACACTCCACCCAGTTCCTCCTACACCCCACCCAGGTCCCCTCACACCCCACCCTTTCCTCCCTCACACTCCCCCAGTTTATTCCTCACACTCCACCAGTTCCTCCTCACACCCACCAGTTCCTCCTCACACTCCCCCGCAGTCCTCCTCACACCCCACCCAGTTTCTCCTCACACTCCACCCATTTTCCTCCTCACACTCCACCCAGTTCCTCCTCACATCCCACCCATTTTCTCCTCACACTCCACCAGTTTCTCCTCACACTCCACCCAGTTTCTCCTCCACTCCACCCAGTTCCCCCACACTCCACCCGTTTCTCCTCAACTCCCCCCAGTTCCCCTCACACTCCACCCAGTTTCTCTTCACACCCCACCCAGTTCCCCCTCACATCCACCAGTTCTCCTCACACCCCACCAGTTCCTCCCCCCACCAGTCCCCTCACACCCCACCAGTTTTCTCCCCACACTCACCAGTTCCCCTCACACTACCACCAGTTCCCTCCTCACACCCCACCCGTTCTCCTCACACTCCCCCCCAGTTCCTCACACCCACCCTTCCTCTCACACTCCACCCAGTTTCTCCTCACACTCCACCAGTCCCCCACTACTCGCCCACTCCACCCATTCCCCTCACACCTTACACTCCATTCCCCCCTCACACTCCCCCCAGTTCCTCTCAACCACCGTTCCTTTTCCAACACTCCACCAGTTCCCCTCACACTCCAAACCCAGGTTTCTCCTCACATTCCACCAGTTCCTTTTATTAACTCCACCCAGTTCTCCTCACACCCCACCCAGCCTCCTCACACTCACCAAGTCCTCCTCACCACCCCACCCAGTTCCCTCTCACATCCCCCCATTTTCTCCTCACACTCACCCAGTCCCCCCAAACTCCACCAGTTCCTCCTCAACTCCACCCAGTTCCTCCTCACACTCCCCAGTTTTTCCTCACACCCACCCAGTTCCCCTCACACTCCACCCATTTTCCCCCTCACACTCCACCCGTTTTCCCCTTACACTCCACCCAGTTCCCCTCCCCCTCCACCAGTTTCCCTCACACTCCACCCTTTTCCTCCTCACACCCCACCCAGTTCCCCTCACACTCCACCCATTTTCCTCCTCAAACCCCACCCAGTTTCCCTACACTCCACCCAGTTTCTCCTCACACTCCACCCAGTTCCCCTCACACTCCACCAGTTTCTCCTAAACACTCCACCCAGTTTTCCCTCACACTCCACCCATTTTCCCTCACACTCCACCCAGTTCCCCTCACACTCCACCCGTTTCTCCTCACACTCCACCCAGTTCCCCCTCCCCACTCCACCAATTTCTTATACACTCACCAGTTCCCTTCACATTCCACCAGTTTTCCTCACACTCCACCCAAATTTAACCCTCACACCCCACCCAGTTCCCCTCACACTCCACCCAGTTTCTCCTCACACTCCACCCAGTTCCCCTCACCTCCCCCCAGTTCCCCTCACACCCCACCCATTTTCCTCCTCCACCTCCACCCATTTTCTCCTACACCCCACCCAGTTCCCCTCACCTCCACCCAGTTTCTCCTCACACTCCACCCTTTTTCCCCTCCACTCCACCCATTTCCCCCCTCACACTCACCCAGTTCCCCTCACACTCCACCCAGTTCTCTCACCCACCCAGTTCCTCCTCACACTCCACCCATTTTCCTCTCACACTCCACCCATTTTTCCCCTCAATTCCATTTTGGGTTCCCTTTTATAAATTTTACATCCCCTCCAGTTCCCCCGAATAACCAATCCCTTTCACATCCCCCCCCCCACGCCCCCCAATTCCCCCTACCTCCCCCCGTTTTTAAAATTCCCCACCCAGTTTTTCCTCACACTCCACCCAGTTCCTCCTCACACCCCACCCATTTTCCTCCTCACACTCCACCCAGTTCCTCCTCAACTCCACCAGTTCCTCCTCACACTCCACCCATTTTCTCTTCAACCCCACCCAGTTCCCCTCACACTCCACCCGTTTTTTCCTCACACTCCACAGTTTCCCTCCACTCCACCATTTCCCCCCCAACTCCACCAGTTCCCCCTCACACTCCACCCAGTTTCTCCTCCACTCCACCCGGGTTCCTCCTCACACTCCACCCAGTTTCCCCTCACTCCCCCATTTTCCCCCCACACTCACCCAGTTTCCCTAAAACACTCCACCCAGTTTCTCCTCACACTCCACCCAGTTTCCCCTCACACCCCCACCCGTTCCCCTCACACTCCACCAGTTTCCCCACACTCCACCCAGTTCCCCTCACACTCCACCCATTTCCCCTCACACTCCACCCGTTTCTCCTCACTCCACCCAGTTCCCTCCTCACACTCCACCCAGTTTCTCCTCACACTCCACCCATTTCCCCCTCACTCCACCAGTTTCCCCCTCACACTCCACCCAATTTTCTCCTCAAAACCTCCCACCCAGTTCCCCCTCACACTCCACCCAGTTTCTCCTCACACTCCACCAGTTCCCCCTCACGCTCCACCCAGTTCCCCCCTCACACTCCACCCAGTTTCTCCTCACACTCCACACAGTTTCTCCTCACACTCCACCCAGTTCCCCCACACTCCACCCATTTTTCTCCCCCCCACACATCCACCCAGTTCCCCCTCACACTCCACCAGTTCCCCTCACACTCCACCCAGTTTCTCCTCACCCCAAACCCAGTTCCTCCTCACACTCACCCAGTTTCTCCTCACACTCCACCCAGTTCCCCTCACACTCCACCCAGTTTCTCCTCACACTCCACCCAATTTTCTCCTCACACTCCCCCCATTTCCCCCCCTCACACTCCACCCAGTTTCTCCACACACTCCACCCAGTTCCCCCTCCGCTCCACCCAGTTCCCCTCACATCCACCCAGTTTCTCCTCACACTCCACCCAGTTTCCCTCACACTCACTCAGTTCCTCCTCACACTCCACCAGTTTCTCCTCACACTCCACCCAGTTTCTCCTCACACTCCACTCAGTTCCTCCTCACACTCCACCCAGTTTCTCTTCACACTTCACCCAGTTCCCCCTAAACACTCCACCCAGTTTCTCCACACCCCAAACCAGTTTCCCCTCACATTTCACCCAGTTCCCCCTCACACTCCCCCCATTTTCCCCCTCACACTCCACCCATTTCTCCTCACTCCCCCCCAGTTCCTCCCACACTCCACCCAGTTTCCCCTTTCACACTCCGCCAGTTCCCCACACTCCACCCAGTTTCTCCTCACACTCCACCCAGTTTCTCCTCACACTCCCCCCAGTTTCTCCTCACACTCCCACCCAGTTCCCTCACACTCCACCCAGTTTCCCCCCCCACCATCTCCACCTACCATTCCCTCAACCCCACCCTCCCCCATTTTCCCCCCCCCCTTTCTCCTCACACTCCACCCAGTTTCTCCACACACTCCCCCCAGTTTCTCCTCACACTCCACGCAGCTCCTCCTCAAACTCAGCCCCATTCTTGAAAACCAACTTTAAAAAACTACCCAGGAAAGGGGTTTTACATAACTTATAGTGCTCATAACTGCTTTCTCTTCACCTAAGAGATGTTTTAACAGAATTTTTTTGTTTTTGGTAAACATTCTTATAGACACGAAATTCACACTGACAAGTTTTCTGACACCTATTCTTGATATTTCACTCCTGGCACCCATTCGTGATGTTATTTATCTTCTCGCACCCATTCGTGATGAATATAACACTCGCTTTTAGTAACCTAATTGTTGTGGAATACTTTTTTTTCCAGATTTAATGTTTATCGACTGCACAGAATGTATATACCATGATAGCTAAACACCTATACATATGCACCAATGCACCTCTCGGTGTACATATCTTGAGATATGCACCACTCGGTGTAATATCTTGAGATATACACTCTCGTGTATATATCTTGAGATATATGCAAACACTCTCGGTGTATATCTTGAGATATACACCTCTCGGTGTATATATCTGAATGCATTGGTTTATTTTTGCCACCTTCGGTGTATATATCTTGAGATATGCACCTCTCGAGTTTTAATGTTGATTCTTGAGATATGCACCTCTCGGTGTATATATCTTGAGATATGCCCCTTTCACTCCGGTATTTATATCTTGAGATATGCACCTCTCGGTGTATATATCCTGGCATACCTCAATTGCATATACCTGGGATGCATATCTCACAGTAAAATACTCTGTTCCCTAACAAATAATTTCACAGACAGGTTTTCAGCGCATTCAACAAATTTTTTCTGTCTAATTCCTATTCTTATCCTTTAATTTAACGCATTTTTGCCATTACTTGTCTGTAATTTACTAATTCCTATTATCTGGAGATTTTTTTTTAAAGGAAATCGAGTTCACGAAGGTCATGATGCTACATATCACGTGTACACTAGTAAGTAAGTAAGTAAGTAAGTTTATTCAGGTATACACAAATACAGTTACATAGAATTATCATACATAGCAGCATATGTGTAGAGAACCTGGGATAACCCAAAAAAGTCAGACGGAGTGACTTATTTCCATTGGGGTCAAGAATACCTTAATCCCTATGTAGGAATTAAAATAATCTCTCAGTGTATATATACCGAGATATTAATCACTTGGTGTATATACACCAAGATATTAATCACTCAGTGTATTTGTCGTGCCGAACAGGTAAAATTTGAAACTCTGGCTTAAACAGCAGCGCTTTTGTTGCCGAATAAGGCAAGCGAAAATTTGTGTATGTAATAACTTCGCAAAAATCATTCTGAACCTAACGAAAAAATATATTTCACTGTTTGTTTATTAATAAATTATTGTAAACTTATTTAAAATATATTTAGTTGGATTAGGCTAAATTAAACTGAACTTGTTATAATAAGATTAGGTAAGTTTTCTAAGGTTCTTTTGGTACAAAATTATTATATTTTTTACATTAACATAAATGATAAAAAATATGTCTTTAAACGTATATGAAATTTTTTTTACAAAGGACTTAATTTTAAATGAGTTCTTGCTAAATGACCAATTTTACTTATTCGGCACGACATATTATATATATATATATATATATATATATATATATATATATATATATATATATATATATATATATATATATATATATATATATATATAATGTACTGAGAGATTAATCACTCGTGGAATATATACCGAAATATTAATCACTCGGTGTACATACGGTGCTGTTCTCAGTATATATACATGGAGGGGTTATATACCCCCCTCAGAAAATATACAAGTGTCTAAATAATATCTGTGGTAGAATTTTCGTAAAATATTCACAAATTTTTTTCACGCCGACAATTCAAGTTCAAAAAAGAGAAAATATTAAATATTCTCATTAGTATCAATAATTTTTTAGCTTATTCAATAATTGACTTTGTATTTTAATTTTCTACGTAAAATTTAACTTAAAGCTGTAGAACCCCTCCACTATTTTTAACATTGTTAAAAATAAAGGGATATTAATGACGGAGAATGCTTTTTGTGTCGGGGTACTTGTATTTAGCCATGTGACTTTACTTTGCTCGGGACCTTACTTACTCTGGGACTTGTATTTACTCGTGGTGCCCCTGTACTTAGCTGGGGTTTGACTTGACTTAGCTCAGGGGTGACTTGTATTTGCTCAGTGGTGATTTTTACTTAGCTCATGGTGACTTTACTTACCAGTGGTGACTTTGTACTTAGCTCAGTGGTGACTTTATTAGCCAGTGGTGCTTGTCTTACTCATGGGATTGTATTAGTCGTGGGCTTTACTTAGCTCAGTGGTGACTTTTTTTTCTCAGTGGTGACCTTATTTTAGCCGGGGTGATTTGTATTAGCTAGGGGTGACTTTACTAGTCAGTGGTGACTTGTATTAGCCAGTGGTGATTTACTTCTAGGTGTTTGTACTTCCAGGGGTGACTTTTACTTGCCAGGGGTAAATTGTACTTAGTCATGGGACTTTACTTAGCTCAGTGGACTTGTATTAGCTCAGTGGTGACTTTACTACTCAGTGGTATTGTACTTAGCTCATGGACTTGTACTTCTCAGTGGTGATTTGTATTTAGCCAGGGGTGATTTCTTACTGGGTGGGACTTGTACTTAGCCAGGGGTGCCCTTACTTAGCCATGGTGACTTTCTTAGCTCAGTGGTGACTTTACTTACCAGGGGGTGCCCTTACTTAGCTCAGTGTGATTGTACTAGCCAGTGGTGCTTGTATTAAGCTCATGGTGCCTTGTACTTAGCTCAGTGGTGACTTGTACTTAGCTCAGTTGATTTGTACTTAGCCAGTGGTGACTTGTACTTAGCTCAGTGGTACTTGTACTTAGAGTGTGACCTATTACTCAGGTGATTTTTACTTAGCTCATGTGACTTGTATTAGCCATGGTGACCTGTCTTACCGGGGTGATTGACTTAGTCATGGTATTATTACTCAGGGTGACTTTACTTAGTCAGTGGTGACTTGTCTTAGCTCAGTTGACCTATTAGTCATGGTGATTTGTCTTAGCTCGTGTGACTTGATTTTAGCTCAGGGGTGACTTGTACTTAGCTCAGGGGTGACTTGTACTTACCATGGAGTTTGTACTTTTTTCAGTGGGGACTTGATTTAGCTCATGGGACCTGTATTAGTCAGTGGTGACTTGTTTAGCCCCGTGGTGACTTGTATTTATCAGGGTGACTTGTACTTAGCTCGGGGTGACTTGTATTAGTTCATGGTGTTTGTATTTACTCAGGGGTGACCTTACTTAGCTCAGTGGTGACTTGTACTTAGCTCATGGTGATTGTCTTGTCAGTGGTGATTGTATTAGTCAGGGGTGATTGTACTTAGCTCATGTGATTTTGTACTTAGCTCAGGGGTGATTTATAGCTCAGGGGTGCTTTATTTAGTCATGGTGACTTTATTAGCTCAGTGTGATTGTACTTACTCAGTGATTGTACTTACCAGGGGGTGATTTGTACTTGCTCAGTGGGACCTGTACTTAGCTCAGGGTGACTTTACTTAGCTCAGGTGATTGTATTTACTCTGGTGATTTGACTTATCAGGGGTAAACTTTTACTTACTCAGGGTGACCTTACTTAGCCAGGGGTGACTTGTACTTAGCTCATGGTGACTTGTATTAGCTCAGTGGTGATTTACTTAGTCATGGTATTGTACTTAGCTCAGGGGTGACTTGTATTTATCAGTGGTGACCTGTACTTACTCAGTGGTGATTGTATTAGCTCAGGGGTGTTTTTTAAATAGCTCAGGGGTGTTTGTACTTACTCAGGGGTGACTTGACTTAGTTCTGGTGACTTGACTTAGCCAGTGGTGCCTGTACTTAGCTCAGTGGTGATTTTTACTTAGCTCAGTGGTGACTTGTACTTAGCTCGTGGTGACTTTATTATCAGTGGTGCCCTGACTTGCTCAGGGTTTGACTTACTATGGTGACTTGTACTTAGTCAGTGGTGACTTGTATTAGCTCATGTGACTTGTATTACTCGTGGTGACCTGTATTTACTCAGGGTGACTTGTATTTAGTCAGTGGTGATTGTACTTAGTCATGGTACCTGTACTTAGTCATGGTGACCTGTACTTATCAGTGTGACTTTTACTTCTCAGTGGTGACCTTACTTAGCTCGGGGACTTGTACTTATCAGTGGGGCCCGTAATTAGCTCATGGTGACTTGACTTAGCCAGTGGTGCCCTGTACTTACTCAGTGGTGACTTGTACTTTCAGTGGTGATTGTACTTAGCTAGTGGTGACTTGTCTTACTCATGGTGATTTATTACTCAGGGGTGACTTTTACTTACTCAGGGGTGATTGTATTTAGCCAGTGGTGACGTATTAGCTCAGTGGGTACTTGTACTTCTCAGGGTGACTTGTACTTAATGGTGCCCTTACTTAGCTCAGTGGGGACTTCTACTTAGCTCTGGTGACTTGTACTTAGCTAGTGGTGACTTGTACTTAGCCATGGTGACCTGACTTAGCCAGGGGTGACCTGTACTTAGCTCAGGTGACTTTCTACTCAGGGGGGCCTTACTTAGCTCATGGGACTTTTACTTAGCTCATGGTGACCGAATTAGCTCAGTGTGACTTGAATTTTGCTCATGGTGACCTGATTAGCTCATGGTGACTTGTACTTAGCTCATGTACTTGTACTTAGCTCGTGGTGACTTGACTTACTCAGGGGTGATTTACTTCTCAGGGGGACTTGACAAACCGGTTGTTTGTATTACTCAGGGGTGATTTGTACTTAGCTCATGTGACTTGATTACTCAGTGGTGATGTACACTCAGTGGTGACTTTACTTAGTCGGGTGATTGTACTTGTCAATGGTGACTTGTACTTAGCCGGGGGACCTGCTTAGCTCATGGGATTTGTATTAGCCAGGGGTGCCCTGTACTTAGCTCAGTGTACCTGTACTTACTCAGTGGTGACTTGTATTACTCAGGGGTATTTGTATTTTACCATGGTACTTGTATTAGCCAGTGGTGCTTGTACTTATCAGTGGGATTTGTATTTAGCTCAGGGGTAAATTACTTAGCTCAGGGGTGCCCTGTATTTAGCTCGTGGTACTTGTACTTAGCTCATGGGATTTGACTTAGCTCAGTGGGGACCTGTACTTAGCTCAGGGGTGCCTTTACTTAGTCAGGGTGATTGTACTTAGCTAGTGGTGACTTGTATTTGTCATGGTGACCTTACTTGCCAGTGGTGACTTGTACTTACTCAGTGGTGACTTGACTTAGCTCATGGTGACTTGATTAGCCAGGGCGACCTTACTTAGCTCATGGTGATTTACTTAGCTCAGTGGTGACCTGTACTTAGTCAGTGGTGACTGTATTAGCTCAGTGGTGACTTGTATTTAGCTCATGGGTTGTACTTACTGGGTGATTTTGTACTTAGCTCATGGTGATTGTATTTACCAGGGGTACTTGACTTATCATGGTGACTTTATTTATCGGGGTGCCCTGATTACCAGTGGTGATTTTGTACTTAGTCAGGGGTGACTTGATTTACTCAGGGTGACCTTACTTATCAGTGGTGCCCTTTTACTTAGTTTCAGGGGGACTTTTACTTAGTTTCAGGGGTGCCCTGTATTAGTCATGGTGACTTGTACTTAGCTCATGGGCCCGTAATTACTCATGGTGACTTGTACTTAGTCATGGTGCCTGTTTACCAGGGGTGACTTGTACTTACCCTTTGGGACTTGTACTTAGCCAGGGGTGTTGACTTAGCCAGGGGTGACTTGTACTTAGCTAGTGGTGACTTGATTTAGTCATGGGACTTGTACTTTCATGGTGACTTGTATTTAGCCAGTGGGACTTGTACTTACTCAGGGGTGACTTGTACTTAGCTCATGGGACCTTACTTATCAGGGGTGACTTCACTTAGCCATGGGACTTGTCTTAGCTCTGGTGATTGTACTTAGCTCAGTGTGCCCTGTACTTAGCTCATGGTCCCTTATTTAGTTTTTTGGGATTTGTCTTGCTCAGGGTGCCTTACTACTCATGGATTTTACTTAGCTCAGTTGCCCTTAAATTTAGTCGTGGGACTTGTACTTAGCTCATGGGACCTGTATTGGGCCGTGGTGACTTGTACTTATCGGGGGGACTTTACTTAGCTCAGGGGTGACTTGTATTTACCATGGTGACTTGTATTTTAGCTCATGGTGACTTGTACTTAGCTCTGGTGACTTGTACTTAGCTCAGTGGTGACTTGTATTTACTCATGGGACTTGTACAAGTCAGGGGGCCTGTACTTATCAGGGGTGATTTCTACTTAGCTCGGGGTATTTACAGCTCAATGGTGACTTTTACTTAGCTCAGGGTCCCTGTACTTAGTCAGGGTGACTTGTACTTACCAGGGGTGACCTTATTAGCCAGTGGGACCTGTTTAGCTCAGGGGTGATTTGTACTTATCATGGGACTTGTACTAGCTCATGGTGATTGTCTTTAGTCGGGTGACTTGTATTTAGCTCAGGGGTGATTTTATTTAGCTCAGTATTGTACTTATAGTGGGGGTTTCTTAGTCATTGGTGTTTTTATTAGCTCAGGGTGACTTGTACTTAGCTCAGGGGGTGC
Organism: Cherax quadricarinatus; assembly: GCF_026875155.1. Taxonomy (NCBI): domain Eukaryota; kingdom Metazoa; phylum Arthropoda; class Malacostraca; order Decapoda; family Parastacidae; genus Cherax; species Cherax quadricarinatus. The sequence goes on from NC_069405.1 coordinate 87,395,720, forward strand.
CCTGTACTTATCAGGGTACTTGTACTTACTCAGGGGTGACTTGTATTTACTCAGTGTGCTTTATTAGCTCATGGTGACCTTATTTAGCTCAGGGGGAAATTTCTTTCAGGGGTGACTTTACTTAGTCAGTGTGATTTGTATTTAGCCAGGGGGACCTGTATTTAGTCAGGGGTGATTGTACTTACTCAGTGGGGCCCTTTGTATTACTCAGTGGGATTTTACTTACTCAGTGGTGATTGACTTACTCAGTGATTTTATTTATCAGGGGTGCTTGTACTTAGCCAGGGGTATTGTACTTAGCTCATTGTGTTTGTATTACTCATGGTACTTTACTTACTCAGTGGTGCCTGTACTTAGCTCAGGGTGACTTGTACTTAGCTCAGGGTGACTTTTTAGCTCAGTGGGACCTTACTTACTCAGGGGTGATTTGTACTTAGTCAGGGGTGATTGTTTACTCAGTGTGCCCCTTACTTAGTGGCCCTGTCTTAGCTCAGCGTGACCTTTTTTTGTGGTGCCCGTATTTTAGTCAGTGTGACCCTGTATTAGGCAGGTGCCCGTATTTAGCTCAATGGTGCCCTGTACTTACTCAGGGTGACCTTATTTATCAGGGTGACCTGTTTAGCTCAGGGTGCCCCTGTATTGCTAGTTTTGCCCTTATTTAGCTCAGTGATATCTTACTTAGTCAGGGGTGCCCTTATTTATGGCCTGTACTTAGTCAGGGGACCCGTATTTAACCTGGGCCCTATTAGCCATTTTGCCGTATTTGCTCATGATGATCTGTACTTAGCCAGGGGTGCCCTGTATTATGGTACTGTACTTACCGTTTGACCTGTACTTATCATGGGCCCGTACTTAGCTCGTGGGACCTGTACAGTGGTGACCTGACTTAGCTCGTGGGACCTGTACTTAGCTCAGGGGTGATCTTACTTAGCTCGGGGTGCCCTTTATTTTTCAGGGGACCTGTACTTCCCATGGGGCCCTGTACTTAGTCATGGTAAACTTATTTGTGGTGCCCGTACTTACTCAGTGGTGACCTGTACTTCTCGGGGTGATCTGTACTTACTCAGTGGTGATTTACTTATCATGGGACCTTATTTGTCAGGGTGCCCCTTTACTTGCTCGTATGATTTCCCAAGCCAGGGGGTACCCACGGTAATTTCCCGGGGGGTAGGGAAAAGGGTGCTACTGTACATAAAAAGGGGGTATTTGAAGAGAAAACAAAAAATGGGGCGAAGAAAAAGGGACGGAGTAAAAGGGGGCGGGAACAAAAAAAATTCTACTAATATCATGCCCCATTTAAAAGGGAAGGATTGGGAGATTGGGGGTACATAGTGCGAGGCATGGGAAACAGGCGATGGATAAGGAGGGAATTTTCGTTCTGCAAAAGGGCCTCACAGGGAAACGAAAAGCCCCAAGGCAAAAACGTAATCCTTGGGATAAGGGGGAAAGGGCTAGAGGGAAAGGATGCCGGAATAACTGTCACCATAATCAATTTCGATAAAAAAAGGGGGTGGAATAAAAGGTAAAGGAGGGTTCAAATCCCCCCCTGAAAGATAGAAAGGGGTTTAAGAAGGTTCACCGGGCGGACAAGTTCCCTTAAAGAGGTAATTGAGGTTTCCCAGAAAACCCTACATAAAAGGGGGAAGCCCAAAATTGACTGTACCGTTCAGGGTAGGGGGCCAAGAGGTACAAAGGATGATCGGAGAGACAAGGTCTATGAAAGTGTTTTGGGGGGTTTTAGTGGGAAAAATTTTTAACCCCACGTGTGGGGCCCAATTTGGGAAACAGGTCGACGCATTTTGGGAGAAAACTTAATAGGTGACTCCCCCCTGCAAGGCAAAGCGAACAAAACATAGAGGATGCCCAAATTTTTAGGGAAGATAGGGGCCAAATCATTAATAGAAAGGGAAAAAAGTGTTGTGCTCATAAACACCCCGGGGGGGACACCTTCACTTGGGATAAAGTCGGGGGAGAGCAATTATTAAAACCCAACCCGAAAAATGTTTCATTAAAAAGTTTTTAAAGGGAAAAGGGTAATTGCCTCGAAGGCCTAAGGGGGTTTGGGGCAAAAATTTTTAAACCCCCAATTTTGTTCTAGCCTTCTCAAGGTCAAAAAATAGGGCAAAACGAGTGGTTATTCGCAAAGGCATTACGAACTACGTTCCAAGCGAGAAAGGGGTCTTGGAGAATCCCTTACGAAAGCCTATACAGTGGAGAGACTGGGGTTCAAAATACCACAAAAACTCTTTTTTACTAGGGTTCCATTACTTTGCAAACTGCAGGGGGAAAAGGCAAGGGACGATAGTGGGAGGTTTCATGTGTAGTGCCTGGTTTTCGGAAAGGTGAGGAAACAATTGGCGGATTTCCACAGATTGTGGAAGAATCCATGTGACAAATAAGATTGTAAAGGCGTAATAGGACTGCAAAGGGCTGACTGAGTCAATGTTGTAAATACGAATATGAAGTCGTCGGGCCAGCTGCCGATGATCGACAAGCTGAGAGTGTTGCCTCAGTTTCTTGAAGTGTAAAGGACATTATACTGTCTTCTTGAGAGAAGAAAGTTCATGGGTGCTAAACTCTCTGGCAGACTTTGAGGAAAGAAATGAGGGGCATAGATGGAGTCCCTTGAGAAATACGGACCAGAAGATTGCAATTTCATTGGCATAATCTATTGGGTTTGCTATCATCAACACCGGCCAACCCGCAGAACAGGAGCCGGGTCAGGCGAATATTTTACATCAGTTTTCGTACTTTTTTCGACTGCATCATAGAGGAAGCAGAGGTGATGGAGGAGACTAATCTCGCAGCAGTGGTTTAGCTCACGGTTGTCACGGCAAATAAAAATAAAAAGCGATCGCACGCTTCATGTTTAAAATCAAATGAGTCGCTCTGTGGTTTATTGTACGGTACCTGCATGCAGGGCGTTTCAACACGAGCTCAAGCATGAGACCACCAAGGCACGTTTCTGAGATTGCTGCCAAAGTTTGAGGGTTTAGAATGATAAGCTGCGGTGAAAACGGAGGACGGAAGAGGTGTAAAAGCTCATGATGGAGGAGAAGAAGGAACCTCTTTAAAACATGTTAGGTGTGAGAAAAGGTTCAATTTGCCGATTAAATTTCAGGTGGGGTGTGAAGAGTTGGCGAATATGAAGGGAAGTAAGAATGATTGGGAAATGATCATGTCATGTAAGTCCGGGAGAACAGACAAGTGAAAGTCATTGCGGCGGAGGAGAGCAGATGGGAGAGGATGATGCAAGAGAGGAGTATGAGTCCGAGGATCAAAAATGGGTGTGAGTCCCTGTATTTAAAACATGGAGGGGGTGGGTGGCAAGAAAAAGCCTCTAACTGAATTCTCGGGAATACAGTGAGACCCCCAGAGGAAATGGTGGGCATTTAAACTCACCAAGTAACGGAATCGTGGCGGTATTGACCCGAAAACAAGTAAGGCAAAAACCGGAATAGATAATGCCCGAGACGGAGAGAGATATAAAGAACGAGTGTATACCACTATGTATGTGGATACGGGCTTGCTGTGTAAAGCAGCGAAGAATGAACAAACTAGTGATGGTATGGAATATCAGTGCGTAGAATAGAAGAAGTGCACTTTATTAAAGGTTCCATCAGGAAAAGGATCTGACAGGAATACAAATAAATATAGCCTGAGATGAGAGAAATACAGCCAGAGTGTAATTTTGGTACTGTAAGCAAACACAACAGGGGCAACTGGGAGGTAAATTGAAGTCACCGATTAACCCTGAGGCCACGTAAATTCCTGTAAATTAGGCCAGCTTGGCAATGATAAAGAAGATACTTGAAATCGCATGTAAGGGATCCTACGGGACTTGCTTGTGTTAGAAAAGTTCAACATGCGGCGGCAGTGGAAAAAGTTCAAGCAGCGAAGGAACGGAGCGCTGTGAAGGAAAGGATGTTGCGAAGATGGATTAGAGCAGAGGAGAGAGAAAGAGCGGAAGATGGATCAGTGTCCATTGATGGTTTGGGTCTCTGCAATTTATTCAGAGATTGCTTTCAAGTGTTTCGGAATTCAGAGATGTGTATGGGAGACAATATTGGGAATGGTAGGGGGAGGATGATAAAGATTGAAAAACTGTATTGAGCTGTTACCAAGGTAGGGGGGGGCGAAAGGGTGGAGGGAAACTGGAGAAGCGTGGCAGGGGACAGAAGAGGCAGGAACCTGGGAGGTGGCAGAAGAGGAAGAAACTTGGGGAGGGAACAGGGGAGGAAGGTACAGTATGAGGAGGAGGGTGAACCTCTACACTTGTAACTGAGCGAGTGAGAGGGGGAAGAACAGGGACAGAGGCAGGGAGGGTATAAATGAGGAGGTGTAAAGCTTGGTAGTAGGTGTATAACGGACCTTTATTTTGACTTTGAGAAGTAGAGGGACGTTTGGGAGGAGGTGTTTGTCGTACGAGGTTCGTCGTATGAGGCTTGTGAGAGAGGAACTCGAAGAAGCGAGATTTGACTGAGGCGTTGAAGTAGGGACGTTGAGCCGAAGGACAGCAACAGGATAGATAAGGGAGTGAGTATGGGGGAGAGGTAACACGAGGTGGGTTTTGTAAGAAGAGGGATACCAGAAGGTGTGGGACGTTTTTTTGAAACAGACGGGAATAAGAAACACGTGGGAGGCTCTTGGAGGCGGAAGATGAGAAACTGCCTGGCATAAGGGAGACTTGTCTCTTTGAGGTGGTAACGGATTTCCTGCTCGTTTAATAGACTTGACAACGGCGAGAGTACGAAGGGGTGAGCCTCAGACAGTTTAAGCAAGAGGGAGGAGCGATTGCAAGACGTATTAGAATGGTATCAGGCACCACAGACTGGGCATTCGGCGATAGATCTGCAATATTCGCTGGATGGCCAAATCGCCAGCAATTTGTACTACATGTTGTGGTGTAGGAATCACATTTCGACTTGTAACCGAGTCTGCAATATAAAACTGTAAGGATGGGAGTTCTGGCTGTCAAAAGTAAAGAGCACATTGCTAGGGGGTATCGTTCTCGCCGACGGGCAGGAAGAACGTAATGTTGTCAACTTGAGGATTGGGAGATCTTGGATTTCCAGTGTTCAAGAATGTCAGTGCACATGTCTGGAATTTAGTTGAACTATGGTATGGGGAGACCACAGACAGAATGACGGTACCACTACAAGAATTGAGGGAATGATGTTTTTCCAAGAGTGTCAAGGAAACAGTATCGATATTGGAAAGACTGCGAGAGCTCATGAGCCTGGGTAGGCATTCTGTACGGTAATGATGCACGTACCGCTCTTAAGAGCATGGCGAAAAGAAATATCTTTACCAACATGGCGTAGGACTGCCTTGCCAATAATATGGTCAAAAAGATAGGCCGTAGAGGAATTGGTCGTAAATTGAAGATTTAGACCATTGTTCAGTATGAAACTGAGCGTGGATAAAGGTAGGAAGGACGTGTCGATCGTTTCTGAGAAGAACGTGAAGGTGGAGATGGTATCATCAGCAGGTAATTTGTCGTTGGCGTTTAGGCGTGGGCAGAGTTGAGACCGACGTGGAAGGGTCGGCGATTTGAAAAATTGCCGCACCGTAGAGGGAGAGGCGGAAGCATAGTCAGAGGAGGCAAGGTCCGATAAATCGAAGGAGTCAGTCGAGGCTCAGTACCTGAAGGGGTGAGGAAACAGCACCGGTAATAGGTACAGAGGCATGAGGGAATGCCCTGAAGAGTGGTCCAAAGACGAGGGCGGGGTCAGAACGGGGTTGCGGTATCGAGAAGGGGCTGGGGGGTACCGGGGTTCAGGACTAGGGCTGCCATGGTTAGGTTACTTCTTTCTTTTGTTTTTAAGAAAAAAAAGAAAGAAGAAAAGAAAATAAAAATAAAAAAAAGAATAAAAAAAAAAAGGGGGAGGGGAGGGATAGTTCCTAGGAGGAATGAAAGGGCCAGAAATCTCCCTCTGCGCCCAAGAGGACCTCAGCCCCGCAAGTAGGCAGATGCAGCATGGAACCCGTGCCATACCTACCCATCATGCTAAGTAAATAACAATCGGGATAGAACCTCACATCTGCCGAGTACCTCGGTGGACAAAAGAGAGGGCGGCCGGATACCGCCACAAGCATACCCCCTTAGCACCCCCCCGGAATCTGAAAGGTGGCTTCCAGAGATACACTCGTCGCCCGAAAGACCCCCAAAGCTACTCCGGGATACCTACCGGAGAGGGATGGGGATACCCCCAGGCGATCCAGTTTCCCACGGCAAACTACGCCACGCTAAGAACCTAAACGGAATGGGATGGACCCCGGTATCCTTTCCCCTACCTAGGAACTAGCGCGCCTGTGGGAGAAATCCCAAAGGACAAAAAGAGGAAGGGCAAAAGGGAGGGGTGGGGAGGAGGAGGAGGAAAGGAAAATGGGGAGGATGGGATAGGGGAGGGGAGATTGGGGGGTAATTAGGTTCGGTCTGAGGAAGAAGACCGATAGGTCTAATTCCTCAGACCAAGAGCCTCTTCACCACGCCAAGGAGCCCCCCTTGAAGAGGAATGGTTTCCGAAATTATAGAAAATGTATTATTATAAGGATTGCTAAACCAGTGTCCGTCATACAGCTCTTCACAAAACTCTAGACTAAATCCTCTTACAACGGTTTAAGATTAGGAAAAACATTGGCATCAATTTCAAATATGCAAGACTATTCTACGAACGTTTATCAGGTACCTAATTTATTACCATGCTTTGCATGTGATTAACTTTCCTCTCAGTACACTAAATAAACTTAAAATAATACAAAACACAGCACTAGGATCATTCCTACTGCCCCAATTTACATTGGTCATTAATGTGAGGTTCCTATTGTTAATTTAAAACACACACCCATTTATATAATATGAATGGCTTTGACAGTTAATTAAAAATAGGAAAGTTATTAGAGGTCTCGGGAAGATGGAGGGAATATTTTGAGGAACTGTTAAATGCTGATGAAGATAGGAAAGCTGTATTTCTTGCATTGGGCAGAGAAATATCACATCTTGTAGGGGTGAGAAAAAACCATATGTGAGTGTGAGGGAGGTGTGTGAGGCAGGGAGTAGAATGAAAGGGGGTAAAGCAACTGGGATTGATAGGATATAGACAGAAATGTCAAAAGCAAGTGGGGATATAGTTTTGGAGAGATTGGTGCTTTTTAAGAGGTAAAGTATCTAGGGATTGGCAGAGAACGCGCATAGTTCCCTTTTTATAAAGGTAAAGGGGACAAAAGAGAATGTAAAAATTTTAGAGGACTAAGCCTGTGAAGTACCTGGTAAAGTGGTTGGGAGAGTTATTATTGAAGAATTAAGAGCAAGACGGAGGGCAGGATAGAAGAACGACCAAGGAGGCTTTAGGAAGGGTAGGGGATGTGGTGTGTAGACCAGTGTTACAATGAAACATATAAGTGAACAGTATTTTATATAATGGTGAAGAGGTTTTTGTTGCATTTATTGATTAGGAAAAAGGCGTATGATAGGGTGGATAGGGAGGCAATGTAGTAGATGTTGCAAATGTACGGAATAGAGGATACGTTCCAATAAACACTCCGTGGACAAATGTACCACTGTAACAACAAAACTTAATTAGTTAACATACTTCTTTTGCCTTCGTTCAATATTACATGATTTGGTTTCGTTGTACTCAGTGTTAATATTAAATTACCTGCACAACGTGCGAGACTCTGCGTTGCTTCTCTGTTTTGTAATTTTTATCAATAATTTGTGTTCAAGGCAGGGGTGCCGAAAAAATATTTCGGAATTAAAATATAACGTGTGATTCATGCTCGTCGATGATATTATGCAATGCACGCACGCAACTCCACACACCCACACAACACACAACACACACCACACACACACACCCACACACACACAACACACACACACACACACAACATACATACATTAACACTACATACACACACACATACATACAACCTCACAACACACACATGATTATTGTGCTATTGTGATAGTACTGTTTCTGTGATTTACTGCACAATTTACATGTGATATAACACTGAAATGTCTTAATATCATCGTTTCGTGATTTATCACATTCTCAATGAACATAGAAGCAATTATCATTATAATCATGGGGGACGGCAGAGCCCGTAGGGATTGTACATCGCTGTGGGGGGAGTGGGGATGGAAGGTATTCAGGCTTAATTCGGGAAAACTGGAGACACGATCACAATTCCCTAAGATCAAGGAGTCCACACCAGCGTTAAGGAACTCCCTTGAGGGGAGCAGGAAACAATAAACAAGACTTACAGAGGAGAGATGTGACCTTACATATGACCTTAATGAACGAAGGACCTATTTTTCTACTGTCTCTAACGTCTCAGTCAGGTACGTCAGGTAAAATTTTGAGAATGACATATCAGGTGAAAGAGGAATTTTGGCAAAGCATTCTTATGTATTGTAAATTAATTGATTTGAACAGTCCTTGGACATATATTCAAATTGTAGTTAGAACAGCTGTATAAAAAAAGTATGTCGTTCAACTATGGATTTGCTTGGCAAATCCATAGTTGGTTTCAGTCTTACACATGAATAAACAGAGCATTACACTCTTGCTCAGTTCTAATGTTGAATTTATGTTGTAATTTTAGTTCATGACTTTCCAGTTTTCCCAAAATAAGATTTATTTAATTTTGTACAGGGAATCTTGAGGACATCTTTCAGCATTTTTGGGGTGATTTCTTAAGCAAATATTCTTAAATAAAGGATTAGATATAACTTGGACTTTGAAGTTTTTAACAGAAGGTATAACAAGATATTTTTTATAAAGAACAACCAACATATTCTCGGATATGTTTGTTGTCCATTTACTGTAAAATGTATTTCTGGCAATTTTTAAGATTTGTCAATAAAAGTTTCTAGATATCTTAGATCATATGCTATTTAATAAATCTTCAATATTTCCTCATTTTTTAACTCTGGGCTGCATATACACAGTTCTCAAGAACATGAAGGAGAACACAGAATTTTGAACTTGATGTGATGAATAGTGTATATGACAGATACTCACTAGTTTTCTATATACCGTACTTTCAATTTAAATTCTTGATTATTTTAATTATTAAAACGTCTAAAAATAACAATTATTTTGTTCAAACTCAATAGTAAACGTAATGGATGAAATTACATTAACTCGTGAAGGAAATTGTTTATATCAATATTTTTGACCATTAAGTATAGAATGTCATCCACATATTTGTACTATTTACCTTTATCATGAAGAATTCTGTTAGGCAGTCTGGTTTAAAAAAAATCCCATACACAATTGCCAAGGACTGATGAAACACGATTTTCCCTTGCCATACCAAATTTTTGAGTAAAACTCGCCATTAAACACAAATTTTTCATCAACAATGCAACTTTTAATAAGCTCAATGATTGTAGACACAGGCAAAGGTAAATTATAATTACACAGGTCCTCAGATAGGAAACTTAACAAGTCATCAACTGGGACCTTTCAGAACAACGATGTGACATCAAAACTAACAATACTGTAATCATTTAGGTTAGTCATGGTGTATAATTTGTCACCAAACAATATTATTCTTACATTAAAGTTGGATACTTTCTATAATAGTGTTCAGCAAATCTAATACCCATTTGGATAACTGATAGGCGACTGAGCTAATGGAACTAATTATGTACCTGGCTTTAATCACTTGGTTTTGATTAATTCAATACATGTGTTTTTAAGATGGGATGGTTATCATAATTGGCTTAATTAGTTCATCTTTACCTTTCAATAGTCGTTTTGTTGAGAATACTGTTAACTGAATCTAAGGGATTCTTTTTGAGTTTGCAATAAGTATAGATCTGCAACATTCAAGAGATTATTCATCTTATCTTGGTAATCAGTTTTAGTCATAATTATTACTACATTTATTTTATCAACTTCAGTAACATTTTCTTATGATTTTGTAAATCTCTGAGGGTAAGATAAGATTTTGCTTTATCTTGGAACTACGAACCACGCCTTATATTAATTTCACCAATGGGTAAATCGGTAGTTTTATCCAAGTTGCAATTTTTTTTTCTTGCAATTTCCACATTACTGACACTTTTAAGTGGCTGAACAACTTAGAAACGTAGCGCAGCGGTTGTGTTCTTATCTAATGCTACATTTGATAGGTTAATTACATAAATCTTTTTAGCATGTTTAATACAATCACTATTTTTAATTAGATTTCCTAATTTGCATTTTAGTTTGTTTTTTGAGCTCACTTTAAACTCTTCAGAGTTCGTTATAGCAATGATCTAACAAATTCTGCTTCCGTTCCAGTGATAAAGCCAGATTAAAGCAATTTTTTTATACTTTTATTTATCTTAATAGTTTGAATACCTCATTTTTAATTTTAGTAATTTCAATATCATTAGGATGATTCTCATAAAATTACCATAAAGGACGATTTTTCATGTTAAGAAGTCTATCTGACAAAACTGATGTAGGCGAAGCGTGTTCAGACTTTTTACTTGTAAATATACCGAACATAGGTAGTAGGTTGGTAGACAGCAACCACCCAGGGAGGTACTACCGTCCTGTGGTAGTAGGTTGGTAGACAGCAACCACCCAGGGAGGTACTACCGTCCTGTGGTAGTAGGTTGGTAGACAGCAACCACCCAGGGAGGTACTACCGTCCTGTGGTAGTAGGTTGGTAGACAGCAACCACCCAGGGAGGTACTACCGTCCTGTGGTAGTAGGTTGGTAGACAGCAACCACCCAGGGAGGTACTACCGTCCTGTGGTAGTAGGTTGGTAGACAGCAACCACCCAGGGAGGTACTACCTTCCTGTGGTAGTAGGTTGGTAGACAGCAACCACCCAGGGAGGTACTACCGTCCTGTGGTAGTAGGTTGGTAGACAGCAACCACCAAGGGAGGTACTACCGTCCTGTGGTAGTAGGTTCGTAGACAGCAACCACCCAGGGAGGTACTACCGTCCTGTGGTAGTAGGTTGGTAGACAGCAACCACCCAGGGAGGTACTACCGTCCTGTGTTAGTAGGTTGTAGACAGCAACCACCCAGGGAGGTATTTACCGTCCTGTGGTAGTAGGTTGGTAGACAGCAAACCACCCAGGGAGGTCTACCGTCCTGTGAGTAGGTTGGTAGACAGCAACCACCCAGGGAGGTACTACCCGTCCTGTGGTAGAGGTTGTAGACAGCAACACACCAGGAGGTATACCGTCCTGTGGTATTTTAGGTTGGTAGACATCAAACCACCCAGGGAGGTACTACCTTCCTGTGTAGTAGTTGGAGACAGCAACCACCCAGGGAGGTACTACCGTCCTGTGGTAGTAGGTTGGTAGACAGCAACCACCCAGGGAGGTACTACCGTCCTGTGGTAGTAGGTTGGTAGACAGCAACCACCCAGGGAGGTACTACCGTCCTGTGGTAGTAGGTTGGTAGACAGCAACCACCCAGGGAGGTACTACCGTCCTGTGGTAGTAGGTTGGTAGACAGCAACCACCCAGGGAGGTACTACCGTCCTGTGGTAGTAGGTTGGTAGACAGCAACCAACCCAGGGAGGTACTACCGTCCTGTGGTAGTAGGTTGGTAGACAGCAACCACCCGGGGAGGTACTACCGTCCTGGGGTAGTGGGTTGGTAGACAAAACCACCCAGGGAGGTACTACCGTCCTGTGGTAGAGGTTGGTAACAGCAACCACCCAGGGGGTACTCCCGTCCTGTGGTACAGGTTGGTAACAGCAACCACCCAGGACGTACTCCCGCCTGTGGTAGTGGGTTGGAGACAGCAACCACCCAGGAGGTACTACCCCGTGGGTACGGGATGGGGTAACAGTAACCACCCAGGGAAAGGTACAAACCCCCCGCCAAAGGGAGTGTAAAATAGAACCTGTAATTTTTTTTCCCAGATGGTAGGATTGCTGGTGTTTTTTTTTTCTTCTCATAAACACGCGGGAAAACGTATATCTTGCTACTTCTACTAAAACTTAGGTCACACACACAGGCATGCATATATATAATATATATTTATATATTTTAATATATATATTATATATATATATAATATAATATATAATATCCGACCCCTCCCCCGCCTTCCTTCCACTACAGACTGATACCCCTTTTTGAATCATTCTTTTTCGCCCCATTCTCTCACATGTCCGAACCACCCCAACAACCCTTCCTCAACTTTGTCCAGAGGGCTGAGGAAGGGTTGTTGAGGTGGTTCGGACTTGTGAGAGAATGGGCGAAACAATGACTTCAAGAGTGTTCAGTCTGTAGTGGAAGGAAGGGGGGGTGGGGTCGGCCAGGAAGGGTTGGGGGGAGGGGGTAAAGGAGGTTTTGTTGCGGGGCTTCGACTTCCAGGGGCATGGGGAGCGTGTTTGTGGGAGTGAAGGAGACAAATGGTTTTTAAAATTTTGACGTGGGGTTGGGTGTGAGCAAAGTAACATTTATGAAGGGATTTAGGGGAAAACCCGGGAGGCCGGACTTGAGTCCCGGAGATGGGAAGTACAGTGGGTGCACCTGAAGGAGGGGGTTAATGTTTGCAGTTTTTAAAAAATGTAGTGTAAACCCCTTTTGGCAAGACAGTGAAAGGAGTGAATGATGGTGAAAGTTTTTTTTTCGGGGACCCTGCCTTGGTGGGAATCGGCCAGTGTGATAATAAATAAATAATAAAATATATATATATATATATATATTTATTATTATCACACTGGCCGATTCCCACCAAGGCGGGGTGGCCCGAAAAAAAAAACTTTCCCCATCTTTCACCCCCATCACTGCCCCTTCCAAAGGGGTGCTTTACACTATTTTTTTAAAAAGCAACATTAAAACCCCTCCTTCAGAGTACAGCACTCTACTTCCCATCCCGGGACTCAAGCCGGCCTCCCGGTTCCCAAACCCCTTTTCATAAATTTATTTTGCTCCACTCCAACAGCACGTCAAGAAAAAAAAACCATTCGTCTCCATTCACTCCTATCAAACACGCTCACGCACGCCTGCGGAAGCCCCCTCGCACACAAAACCTCCTTAACCCCCTCCCCCCAAACCCTTTCCTAGGCCGACCCCTCCCCCCGCCTTCCTCCACACAGACGATACCTCTTGAAATCATTCGTTTCGCTCCATTCTCCTACATTCCAACCACCTCCAACCCTTCCTCAGCCCTCGGGACAACAGTTTTGGAAATCCCCACCTCCTCCTAACTCCAAACTACGATTCTCTGCATTATATTCAACACCAACTTTGCCCTCAGACATGACATCTCCACGCCTCCAGCCTTCTCCCGCTGTAACATTCATCACCCATGTTTCACACCCATATAAGAGCTTTGGTAAAACTATACTCCAAACTTTCCCCTTTTTGCCTCCAAGGAAAAATTTTTCTTTGTCTCCACAGACTCCCAAATGCACCCTCACCCTTTTCCCCCCCATAAATTTTTATGATTCACCTCATCCTTTATAACCCATCCCTGACACGTCCACTCCCAAAATACGAATACATTCACCTCCTCCCTACCTCTCCCCCCAACGATATCCAAACTTTCATCACCTAATATTTTTGTTATCCTCATAACCTACTCTTTCCCTTTTCACTTTTAATTTTCTTTTTGCACCCCTACCAAATTCATCCCCAATCTCTGCAACTTCTCTTTAGTATCTCCCAAGAGCACAGTGTCATCACAAAAAGCAACTGTGACAACTCCCACTTTTTAAGGTGATTCTTTCTTTTTAAATCCACCCTCTTTTCAAGACCCTCGCATTTCTTCTCTTACAACCCCCTCTATAAATAATTAACAACCACGGTGACATCAACATCCTTGTCTAAGGCCTACTTTTTTTCTGGAAATAATTTCCCCTTTCCTATATACTTTTAACTTGAGCCCCACTACCTCGAAAAAAAACCTTTACTGCTTTCAGTAACCACTCCTACACCAACACCTACAACATCGCCACATTTCCCCCCTATCCACCCTGTCATCGCCTTTTTCCCCAACCATAAATGCCACAAAACCTCTTTGCCTTTTCTAAATACTGTTCACTTATATGTTTCACTGTAAAAAACCTGGTCCCACACACCCCCCACCTTTCCCAAAACCTCCTTTTTCTTCTGCTATCCTTTCTCCGTTTTACCTTAATTTTTTCAATAATAACCACATACACTTTACCGGGAAAACTCAACAGACTTATCCCCCTATAATTTTTGCACTCTCTTTTGTCCCCTTTCCCTTTATACAAAGGAACTAGCATGCCTCTGCCAATCCCTAGGTACCTTACCCTCTTCCATACATTTATTAAATAATTGCACCAACCACTCCAAAACTATATCCCCACCTGCTTTTAACTTTTCTATCTTTACCCCATCAATCCCGGCTGCCTTACCCCCTTTCATTTTAACCTACTGCCTCACGAACTTCCCCCACACTCACAACTGGCTCTTCCTCACTCCTACAAGATGTTATTCCTCCTTGCCCTATACAAAGAAATCACAGTTCCCTATCTTCATAAACTTTTAACAATTCCTAAAAATATTCCCCCTCCATTTTCCCCAAATACCTCTACTCTCCTTTTAATAACTTTTTCCCTCCTATTTTTAACTGAAAAATCCTTTGTTCTCTAGGTTTCCCTTTAACTTTTAATCTCACTCCAAAACTTTTTTTTTGCATCACTTCTATTTTGGGAAAAAATTTCCCTCATATGCTAATTTTTTCCTCCCTTACTCCCCTTTTTCTTTACATAAATCATTCCAAAACCCCTTTCCTTTTCCCCCTCCCGCACCCCTTTCCTGTATCCACAAACTTCTGCTAAAAATTTCTAACACTACATTTTAAAAACCTAACCCCTACCTTTTTCGACCCCATTGCCTATGTTTCCCCATTAGCCCACTATCCTCCAAAGCTTTTTTTAACCCTTTCCCCTAACTCCCCTCCCTCTTTTAGTTTAAAAACCCTTCACCTCTCCTTCCCTGATGTTTCTTTTCCTTTGTTCCCATCTTCCCCTTTTTACTCTCAGGAAAGCAAACAACTAGAAGGTGATCTGAATATCTGTGGTCCCCCTAAAAAAACATGTACCCCCTGAAGTCTACTAAACAGTCTTTTATCAAACCAATACATAATCCAACAAAATACGTCATTTCGCCCAAACAATATCTTGTATCCCTTACTTATCCTTTTTTTCCCCTTAAAATTTTAAATTACCAAAAACAAAACCCCCCTTTCTAACAAATTCAATAAAAAGGGTTTTCCCCATTATCATTTTACCCCGGGAAACCCCAAATTTAACCTCCCCAAAAACCCTCTCTAAAAATTTTTCTCCTATTTTAGCATTCAGGTCCCCTACCACAATTACTCCCCCTCACTTGGTTAAAAAAGGCCCCAAATACATTCACTTAACATCCCCCCAAAATCTCCTCTCTCCTCCCGCATTCCCCCTCTTCTCCAGGGGCAAACAAAGCTTTTTAAACCCAAATTTCTCGCATCCAACTTTTATATATATATATATATAATATATATATATATATATATATATATATATATATATATATTATATATATATTATATATATATATATATATATTATATATATATATATATATATGGTGTATCTTGTTTTTAAATAAAGCATAAGTAGAATATATAAGGGGTGGTAGGAGAAAATTTTCAAACAGCTTCAGGGAGAACCTTGAGTTTTCCCTGAAGCAAGTTTATTCTTTTCTCTGAGGATGAGGGTCTTCAGGACAGTTCTAGAGGTGGTACCTCCCTATATTATATATATTTTTTTTATTATCACACTGGCCGATTCCCACCAAGGCAGGGTGGCCCGAAAAAGAAAAACTTTCACCATCATTCACTCCATCACTGTCTTGCCAGAAGGGTGCTTTACACTACAGTTTTTAAACTGCAACATTAACACCCCTCCTTCAGAGTGCAGGCACTGTACTTCCCATCTCCAGGACTCAAGTCCGGCCTGCCGGTTTCCCTGAACCCCTTCATAACTGTTCCTTTCCTCACACTCCAACAGCACGTTAAGTATTAAAAACCATTCGTCTCCATTCACTCCTATCAAACACGCTCACGCACGCCTGCTGGAAGTCCAAGCCCCTCGCACACAAAACCTCCTTTACCCCCTCCCTCCAACCTTTCCTAGGCCGACCCCTACCCCGCCTTCCTTCCACTACAGACTGATACACTCTTGAAGTCATTCTGTTTCGCTCCATTCTCTCTACATGTCCGAACCACCTCAAAAAACCCTTCCTCAGCCCTCTGGACAAACAGTTTTGGTAATCCCGCACCTCCTCCTAACTTCCAAACTACGAATTCTCTGCATTATATTCACACCACACATTGCCCTCAGACATGACATCTCCACTGCCTCCAGCCTTCTCCTCGCTGCAACATTCATCACCCATGCTTCACACCCATATAAGAGTGTTGGTAAAACTATACTCTCATACATTCCCCTCTTTGCCTCCAAGGACAAAGTTCTTTGTCTCCACAGACTCCTAAGTGCACCACTCAAACCCCTTTTTCCCCCCATCAATTCTATGATTCACCTCATCCTTCATAGACCCATCCGCTGACACGTCCACTCCCAAATATCTGAATACATTCACTTCCTCCATACTCTCTCCCTCCAATCTGATATCCAATCTTTCATCACCTAGTATTTTTGTTATCCTCATAAAGTTACTTCTTTCCTGTATTCACTTTTAATTTTCTTCTTTTGCACACCCTACCAAATTCATCCACCAATCTCTGCAACTTCTCTTCAGAGTCCCCCAAGAGCACAGTGTCATCAGAAAAAGAGCAACTATGACAACTCCCCTTTATGGTGATTCTTTATCTTTTAACTCCACCCTCTTCAAGCCCCTGCATTTATTTTCCTTAAACCCCCATCTATAAATATTTTAAACAACCACGGTGACATCACCATCCTTGTCTAAGGCCAATTTTACGGGGAAATAATTTCCCTTTTTCCTATTCTCTAACTGAGCCTCATTCCGGTAAAAATCTTCACTGCTTTCATAACCTCCTCCTACACCAACACCTGCAACATCTCCCCACATGCCCCCCTACCCCCCTGTCAAAAACCCCTTTTCCAAATCCAAAATGCCACAAAGCCTCTTTACCTTTATCTAAATACTTTCACTTATGTTTCACTGTAAAAACCTGGTCCACACCCCCCCCTCCCTTTCCAAAACCCCTCCTTGTTCATCTGTACCTTTTCTCAGTCTAACTTTTAATTCTTTTCAATAATAACTCTCCCCTACCTTACCGGGTTAAAAACTCAACAGACTTATCCCCTAATTTTTGCCTCTCTTTGTCCCCTTTGCCTTTATAAAAAGGACTATGCATGCCTCTGCCAATCCAGGTCCTTACCCTTTTCCATCCATTTATTAAATAATTCACCAACCATCCAAAACTATATCCCCACCTGCTTTTTAAAATTTTTCTTTTATCCCCTCAATCCCCGGCTCCTTTCCCCCCTTTTTTTTTACCCACTGCCTCAGAACTTCCCCCACACTCACAACTGGCTCTTCCTCAATCCTACAAGATGTTATTCCTCCTTGCCTATACACGAAATCACAGCTTCCCTATCTTCATTAACATTTAACAATTCCTCAAAATATTCCCTCCATCTTCCCAATACCTCTAACTCTCCATTTAATAACTCTCCTCTCCTATTTTTAACTGACAAATCCATTTGTTCTCTAGGCTTCCTTAACTTGTTAATCTCACTCCAAAACTTTTTCTTATTTTCAACAAAATTTGTTGATAACATCTCACCCACTCTCTCATTTGCTCTCTTTTTACATTGCTTCACACACTCTCTTAACCTCTCTCTTTTTCTCCATATACTCTTCCCTCCTTGCATCACTTCTACTTTGTAAAAAAACTTCTCATATACTAACTTTTTCTCCCTTACTACTCTCTTTACATCATCATTCCACCAATCGCCTCTCTTTCCCTCCTTCACCCACTTTCCTGTAACCACAAACTTCTGCTGAACACTCTAACACTACATTTTTAAACCTACCCCATACCTCTTCGACCCCATTGCCTATGCTCTCATTAGCCCATCTATCCTCCAATAGCTGTTTATATCTTACCCTAACTGCCTCCTCTTTTAGTTTATAAACCTTCACCTCTCTCTTCCCTGATGCTTCTATTTTCCTTGTATCCCATCTACCTTTTACTCTCAGTGTAGTTACAACTAGAAAGTGATCTGATATATCTGTGGCCCCTCTATAAACATGTACATCCTGAAGTCTACTCAACAGTCTTTAATCTACCAATACATAATCCAACAAACTACTGTCATTTCGCCCTACATCATATCTTGTATACTTATTTATCCTCTTTTTCTTAAAATATGTATTACCTATAACTAAACCCCTTTCTATACAAAGTTCAATCAAAGGGCTCCCATTATCATTTACACCTGGCACCCCAAACTTACCTACCACACCCTCTCTAAAAGTTTCTCCTACTTTAGCATTCAGGTCCCCTACCACAATTACTCTCTCACTTGGTTCAAAGGCTCCTATACATTCACTTAACATCTCCCAAAATCTCTCTCTCTCCTCTGCATTCCTATCTTCTCAGGTGCATACACACTTATTATGACCCACTTCTCGCATCCAACCTTTACTTTAATCCACATAATTCTTGCATTTACACATTCATATTCTCTTTTCTCCTTCCATAACTGATCATTCAACATTACTGCTACCCCTTCCTTTGCTCTAACTCTCTCAGATACCCCAGATTTAATCCCATTTATTTCCCCCCACCGAAACTCCCCTACCCCCTTCAGCTTTGTTTCGCTTAGGGCCAGGACATCCAACTTCTTTTCATTCATGACATCAGCAATCATCTGTTTCTTGTCATCTGCACTACATCCACGCACATTCAAGCATCCCAGTTTTATAAAGTTTTTCTTCTTCTCTTTTTTAGTAAATGTCTACAGGAGAGGGGTTACTAGCCCATTGCTCCCGGCATTTTAGTCGCCTCATACGACACGCATGGCTTACGGAGGAAAGATTCTTTTCCACTTCCCCATGGACATAGAAAGAAATAAAGAAGAACAAGAGCTATGTAGAAAAAGGAGAAAAACCTAGATGTATGTATATATATATGCATGTGCATTTCTGTGAAGTGTGACCAAAGTGTAAGTTGGAGTAGCAAGATATCCCTGTTATCTAGCGTGTTTATGAGACAGAAAAAGACACCACAATCCTACCATCATGCAAAACAGTTACAGGTTTCTGTTTCACAGTCATCTGGCAGGACGGTAGTACTTCCCTGGGTGGTTGCTGTCTACCAACCTACTACCTATTATATTATATATATATATATATATATAAATATATTATATATATATATATATATATATATATATATAATATATATATATATATATTAAGAAAAATAGAAGAAAAACCTAGATGTTGTGTGTAATTATATATATATATTATATATATTATATATATATATATATATAAATATATATATATATATATATATATATATTATTATATATTATATATATATTTATATATATATATATATATGTATATATTATATATATATATATATATATATATATATATATATATATAATATATATATATATATATATATAATAATTACACACAACATCTAGGTTTTCTTCTATTTTTCTAATAGTTATTGCTCTTCTTTATTTCTTCTATTCTCCATGGGGAATAAAATAATCTTTACTCTGTAAACCATCCATGTCGATTGAGGCGAATAAAATGTCGGAGCAAGAGGCTAGTAATCCCTTCTCCTGTGCACATTACTAAAACAAAGAAGAAAAACTTCATAAAACTGGATGCATGAATGTGCGTGGATGAAATGCGGATGATAAGAAAGAGATGATTGCTAATGTTATGAATGAAAAGAAGTCCTGGCTGTCAGCAAAACAAAATTGAAGGGGGTAAGATAAGATAAGATAAGATTTCGTTCGGGTTTTTAACCCCGGAGGGTTAGCCACCCAGGATAACCCAAGAAAGTCAGTGCGTCATCGAGGACTGTCTAACTTATTTCCATTGGGGTCCTTAATCTTGTCCCCCAGGATGCGACCCACACCAGTCGACTAACACCCAGGTACCTATTTGCTGCTAGGTGAACAGGACAACAGGTGTAAGGAAACGTGTCGAAATGTTTCCACCCGCCGGGAATCGAACCCGGGCCCTCCGTGTGTGAAGCGGGAGCTTTAGCCCACCAGGCCACCGGGCAGGTGAGTTTCAGTAGGGAGAAATAAATGGGATTAAGACAGGAGTATCTTGAGAGAGTTAGAGCTAAAGAAGGGGTAGCAATAATGTTGAAGAATCAGTTATGGAAGGAGAAGACGGAATATAAATGTATAATTCAAGGATTTTGTGGATTAAAATAAGGGTCATAATAAGTGTGTATGCACCTGGAGAGAGATTTTGGAGATGTTAAGCGAGTGTGTAGGAACTTTTGAACCAAGTGAGAGTAATTGTGGCAAAGGGGACCTAAATGCTACGTAGGAGAAACATTTAGAGAGGGTGTGGTAGGTAAGTGTTGGGGTGCCAGGAGTAAATGATAATGGGAGCCCTTTGATTGAACTTTGTATAGAAAAGGGTCTGATTATAGGTAATACATATAAGAAAAAGAGAATAAATAAGTATACAAGATATGATGTAGGGCGTAATGACATTAGTTCGTTGGACTATGTATTAGTAGATAAAAGACTGTTGGGTAGACTTCAACATGTACATGTTTACAGTGGGGCCACAAATATATCAGATCACTTTTTAGTTGTAGCTACAGCGAGAGTAAAAGGTAGATGGGATACGAGGAAAACAGAAGCAGTAAGTAAGAGAGAGGTGAAGGTTTATAAGCTAAAGAAGAGGAAGTTAGGGTAAGATATAAACAGCTATTGGAGGATACATGGACTAGTGAGAATAGAGGCAATGGGGTAGATGATGTATGGGGTAGGTTTAAGAATGTAGTGTTAGAGTGTTCAGCAGAAGTTTGTGGTTACAGGAAAGTGGGTGTGGGAGGGAAGAGAGATTGGTGAAATGATGTAGAGTAGTAAGAGACAAAAAGTTAGCATATGAGAGGTTTTTACAAATAGAAGTGAAGCAAGGAGGGAGGGGTATATGGAGAGAAAAAGAGAGGCTAAGAGAGTGGTGAAGCACTGTAAAAAGGGAGCAAATGAGAGTGGGTGAGATGTTATCAACAAATTTTGCTGAAAATAAGAAAGTTTTAGAGTGAGATTAATAAGTTGAGGAAGTCTAGGGAACAAATGGATTGGTAGTTAAAAATAGGAGACTTATTAAATGAAGAGCTAGAGGTATCGGGAAGATGGAGGGAATATTTTGAGGAATTATTAAATGTTGATGAAGATAGGGAAGCTGTGATTTCGTGTATAGGGCAAGGATAACATCTTGCAGGAGTGAGGAAGAGCCAGTTGTGAGTGTAGGGAAAGTTCGTGAGGCAGTGGGTAGAATGAAAGAAGGTAAGGCAGCTGGGACTGATGGGATAAAGATAGAAATGTTAAAAGCAGGTGGAGATATAGTTTTGGAGTGCTTAGTGCTTTTATGTAATAAATGTATGTAAGAAGGTAAGGTACCTAGGTATTGGCAGAGTGCATGCATAGTTTCTTTGTATAAAGGCATAGGGAACAAAAGAGAGTGCAAAAATTGTAGGGGAATAAGTCTGTTGAGTATACTTGGTAAAGTGTATGGTAGAGTTGAAAGAATTAAGAATAAGACGGAGAGTAGGATAGATTAACAAGGAGGCTTCAGGAAATGTGGGTGTGTAGACAAAGTGTTTATATTGAAACATATAGGTGAACAGTATTTAGATAAGGGTAAAGAGGTTTTTGTGGCCTTTATGTAGGTTTACGGTATGTAACATACTGTCCTCTTTTGAGTTAGTACCTTATAACGTTCAGTCATAGTACAGAATATCTGGTTTCACTTTTGCTGTAGTTAGTACGACAGTATGTATAAATTCTCTCCTTACTTTGGTTACTGTTTGTGTTTTCCTTAGATAATATTTGTTACATGATGTATAATTATTACATTTGTATGTGGTATTATATGGCCATGGAAAGCTTATTACATTTGTTGACAGATAAGGCCTGTTTTGTTATTTTTATGTGCTGTGATGTACTTTTTAATAAAATATAAAAAAAAAAAACTGATACTACGATCTTTATCTCACCAACTCAGCCAGCCAATCACAATGTAACTCTTACGTGTTATTTCATCTCTGTTCACACCATTTTACATACTCATTTAGTATTCTTTGTATGAATTGATAAGTCCCTAGTGGACGAAATTTCTTTTTAAATAAAATGCCATAACGTGTATAATGTCCTAATTACTTACTGTCGGTAAATTCAACCATTCTATTACCATGTTCAGAACTGTAGAATAACCTGTGGACTCCTGTTACCTTCAACTCTTTGAAGCTACGGAATCCGTAATGCTTGACGATATCCTCGTTAGCCGACCGAGTCTCCCGGATCAAACTGACAAGTATAAAATTCAGATTGTGTGATGGAATATGAATGGGAAATACAGTTAGATTTAGTGCTCGTAATGTAACTTGTGCAGAATAAGGACGCAGTACATTGATGGTATATCGAATTACTCAAACAGGAAAAAAAAATGTCTGCAGCGAGGCGTAACTGGCTTTCATGGGCATTCAGCTCAGCCGTAAGGCTCCAAGATTGATTCCATGGCACGGAACAACATATGGGCACGTTTCCTTACATCCCTGCTTACTTAGTACCAACAATAAGCACCTATCTGTTAACAGATTGTTGTATCGTTGCGTCCAGGGAAAAAAAATGCTATGGAAACAACACTGAAAACTTCGGTACTGCCTGAAGTATTCAAATGTTGGATAAAAAAAATGCAAGCACAATGTGATGTATCTAATAGTTATAAAACCTGTCTTTGACTTCATCCCTTCCTCACATTTTTCAAGAAACAAGGATTTTCACCTGACAAGCCAAAAAATGTGTTCTCTTCGTCTGGATACAAGACCAGCGTCTCTTGAGATGGGTCATTGTTAGATGTTAAGTCAAACATTCACTGGCCCACCCGAGCCACCAAGATACCATTTATCACTGCACACTCAAGATGTGCCAACTGCATGATACCTCCGGGAGACGGTTTTTCTCAATCCATCGTATCCATGAATTAAGCTATCTAAATAAAATTATACTATTACTTTCGATCTAAAAAGCAAAAGTATTCACTATTATATCTATGCGAAAGAAAACCATTAAAGTATAAGCCGAAGAGGAGGACCCAAACCATAAACATGGGTTGATAAATATCTGAGTTCGTGCTTACTAAACCAGCCAGCCTAGCTCATCACTCTTCAACACCACGGTAATCAATTCTTCGCCCACACTTAACCTGTGGAGCAACGAGCTTCTCTTTTTATAGATGTGCCAAGTACACGAAGAATATCGTGTCAGCTGCAGCATTAAAATATGAGCTAAATGATTACTGTTTATAATAATTATTATTAGTATCATCATAACCAAGCGCTAAACCCGTAAGGGCCATAAGACCTATGAACTATCTACATATGCGTTGAGTACGCTACACAGAGCTTACACTTGTCGAAATTTCGCTGACTTTTTAAACATGAAAGGAATAGGTATAGTAACTAAGAAGAATACAACAATAGGCAGGTGAAACTTGACAGTAAATACATTTGCAAATAAATGTTAAAATAAACACTTATATAAACACTCAAATATAAAGGAAAGTTCACCTGAAGATTCTTCCCTTTAAACAAAGTTAACAAATATACTGATACATGTATCCCCGGTGACCGGCCGAGGATACATGTATCCCCGGTGACCGGCCGAGGATACATGTTCCCCGGTGAACCGGCGAGGATACATGTATCCCCGGTGACCAGCCGAGATACATGTATCCCCGGTGACCGGCCGAGGATACATGTATCCCCGGTGACCGGCCGAGGATACATGTATCCCCGGTGACCGGCCGAGGATACATGTATCCCCGGTGACCGGCCGAGGATACATGTATCCCCGGTGACCAGCCGAGGATACATGTATCCCCGGTGACCGGCCGAGGATACATGTATCCCCGGTGACCGGCCGAGGATACATGTATCCCCGGTGACCAGCCGAGGATACATGTATCCCCGGTGACCGCCGAGGATACATGTATCCCCGGTGACCGGCCGAGGATACATGTATCCCCGGTGACCGGCCGAGGATACATGTATCCCCGGTGACCAGCCGAGGATACATGTATCCCCGGTGACCGGCCGAGGATACATGTATCCCCGGTGACCGGCCGAGGTACTGTATCCCCGGTGACCGCCGAGGATACATGTATCCCCGGTGACCAGCCGAGGATACATGTATCCCCGGTGACCGGCCGAGGATACATGTTCCCCGTGACCGCCGAGGATACATGTATCCCGGTGACCGGCCGAGGATACATGTATCCCCGGTGACCAGCCGAGGATACATGTATCCCCGGTGACCGTTCAATGATACATGTATCCCCGGTGACCGTTCAATGATACATGTATCCCCAGTGACCGGCCAGGGATACATGCATCCCCGGTGACCGGCCAAGGATACATGTATCCCCGGTGACCGGCCAAGGATACATGTATCCCCGGTGACCGGCCAAGGATACATGTATCCCCGGTGACCGGCCAAGGATACATGTATCCCCGGTGACCGGCCAAGGATACATGTATCCCCGGTGACCGGCCAAGGATACATGCATCCCCGGTGACCGGCCAAGGATACATGTATCCCTGGTGACCGGCCAAGGATACATGTATCCCGGTGACCGGTCAATGATACATGTATCCTCGGTGACCGGCCAAAGATACATATATCCCCGGTGACCGGCCAAGGATACATGTATCCCCGGTGACCGGCCAAGGATACATGTATCCACGGTGACCGGCCAAAGATACATGTATCCACGTCGACCGGCCAAGGATACGTGTAGCAAAAACTTACCTTCCTGGAAGTGAGCGACCACAATGGCTGGGACGCCTTGTTCTTTTCACTACTGATATTTCGACTACTTCTGAACACTGATCTTGAACACTAGGTCACTAACGTTGAATTGAACACAAGAGGTCACTTACACTGATCACTAGAGATTACTAATGAAAATTTTGAAACTTATCTATCAAGAATTTTTAGTATAATTGAAATTTGATACTTATCTATCGAGAAATTTATAATTCCTAAACCAGGGAGTTTCAGAATATATATATACACTGAAATATACACACTTTTCTAAACAGACGACTGCCCTAGGTAGCGTCCAAGACATTACACATCCCTGGCTGCAGCAACTCAACTCAAGAGTGTTTAATAGAGTTTAAAGTCTATCGACTACATGAGGGTCATTAAGGTTGTCGTAACTTATTCACCCTGGTCAAGAATACTATAATTCCTAAAAGGTGGATCAAATTAAACTCTCGGATTATAAACACAAAGTTGGTTCGTTAATGAGGTTGCAAGCCTATCAACTGTACTACGGTCATTAAAACTGCACGTAACCTTATCGTCACCAGACACGAATGATTAACCCTTTTAATATGGGTCAAAATAAACTCTCAGCGTATATACGCCTAATGAAATATACCTCGGTGTGTATAACCTGCGACTGAAAGCTTATATATATATTGTGTACATATTTTGTGAACTGCACTACACAATGTCACACGATTACTGTTTGGTAGTCTTTCTTGAAACTGATCCGATTTTACTCATTTGTTCGGATGATTCACTTAACTATTTGCTACATTTTATCCACCACGAATGTTTCTAATGGGGTTATTTCGCCTAGCTTAATGTCTGTCCACTGCAAATGTTTCGCGTGCGTAATTAACAAATGAAAGGTACTAAATCAGATTGGACACCCTCTTCTTAAGATAATTTCTCTCTCTCTCTCTCTCTCTCTCTCTCTCTCTCTCTCTCTCTCTCTCTCTCTCTCTCTCTCTCTCTCTCTCTCTCTCTCTCTCTCTCTCTCTCTCTCCTGCCAGTTAGCTTCGGCAACTCACTGTTTTATTCGAGTCTGTATACTTTTTAAGGTTTCCTTATTTATAAATGAATTAGTCTCTCGTCAGAAATTTTATTATACAATGAGAGGCAAGATGGGAATTACTTTTTTTTTTTTTTACAGGCAAGAAAAAACCCACTGTGACATGAAGACTGTTACCCTACACCGGTATATAATTAATATGTAATTTTTAAAGGGGGTGGACCGGAAAGCCAGCGGAAGGCCTCGGTCGGATGACCAAAAAAACTCCAGTGGTGTCAGGAAACACTTACCCCATTTCCTAACGATTCTTACCTAACCTAACCAGTATATTAGCAGTTTCTTAATCACTGATAACCAGCGCTGGTACAACACCGGTTGCTTTATTACTCAGAGCCAGTACAGAATGACACCAGTTGCTTGATTACTGACTCCTCATTTAACAAGCATTAAGATACAACTTTCTCATATCTTAAAGAAAAAAACATCACTAGGTGGCGTATGGGAAGGCTTCGTACCTTTGTATATAATGGTAGTAATTGTAGTGATAGTAGTGACAATAGTGGTAGTAGGTATAATAATAGAGGTGGTGGTGATAGAAGTGAGAACAGCGGTGGTAGGAATAGAAATGTTGGTAGAAAATAAAGAAGTAATTGTAGTATTAGTGGTGGTAGTGATATTTGCTGTAGGGGTAATACTGGTGGTAGTGACAGTTGTGATGGTACTGTAGTGGTGGTAGATACATGCACAAAAGCATACATATAGGTTATCCATATACATTTATATAGCCTAGCCTAGTCCATCCCACAGATTGCATCTGTATGTGCACTCTCTGTAGGGACTAAGTGAGCTCAAACTCAACATGAACACAAATCACATACACCAGCGAGTTCAAAAAGATTACATAGTCCAATGAGTTGACATTGATAAAATCCACAATGGGTAGCAACAAGCCAGGTCTGTATATTGCATTTATATAATAACATCTGGGTTACAGATACTATTATCATTGTCAACTACATTCTGTATTCTCTGCAAATTCTGTTGATAATATTCCCAACTTCAAAAAAGGTGCCATGATATTGGGGAAGGGCTTTTGTTCCAGAGAATTGAATGATTCCTTCCCTTCTTTGGATTCAACTTTATTACCGCCTAGTACACTGTATGACCCTTACATATTTAGTATTTTCCAACCAACCGAATGAATCACAGGGTATATACACCTAGAAGTGTCTCAGTATATATACACTGAGCTTACTTTTAACTCTATTTTAAGAGCCGAAGTATTCTCGACTAGTAAACAGGCGACATATAGCCTATAAGTAGTCGATAGGCTTTAAGCCTAAAATTCAACCCTAACCTTATGAATTTTATTGATATCTTCACCTATTATTAGTATTATAATTTTGACTTCTAATACAATTACGAAGTTATAAAGCTTGTTATGACTTTTATGAAAATTAAAATGAGTCTGAAAGATAAAACATGCATGCTAGGCAATAGTATATTTCACTATTTAGACTTCAGTCCAAACACAAAACATTCTCATTTTACCTATCTTAATTGCCTGTTACTCAATTAGCTGGTGCTCAGTATCTATCTATGTGTTAAAGAAAATTTCATATTCACTTTGATTTTTGAGTACCCGCTTTGAATTGGAATAAGCGAAAAGAAAGAGCTTTGCTTGTCTCGTGTGAATTACTGAAAAATGATTAGATCGAACTTTTAGGTTGCATTGCTCAATCTGTTTTAGCAACTATGAATTATGCTCGGCGAAGTGGAGAGGTGGGGATGGGAGCATAAGCGTATTTATATGCGTAAAATTTCAAATCAGTTTGTTTTTTGATACCTGCTTTGAATTGGAATAAGCAAAGAAAAGCTTGCTGTCTCGTGGAATTACTTGAAAAATGATTAGATCGAATTTTTAGGTTGCATTTCCAATTTTGTTTTTAGCAACTATGAATTATGCTCGGCGAAGTGAGAGTTGGGATGGAGATAAGGTATTTATATGCGAGTATAAGTACTGCCAAAATCAGTTGGGAATTTTTTTCCTGACGTTGGTCTCTCTGCTCTATGATAATCCTCTCAGCGGAACGAGTCAATTAGATTGAAAACCCACGCCCATGTTGCGTTATTCTATTTTTGAAAATCTTAAACTTAACCTTCCCACGCATCAGACTATATTTTCAAAATTTCTCGTCGGAAATAAACATGTAGCATATATATATATGTATATATATAATACAGATAATATATAAACATATTATATATATATATATATAATATAATTTAAGATGTGTGTGTGTGTGTGTGTGTGTGTGTGTGTGTGTGTGTGTGTGTGTGTGTGTGTGTGTGTGTGTGTGTGTGTGTACTCACCTAATTGTGGTTGCAGGGGTCGAGACTCAGCTCCTGGCCCCGCCTCTTCACTGATTGCTACTAGGTCCTCTCTCTCTCTGCTTCCTGAGCTTTATCATACCTCTTCTTAAAACTATGTATCGTTCCTGCCTCCACTACTTCACTTGCTAGGCTATTCCACTTCCTGACGACTCTATGACTGCAGAAATACTTGCTAACGTCCCTGTGACTCGTCTTCAGCTTCCAGTTGTGACCCCTTGTTCCTGTGTCCCCTCTCTGGAACATCCTATCTCTGTCCACCTTGTCTATTCCCCGCAGTATCTTGTATGTCGTTATCATGTCTCCCCTGACCCTTCTGTCCTCCAGTGTCGTCAGTCCGATTTCCCTCAACCTTTCCTCGTACGACATTCCCCTGAGCTCTGGGACTAGCCTTGTTGCAAACCTTTGTACTTTCTCTAACTTCTTGACGTGCTTGACCAGGTGTGGGTTCCAGACTGGTGCTGCATACTCCAGTATGGGCCTAACATACACAGTGTACAGTGTCTTGAAAGATTCCTTATTAAGGTATCGGAACGCTATTCTCAGGTTTGCCAGGCGCCCGTATGCTGCAGCAGTTATTTGGTTGATGTGTGCCTCCGGTGACGTGCTCGGTGTTATGGTCACCCCGAGGTCTTTCTCTCTGAGTGAGGTCTGTAGCCCTTTGTCCACCTAGCCTATACTCGTCTGCGGTCTCTTTGCCCCTCCCCAATCTTCATGACTTTGCATTTGGCAGGATTGAATTCGAGAAGCCAGTTTCTGGACTACATGTCCAGCCTGTCCAGGTCTCTTTGCAGTCCTGCCTCATCCTCGTCCGTTTTAAATTCTTCTCATCAACTTCACGTCATCTGCGAAAAAGGGACACTTCAGAGTCTATTCCTTCCATCATGTCGTTCACATATACAAAAATAGCACTGGTCCTAGAACTGACCCCTGTGGACCCCGCTCGTAACAGGCGCCCACTGTGATACCTCTTCACGTACCATGACTCGTTGTTTGCCTCCCTGTCAGGTATTCCCTTATCCATTGCAGCGCCCTCCCTTTTACATGCGCCTGATCCTCCAGCTTCTGCACTAATCTCTTGTGGGGAACTGTGTAAAAGGGCCTTCCTGCAGTCTAGGAAAACGCAATCTACCCACCCCTCTCTCTCGTGTCTTATTTCTGTTACCTTGTCATAAAACTCAAGGAGGTTTGTGATACAGGATTTGCCTTCCATGAACCCATGCTGGTTCCTTTCCAGGTGTTCGACCACTCTCCTCCTGATAATCTTCTCCATGACTTTGCACACAATACATGTCAGAGACACAGGTCTGTAGTTTAGTGCCTCGTTTCTGTTTCCTTTCTTAAATATGGGGACTACATTAGCTGTCTTCCATTTCTCAAGTAGTTGCCCAGTTTCAAGGGATGTGTTGAAGATTGTGGTTAGAGGCACGCACGGCATCTCTGCTCCTTCTCTAAGGACCCATGGGGAGAAAGTTGTCCGGTCCCAATCGCCTTTGAGGTGTCAAGGTCAAATTAAGAGCTTCTTCACCTCCTCCTCGGGTTTTTCGTATGTCATCCAACACTTGTTGGTATATTCCCTCTTGATGTTCCCGTCTGTGCTGTCTTCCCCACAGCCCTTCCTGTCTCTACTGTAAAAACTTCTTAAATCTCCTGTTCAGCTCCTCACAAAACCTCCTGATCAATCTTGTGACTCTCCACCTTCTCTCCCTAATCTGAAACACCTGGGCTTTGACTGTTGTCTTCCTCCTGATGTGGCTATACAAGTTTTGGGTCATCTTGATTCTCGATGCTATGTCATTTTCCAAAACTGTCGCTGGCCTCCCTCCTTACCTGTGCGTACTTCGTTCCTGGCTTTGCGACTGATCTCCCTATTTTCGTAAGTTCTCTGCCTTCTGTACTTTTTTTTTTCCCTTCTCTATTGCACTTTGTTTTGCCTCCTTACAACCGTCGGGTAAACTAGGGGCTTGTTCTGGTCTTCCCGTTGTTACTGTTGCCCTTGGAATAAACTTTTCCACTGCCTCCTTGCATTTTGTTGTTACATAAATTTCCATCATTTCATTACTGGCTTTCCTGCCAGTTCTCTGTCCCACTGGACCTCCCGCAGGAAGTTCTTCAACCCTATGTAGTCCCCTCTTTTATAGCCAGGCTTTTCCCATTCAACTCCTGTTATTCTCTCCACTTGCAGCTCTACTATGTATTCAAAGCACAGAACCACGTGGTCGCTAGCTCCTAGGGGACTCTCATACTTGATGTCCTCAATGTCTGAGCTGCCCAGGGTGAACACAAGGTCCAATCTTGCTGGTTCGTCCTCCCCTCTCACTCTGGTAGTGTCCTTAACATGTTGGTGCATGAGGTTTTCCAGCACCACGTCCAGCATCCTGGCTCTCCATGTTTCGGGACCCCTATGTGGCTCCAGGTTTTCCCAGTTGATCTCCCTGTGGTTGAAATCCCCCATAACCAGCAACTTTGCTCTGCTGGAATGAGCTCTTCTTGCCACCTCAGCAAGTGTGTCCACCATTGCTCTGTTGCTCTCTTCATATTCCTCTCTTGGCCTCCTGCAGTTCTGTGGTGGATTATACATCACTGCAATGACCACTTTGTGTTCCCCAGACTGAAGTGTACCTGCTATGTAGTCTCTCCCGTCTCATCTATGCCTTCCATTTTCTCGAATTTCCATCTGTTTTTTACGAGCAGAGCAACCCCACCTCCCCCCCCCCCCCTGCCCCTTCTATCTTTCCTCATGATCTGGTATCCTGGTGGGAAGATTGCATCTGTTATTGTCTCCGTGACTTTTGTTTCTGTAACTGCTATGATGTCTGGGGACTTCTCATTGATTCTTTCTTGCCATTCCTCATGTTTATTCGTTAATCCATCTGCATTTGTGTACCAAACCTTTAACTTCTGTTCTAATACTGTAACTGTGGTGCGGGGGGTGGAAACAGAGGGATCGGTGTGTGATGGTTGGTTTGAATTGTTCAGTTGCCTTGGGGGTGTCGTGGCTGGAGTCCTTCTGCAGGTGTTTCTGGGGGGTGTGCTTGTCCTTCCATTTGATCCTGGGTTATTCTGCTCTCCTTTTTCATTTCCTCCCATTTCTCCTTTCGTTTTTGAACTCTCTCTTTCATCGTCTTCCTTTCGTCCTGTGTTCTGTCTCGATCGAGGTACACACTCCGGAACTCCTGCTTGCCTCTCAGCCGTGCTTTCTGATACATACATACCAGTAATTCTGGGTTGTAAAAAGCGGAACTTGCTACTAGGGTCTAAAGCTTCTATGAGTGTCTACCCTTGTGTGTGTGTGTGCGTGTGTGTGAGGGAGGGATGGTTGGGGGGGGGGGGGTAGTTGGTGTGGTTGAAAGATCCGTTATACCTCTCTGTCGTGTAGGCTCAAATTTAGTCTCAGCTATCTTTCCTAGTAAGATAAGATTTCGTTCGGATTTTTAACCCCGGAGGGTTAGCCACCCAGGATAACCCAAGAAAGTCAGTGCGTCATCGAGGACTGTCTAACTTATTTCCATTGGGGTCCTTAATCTTGTCCCCCAGGATGCGACCCACACCAGTCGACTAACACCCAGGTACCTATTTGCTGCTAGGTGAACAGGACAACAGGTGTAAGGAAACGTGTCGAAATGTTTCCACCCGCCGGGAATCGAACCCGGGCCCTCCGTGTGTGAAGCGGGAGCTTTAGCCACCAGGCTAAAGCTCCACTTATTGCCCTTTCTGGATTTAAGTATCAATTATTGCTGGTTATTATCCTATTCCTTGTTCACATTGAGAGAGGACCTCCTAGCTTCCTAAGTATTCTTACTGCTAATAACTACCGGTAGTAACACTGCCTTACCCCTACGTTACCCCTCGCTAGTCTGCTGTCCTCCTCACACTCTCCTCAACACTATCTTCACTGTAACTATGCTATTTCTACTCTAATTCTGGTAATAGCTTGCAGGAGTGAGTGACCAGTATCTAACAGTGATGCAAGGCCAGAAGCCAGGGCCTGCAACATGCAAACCACAATAGGTGAGTGAATACTTGTGTGTGTGTGTGGGGGGGGGGGGGTGCCGAATGGGTAAAACTTGCGATTTTTGGTTTAATAGCAACGCGAATAAGGCAAGCGAACACTTGTGTATGCAGTAATTCCGCAAAAATCATTCTGAACCTAACGAGAAAAATAAATTTCATTGTGTTTATTATTAAGTTATTAAGTAAGTAAGTAAGTAAGTTTATTAGGTATACACAAATACAGTTACATAGAATTATCATACATAGCAGCATATGTGTAGAGAATCTAGGATAACCCAAAAAAGTAAGACAGAGTGACTTATTTCCATTGGGGTCCTTTTACCTTATTATTATAATATAAAGGTTATAATATTTTCTTATTATTCTATAATGAAGATAACATCTTATTATCATACTAAAAAGACTATCAACTACACGAGGGTCATTAAGACTATCTACAATATGAGGGTCATTACTAGGAATAAGGTAAAATTTACACGTATGTTAGCTAAAAAATAGAAGATCATTCCCCTCCCTTTCTGTAGCTACATTCATCAGCCACCTTTTGGCACTCTTCTTGAACTAGTTCATGCTATGACTGGCTTTGACATGTGCGGGAAGTCTGTTCCATTCCTTTATTGCTGTACAATAAAAGGTGTTTGACGCCTGGCCAATGACTGTGGGTACTACAAAGTTGTGCTCTCTCCCTCTAGTACTATGATTGCTTTGGTTCCCAACCTTGACAAAATTGACAGCAAGATATTCTGGACACTGTTTGTGAGCAGTTTTATAAACATGATTTAGCTTCAGTTGTTTTACTCTGTCTTCAACATTCATCATATCCAACTGCTGTAATTCATCCTGGCCTACATGTTCTCTTGGTCCCTGCCCCAGGATGAATGTTACGATTTTGTTTTGGGTGATTTACAGTCTATCTTTCATTTTTTTTTGTCAAGGCAGAGTACCATGAAGAGCAAGCGTAATCCATATGGCATTGTATAAGGGCTAGACATAGGCTCCTGCGAGCCTCAGTAGGTAGACACTGTGCTTGTCTATACAGGAACTTCAGTCTGGCATTTGCTTTCTTTACTACACTGTTCCCTATCAATTCTCCTGACATGCATGGGTCAAAGGGGATTCCCAGATATTTTACTGATGAAACCAAAGTGATAGGCTCCCCATTACACTGGACATTAAAATTATTTACCCTTCTCAGTTTATGTTTCGTGCCAAAGAGAATGGCTTCAGTTTTCCCGAGGCGTAATGATAATTTGTTATCTACTAACCATTTGCTGCAGGACTCCAGTTCCAGTGTTAAAACATTAGCTATATCTTGTGGATCTTTACCTGACACTAACAGGGCACTATCATCTGCATACAGTAGGAGTTTACACTTGACACTGATAGGCATGTCATTGACATAACATAAGAATAATAAGGGACCTAGAATACTACCTTGGGGAACTCAACGTGCTATCGACAGGGGTTCTGATTCCGTTTTGTTGATTTTGACAATTTGTCTCCTGTTGCTAAGGTAGAGCTTAAACCAGTCTACAGAACCTATACCGATAGCTTGAAGTTTCTTACATAATATATTGTGGTTGACAGTATCGAAGGCCTTTTGCAGGTCTAAGGTTACCATACCTATGAGGTTCCCCTTTGACATTTCAGTTCTCAGGTAATCCATCAGATTAATTAGGGAGGTGTCGGTTGAGTAAGATCTTCTAAAGCCCGATTGATAGCTATGGAGAATGTTGTTGTCATTAAGGTACTTAACTACTTGAGAGCACACCGCCCTCTATAGAATTTTGGATATTATACTGAGTATACTAACAGGCCTATAGTTGCTGACACCAGACCTACTATTTTCTTGAAGATAGGAGTAACTCTGGCCTCCTTGAACCCCTCAGGTACGGTATTAGTGGTGATTGATAGATTTATTATGTGGGGATTAGTCACTAGTGGCGTTTCACAAGGATCAGTTTTAGGCCCTCTCTTGTTCATAATTTACATTATTGACCTTGATGAAGGGATTACGAGTGACATGAGTAAATTTGCTGATGATACAAAGATAGGCCGTATAATTCACTCTGAGGAGGATATCAATGAACTCCAGGACGATTTGGACAAATTAATGTCTTGGTCTGAAAAATGGCAGATGAAGTTCAATGTGGATAAGTGTAAGGTACTTGCCCTTGGTAATGAAAATAACCCTCGAAGCTATAATCTAGGTGAAGTAGAGCTTGATCATACAGAATGTGAAAAAAACTTGGGAGTCATGGTAAGCAGAAATCTAAAGCCCAGACAGCAGTGCCTTAGTGTGCGCAACAAGGCCAACAGATTACTTGGATTTATCTCAAGAAGTATAAGTAACAAAAGTCCAAAAGTTATTTTACAGCTCTATACATCACTAGTGAGGCCTCATTTAGATTATGCTGCTCAGTTTTGGTCCCCTTACTACAGGATGGATATAGACTCATTAGAGAACATACAGAGAAGAATGACTAAAATTATTTACTGTGTAAGGAACCTCCCATATGAGAAAGTAGTATCAAGCAAGTTCATGTTCGACAGGAATATAATTGAATCTTGTTTCATAAAAAGCAGTTTTGGCAATAATATGAATATTTCCTTTGGTTTATATAAATTAGATCCATTTATAATTAATAGAATTTGGGAAGAATTTAATAATACACTGGACAAATAATAATTTTTAAAAATTTTCTTGGGTAGAATAGTTTGTTGGTGGGTTGTGCGAAGGACCTGTCCAGTTGGGCCGGCGCGCGTCAGGTGTTTAACCGTTGTGGGATCTGATAGTGAGGTGTTGGCCAGACCCCTTATATACCTTCCTTGGATGCTTTACTTTCATAGTTCCTTGATAATGTGAGTAGTCACGAAAGCGCTTGGAATTTCTCTATTCTTTCACAGTGGTTGTTTTGCATATTCTGAAATCACCTGTTTACTGTGATCTTATTGCATATATATATATATATATATATATATATATATATATATATATATATATATATATATACATATATATATATATATATATATATATATATATATATATATATATATATATATATGTGTGTGTGTGTGTGTGTGTGTGTGTGTGTGTGTGTGTGTGTGTCGTGCCGAATATGTAAAACTGGTCAATTAGCAAGAATCATTCGTCTCTTAGCCATTGAGTAGAGAGGACGTGTTCTACACTGCTGCCCTCTATAGCTGTTCGGTGGCAGTTTCATTTTCTCAACATGGCGCAGGCAGCCAGACGCCGCGTCAACACTGTGTGTTTGGAATTAACTCGTGGGGCAGTGCTTGGACCATCAATGGCGATATTATTGCCAGCGATAATCCGAGACACCTACGGTATCGCCAACGAGGATTTGTGCGGTGTAGCGATGAATGGTGTGACAAGAATCTTTGTAAAGTCTAGCTCAGCTCAAGTTTACGAGAATGTCGTCGACAAGTATCAAGAGGTCAATCTGGTGGTTAACCAGGCTGTGTCTGTGAAGCTACACGATGTGTCCCGCCATTATACATGGGTAAAAGTGAGAAATGTACCCTTTGAGGCTGATGCGACTGATATACGTGCTGCCCTGAGTAATTACGGCACCATACACATGGCTACAGCAGGGAGGTGGCCTGATGGCCCATATGAAGGACTCTGAGGGAACTTTTTCGGTAAAAATGACATTACGACATCCAATCCCTTCATATGTGATCCTGCAAGACTTCAGGACTCAAGTTTTTGTGACTTATGCAGGGCAACGCCGCACTTGTAGGTTGTGTGGAGCATACGATCATTTGGCGGTGCAGTGTGAAAGGAGACGAGGTGCCAGGGCTGTACAACAGAGCAAGGATTTAGGGGAGGAAGGTATAAGGCAAGATGTGCCTGAAGCGCCTGTGCAACCCTCAAGATTGTCTTGGAGCGAAGAGGTTGAGAGGTCTCTGAACACGGTGTGTGCTACACTCCCGGAAGTGTCGCCTCCTTTGGAGGCAGCCCCAGAGGTGGAAACGGCTTCGAGAGAAGAGCAGGCCAATGATGTGGAGACATCCATTGTCTCTGTGTTAGACGAATTATTTACGGAGGACAGCATAAGTCCTGCGACGGCACCATCCCTAGACTTGGGACAGGCTGCGACGGCGGACGTGGATCACGACGTGCAGCTGGTAGTGGACGCCACTGACGCCTTGTTGAAACAAACGGTGGAGGTGGAAATTCACCAGGATTGCACTGTGGACGACGAAATGCAGGTAGAAAGTGTAACACGAAAGCGCTCTGTTACACTTTCAGATTCTGATGATGTGTTAACGCCAGCCCAAAGATCAGGGAAGAAATCATGGGCGGATGTGACACAGAAAGGGTCCTGTGTACCCAAAGCACAGGGGATGATCAGGAGTGCTTCAAAAGGAGGGGAAGGGAAAATTGGAAACAAAAAATCTAGTGAAAAACATTCAGTGTCGAAAGGAAAACCATCATTGTCGATTTTAAGTGCCTCACAATAAACATTAAATGGTTTGCGAACTGTACGAAAGTGTGCATGGTTACGTGATTTATTGGTGCGTAATAATGTGGACGTTGTGTTCATACAGGAACACAATCATAAATGTGGTAGTGAATTGCGGATAGAAGGATATAATGTGTACATGGAGAATGCAATTCGGTTGAAAGGTGGCGTTGCCATCATGATCAGGGAGACTAGCCCGTTTGTTGTGAGACGTAGTGAAGGGGGGGAGGGGAGGATAATAAGGGTGGAAGGGCTATGGGGACGGGTGAAGGTGGCTTTTGTGTGTGTGTATGGTCCAGCTGAGAATGATGGGCGTGTAAAAGCAACCTTTGTGAAAGAGGTGTTAATTTATTATTTGAGGTCACTCCCTGAAGTAGCTATTGTAGGCGGGGATTGGAATTGCGTGATCCGGCGTAAGGATGTAGAACCTCGGGGAAGTGGGTACTTTTCAGGGGTATTGGGAGATTTAATGTCAGGGGTGGGATTAAAGGACGTGGTGGGGGGGGAGAGGTTGAGCATACTTTTGTACGTCGTGGATATGCGGCGCGACTTGATAGAGTGTACGTGTCACGCATCATCGTAGTTAATAGTGTGCGTGTTTTAGATGTGGTGTTTTTCTGATCATAGAGGAGTTCTTGTGGACGCAGGGTGGGAGGGTTTACCTAAGAGGGGTTGTAGTTATTGGAAATTGAATGTTAAACTGTTAAAAGGGGAGGAGAATAGGAAATCTTTTGAGTGTTTTTGGGAGGGTTTATTAGCAGGGGCTCCTGGGGATAGAGACTTGGTTAGGTGGTGGGATGTGGTGGCTAAGAAACGTATTCGGGATTACTATGTTCGGCTTGGGAGGGAAAGTAATCAACTTTTATATGGGCTACAGGGTATTTAGAAGGACAGTTACGCAATTGTTATGTGGGTG
The DNA here is from genome assembly GCF_026875155.1 of Cherax quadricarinatus. Taxonomy (NCBI): domain Eukaryota; kingdom Metazoa; phylum Arthropoda; class Malacostraca; order Decapoda; family Parastacidae; genus Cherax; species Cherax quadricarinatus. Next base: position 87,433,581 of record NC_069405.1, read on the forward strand.
ATGGTGCGAGATACCCTGTGGAGGAAATAGAGGATTTAAAGCAACGTATTAAGGGTTTGCATAATGATCGATTTGATGGTGCACGTGTGGCTGGAGGGTTGGAGGAGGTTCTCTACGGGGATCGGCCTTCGGCGTGTGCGTTAAGGGGACAGCAGAAGAGGAGGGCAGCCACGGAGATGATGGGATTAACAGTTCAAGTGGGGATGGGAGGGTATAGGGAAGGGCAGGTATTGATGTCGACTGAAGGTATGAGTGGATATATTGATGCATGGTTTAGGTCATATGCACAACATGTGGGTATACGAGATGATGCTTTAAGGGAAATGGGTGGTTATGTGCAATGCGAGCTTGATGGTAGAGATAGGGAGACTTTGGAAGGACAGATTACGGAAGGTGCAAGTTTACGTAAGGCACCGGGTGTAGACGGATTGCCTAATGATTTTTATGTTAAGAACTGGGAAGTATTGAGGAGATTTTTAGTCAGATTGTTCAATGTAATGAAGGAAGATGGGGCAATGGGTGAGCAGCAAAGGACTGCTGTTGTTGTATTAGTGCCAAAGGGTGGACAGACCACGGTAGAAGATTACCGTGCAATATCGCTTATGTGCGGTGATTATAAGTTATTTGCAAGGGTATTAGGGAACAGAATCAAACAGGTTTTAGGTAAAGTAATTGATAGAGGACAATATGGCATACCGGGTAGATCAATGTATGAAGGGCATGGAGCTATTAGGAGTTTTTATAGAGCATAGGGGGGAGGGGGGAGGGGGTGTTTTTGGCTCTGGATTGGAGAGCTGCTTATGATAGCGTAGAAAGGGATGCATTATGGAGTTTTATGCGTTGGTTGGGTTTCGGGAGGGAAATTGTTTCTTGGGCAAAAACTTTGTATCTGGGTGCAGTTATGAGAATACAGGTTAATGGACGACTAGGTGATAGCATTCAGATGGGAAGGGGTTTGCGACAGGGATGCCCCTCTGTCGCAAATTTTGTTTGCATGTCTTCAAGAACCCTTTTATAGGGCAGTTAGGTGGAGTATAGCGAGAGCGAGGGTTGGTGTTGCACGTGAAGGGGAAGCGGGTATAGTGGGTTACGTGGATGATACGACTGTCTTGGTGAGGGATGTGAGGGATTTACATAAGGTAGAAAGGGTGATAGACGTTTTTGGTGAGGCTACAGGGATGAAAATTAATGTAGTAAAGTCCAAGTATTTGGATCTAGGGGATAGTGTACATAATGGTGAGACTGTAGAGGGCGGGTGGAGTGTGGTGGATCAGTTGTTGATATGTGGGATAGTGTACATGCGGAATGATAGGGATGCACAAGAGGCAAATTCGAGGCGCACCGTGGATGGAGTTTTGAAAAGATTGGGAGGCTTGAGGGCAGAGCAATTATCGTTGCATCAAAGGGTTATAGTCACGAATGTCCTGTTGTATAGCAAGTTATGGCACGTGGTGGCAATATATCCGTTACGACGGTGTGAGGTGCAACGGTTGCAACTGCGGGTATTCAGATTTATATGGGGATCGGGTTGTGACTGGCTAAGTAGAGGGGTGGTGTCGCTTCCCGTTAGCCAGGGGGGGCTGGGGCTTATACCTCTTGAGAAGCGTATGTTGGGTGTGTTTCTGAAAAGGGGGTTTGTGAGGGAGGGGGTGAGGGGGGGAGGCCTTGAAAGACTGCGCATGGATATGCAACGGTGGTGGAGGGGTAGGGATTTAATGTTTGGGGAGGCTATGTTGCGAGTTTTACTGAAGGTAAGGGATCCGAAACAGCTTAAATTGAAGGTTCTTGAGAGGGTGGGGGGTGGGTCTGTGGTGGCGGCAGTTGAGGGGGCATACCCTATGTATGCATGGGGTTCTGTATGGAAATGTCTTCAACAACTACGTGTAAAACCAAGTGTCAGGGAGGTTATGTTTAGGTTTTTACATGGGATCTTGCCGTCTGGGGTTGTGTTATTTAATAGGAGATTAAGGGAAGGTGGGGAGTGCAAAGCGTGTGGATGTCCGGAAACCATATTTCACGCTGTGTACTTTTGTACTTGTTTAGAAGATGTGAGGGTCTGGCTAAGTAGAGTAGTTAGGTTAGTGGGTGGGGAAGGATTACAGGTGTTGCGGGTGTTAAGTTTAGATATAGGTGGGGGGAGTCAGCAGGTGGTGAATGCGGTTGCGTATGTGGTCACAGATTTTATTTATATATCTTGGGCAATGAGGGAGGTGGGAGTCGAGGAAAGGATAAGAGATGTTAGGGGCCACGATGTATAGAACAAATGCCGCAATAGGGAACTTTAGGGGGAAGATGGGAGACAGCATTTACTGAAGGTTATCGTAGATTCAGGTTGAAGGATTTAAGAGATTTAAGTGTAAAAGTAAGGGGTTGCGGCGGGCTAGTTCTTGAGTATGGAAATGTGTAGATGTAGGGGTGGGTATGTTTGGTAGATATAATAAATAGCTTCTTTAGTGATGTGAGTTTGGTCTGGGTGTTGTGTAGATATGTTATTCACATTGTTTTTCGAAGGTATCGGAATTTAATATGTAAGTAGTGGTGTTTGAATACATGATTGTGTTATAATTGTGAGAGGGTAATTACAGCATTTGATGTGTTTGTGGTTTGAGGTGACACAAGGCATGATCTAAGTATGTCTGGATTTCTACCTGTTTGTCCCAGAAGGTGTTATACAAAGATAGTACTGTGGTGTATGTGATGTGTAGGTTTTATGTATTCAACACATGCTTGTGTATGTCCCTATTCGTTATTAGTTTCAATTGTCATTACAATGCACTTTGTATAGCATTTACAACGGTATCGTGTTCTTTACCAATATGAATGTAATTTGTTTGACGCATTCCTTTTGTGTCTGAGATTGTTGTATACGGGTTTAAGTGTAATGTAATTGATCGGTTTTGAGATCTAAGCTCTTTTTTTGTATGTTATTTATTATTTGGTAATGTAAAGTTGTAATGTTAGGGAATAAGTATGTGATGTTCTAGTAGGATTATGATGTATAGGTTTTGGTTATATTAATAGAAGCTGGAAGTAACTTTACATTTTCTTGTATAATATTTCAATTGTATGAGTCTTTGTCATATTCAGTTTAATGTAAAATTTATATGGAAGTTGGTTTGAGTCATTGAATGTTTTTGTCATTCATGACCTGTTACGGTGTTTATTTGTAGCTATGTTCATTGCCGTAAGTTATTATATAGTTTACACAGATATATCTTGCAAGTATATAGTGCAATCCATTTGTGTTAGTTTATTAGGTTTGGTTTTCTTATGTCAATGGCCGAACTCAGGATTGAGATCCTAACTGTTTCCTTTTATTTTTATTATTTTGTATACTGTAGTATGAGTTTATAATAAAATATAAATATTAGCAAGAATTCATTTAAAATTAAGTCCTTTCCAAAATTTTCTCTTATACGTTTAAAGATATAGTTTTTTTTATTAATGTTAATGTAAAAATTTTAATTTTGCACAAAAGAATCTTAGAAATACTTACCTAACCTTATTATAACAAGTAGCAAATTTATTTTAGCTTACCAACTAAATTATTTTAGTATTTGTTTACAGTTAATTAATGCACTAAACACTTCAGATGAAATATATGTTTTTTATGTTAGGTTCAGATGATTTGCGAAATTATTGCTACACATTTTCGCTGTCCTATAGGCAAATGAGACGTTGTATTTAAGCCAAGACGCAATTTGCTATTCGCACGCATCATTATAATATATTAATATATATATATATATATATATATATATAGTTTATATAATATATATATTTATATTTATTATATATATATATTATATAAATTAAAACAATATAAGCCTGTTAATGTAACAAAATACACGGTTTAGCAAAATATAACTAATTCTTAATTAAAATTATAGAATTTATCTTGGGGAATAAGCATCCAACAAATACCTGGGTCAATCTGTTACGACGAAGAGTTTCGTCAGGTTCTACAACCAATATAACGGTGAAGACAGGAGCTATAATAGTTTTGAGGTGATCCGTCCCTCAACCGTGATCACCGAAGCATTAATCCCTCAACCGTGATCACCGAAGCATTAATCCCTCAACCGTGATCACCGAAGCATTAATCCCTCAACCGTGATCACCGAAGCATTAATCCCTCAACCGTGATCACCGAAGCATTAATCCCTCAACCGTGATCACCGAAGCATTAATCCCTCAAACTGATCACCACAAATTTACGTCTACTGTCTCCAGTGTCATATTCACCTATTTTCGACTGAAGACGCCTGCTGCAGTTGACACGTTTCAGCAGATAGATGCCCAAGTGTTACACATGTAGTGTATTCAGCAAGTTGTCGGTATCATTCCATCAAAATATGATGAATTCTCGTCTCCAAAATTGGTACATGAAATGCAAGAGCAAAATTTAGATGAATCCAACTACATCCTCTTCCCTGAAATGCACAGAAGAGACTGATTTTCTTCTCACTAATACAGCGATGAGTTGAATGAAGGCAAGTACGTTGCAACTGAGGCATTCTCTGATAGCCTCATGTCCTCATTAAGAATCTCGGGTGAGCAACCACCAGTGTGCAAGTCTTGCAGATCACATCAAAAGCGACAAGCCAGAGACAAGTTACTCTACTTGATCTTTCATTTTCCCCACCATATTATACTGACAAACAACTGAGGTACACGTCCTTTGTTGTAAGAGAGAGTGAAAAAAAATGAATATACCGAAAGCAAAAAGCAGCCCACATAATCTTTTCCTAACTGCTCGAGGCTGGCTGGCTGCAGTTAGACCATTGCAAAATATTTAGTGATGAAAGCCTTTAAATGTTAAAAAATACTTATTTTTCAAGCTACAGGAAATCTTATTTTAAATAACTGATTACATGTATCTTAAATTACATCTCGCATACAGCCGATTGGCTTCAGATTCAACAAAATAATAAATTGAACGCTTCGGTTTGTCTAAACGAGGTCAAATAAATGTTTTGTTTAATAAATGAATTTTTAATGTGAAAGTATACTGAAGCGAGTCCACTAATAAAAATTTACACTAATATAAATTAAGAAAATTAATGTAAGATTTAACCATGCAAGAATGTTTTCAAAATATTTTCATCGTTGTAGTATTAACAAGGAAAATGATAAAATTATGTACATAAGTTTTTAGTTGCAAATATAAATTCCTAATCTATAACACCTTTCACAGATTAGGCGATGGTGAGCCAAGTTGTTCAACACAAAGCTACAGGAAAGGTAAGTTATTATGCTTTAAGTTGACTCAATATTGACGTTTGTGTCACTGAGAGTTTACTTTAATCCCTGTTTTAGGGATTAAAGTATTCATGACGCAGTGAATACGTGATTATTATTATTATTATTATTATTAAAGATTCGCCGGTATTCTCCCGGCCCGGGCCTTTTCCAAGTGGTGGCCCGGCCATGGCTCCCTCTTTAGGGAGTGTCTGAGACCTAAGTCTCCCATGGGAGGAGGCACAAATACCTCCTCATCTTTGGGACCAACTGTCCCCAGGCCTAGCCACAAGCTAGGCCTCTCTGGTCTGCCATCCCCGCCCCAAGGGGGCTAATGGGAATGACAGTCTTGTGAGCTACAAGCTCCGGCTCAGGCACCTACCCTACCCTAGAAGGGTTAGACATGGTATCGATCTATGTGATAGGCAGCCTTAATGACCCTTGTGTACTCAACAGGTTTTAAACCTCATTATTCTAATCGTCTATGCGTGTAGTTTATTGTGTCTAGGTTTTGTTAGAACAATACTTAACTTCAGAGACCGACATCTTCAATCATCGATTTTTTATATGAATGAAAAATATTTACATTTAATTATTTCTGCAAAAGTGATTTTCGCCGAAACAATTTATAAATTCTGGCCACAAAATAGAGCGAAACACCAACGTCAAAGACCTGGGAATGATCATGTCGGAGGATCTCACCTTCAAGGACCATAACATTGTATCAATCGCATCTGCTAGAAAAATGACAGGATGGATAATGAGAACCTTCAAAACTAGGGAGGCCAAGCCCATGATGACACTCTTCAGGTCACTTGTTCTATCTAGGCTGGAATATTGCTGCACACTAACAGCACCTTTCAAGGCAGGTGAAATTGCTGACCTAGAAAATGTACAGATTATTATTATTATTATAACAAGGGAAGCGCTAACGGAGATATACAGAGAATGTACAGAGAACCTTCACGGCACGCATAACGGAGATAAAACACCTCAATTACTGGGAGCGCTTGAGGTTCCTAAACCTGTATTCCCTGGAACGCAGGCGGGAGAGATACATGATTATATACACCACCTGGAAAATCCTAGAGGGACTAGTACCGAACTTGCACACGAAAATCACTCACTACGAAAGCAAAAGACTTGGCAGACGATCCACCATCCCCCCAATGAAAAGCAGGGGTGTCACTAGCACGTTAAGAGACCATACAATAAGTGTCAGGGGCCCGAGACTGTTCAACTGCCTCCCAGCATACATAAGGGGGATTACCAACAGACCCCTGGCAGTCTTCAAGCTGGCACTGGACAAGCACCTAAAGTCGGTTCCTGACCAGCCGGGCTGTGGCTCGTACGTTGGTTTGCGTGCAGCCAGCAGCAACAGCCTGGTTGATCAGGCTCTGATCCACCAGGAGGCCTGGTCACAGACCGGGCCGCGGGGGCGTTGACCCCCGGAACTCTCTCCAGGTAAACAAGCGTGAGATTTTCATAGACGACGTTTCGGTCCAGCTGGTTGGATAGTTGTCAATCAGATACAGATGAAGGTCAAAGAAAGTCATTACGAACAAATTCATACTGACAAGGTAAAGCATCAAACAATTATTATTAATAATAATAATAATAATAATAATAATAATATATTATTATTATTATTATTATTATTATTATTATTATTTTTATATGGGGAAGTGTTACACCTATAAGGTCATTCAGCACCTGGGGAATGGGAAGTAACCAAATTCAATCCAAGAAAGAGGAGGGCAAGTCTAATTAATCCTTTGATCAAGAGCTCACCAGCTAGAAGATACTAGAAAGAAATGTCACCAGTAAACAAAGACTGACTTAGTTAAAATCAAAGACTAACTTAGGAAAAATTTCGCCACCAGTGGTTTTTTTCATCCTTAAGTCACTTGTTGTGAAACGTCTCTCTTACACGTGTTTTGACCAGTTACATATGTGTGCTTTACCTGCAGCTTGTGGGTATCACCATCCTACTTCCACCAGTGCTAACTTACAACTTCCTCATTTCATAACGACACACAACACACTAACCTGATTATTATTATAATAAAAAAACTGACCTGAGAAGCACTGGTAATAATAAGAACTGATTAAACTACTGTATGTTATCTACGTATGTAAATTGTGCTAGAGCTTAGGACACTCGGAAACTGCTAGGGTCTTATTTCCTTCTTTCACATCGAATGTTACTTTGACTTCAACTACTGGTGTTTCCCAAGTATAAAATACAGTAACGTTTTATAAGTGTCCTGTGCACACTGTCACTGGAAAGGTAGGCAGGTTGGTAGGGGGCTGTGTGTATGTACTCTCCTAAGTGTGGTTGCAGGGATCGAGTCATAGCTTCTGGCCCTGCCTCTTCACTGGTTCACTCTCTCCCTGCTCCATGAGCCTTACCATACCTCTTCTTTAAGCTATATATGGTTCCTGCCTCCACTATATCACATTCCAGACTGTTCCAACGCTTTGACTAAAGAAATACTTCCTAACATCCCTTTGACTCATCTGACTCTTCAATTTCCAACTGTGACCCTTTGTTGCTGTGTCCCAGCGTGTGTGCGTACTCACAGGGGTAGAGTCATAGCTCTTGGCCTCGCCTCTTCACTGGTCGCTACTGGGTCACTCTCCCTGAACCATGAGCTTTATCATACCTCTGCTTAAAGCTATGTATGGATCCTGCCTCCATTACATCGCTTCCTAAACTATTCCACTTCCTGACTACTCTGTGACTGAAGAAATACTTCCTAACATCCCTGTGATTCATCTGTGCCTTCAACTTCCACCTGTGTCCCTTTGCGCTGTGTGTGTGTGTGTGTGTGTGTGTGTGTGTGTGTGTCCCTTTGCTGTGTGTGTGTGTGTGTGTGTGTCCGCTAAGTTTTCAGCCGGGCTGTGAGAAAATCACAAATTAATCCACTTTTTGACAGACTACCCCCGGCACTCTGCACAAGCAGGAAGGTCCCAACCAGCCCAGACTTAAGATTAAATTTACTTAAGGTTGAGCTTGACCACTTCGGCAAAAAAGTTAGTGCAAGTTTATGTCACCGTTTGATCTTTGTATAATTAAGATTTTTTTTCTAATTTAATTTAGGAAGCGCGTGCACGCACGCACACGCGAACAGGACAGACAAAGGGAGAAATTATTTATGAGTAATAAGAACATAAGAAAGAAGGAACACTGCAACAGGCCTACTGACCCATTCGGAACATATCCATGTCCCTCTCCCCGGATTAGCCCAATGACCCACCCAGTCTGGTCACCTCCACTCAAGGAAGGAGCACGGCACCAGACCCAGCAGCACAAGCTAGTCAGGTCCAACTCACACCCACCCATACCCACTCATGTATTTATCTAACCTATTTTTAAAACTACACGTTTTAGCCTCAATAACTGTACTCGGGAGTTTGTTTCACTCATCCACAACTCTATTACCAAAACGGTGCTTTCCTATATCCTTCCTGAATCTGAATTTTTCCAACTTGAAACCATTGCTGCGAGTCCTGTCTTGGCTGGAAATTTTCAGCAAGCTATTTACATCCTCTTTATTTATTCCTGTTTTCCATTTATACACCTCCATCATATCCCCCCTAATTCTACGCCTTTCGAGAGAGTGCAGATTCAGAGCCCTCAGTCTATCCTCATAGGGAAGATTTCTGATACATGGGATCATCTTTGTCATCCTCTTCTGTACGGTTTCCAGAGCATTTATATCCATTCTGTAATACGGTGACCAGAACTGAGCAGCATAGTCTAAATGAAGCCTAACCAAGGATATATCGAGTTGAAGAACAACCTAAGGACTTCTATTATTTATACTTCTATATGTGAAGCCAAGAATTTTGTTAGCTTTATTGCGAACACTAATGCACTGTTGTCTTGGTTTTAGATTACTGCTAACCAGAACTCCTAAATCCTTTTCGCAATCAGTAGTATTAAGATCTACATTATTTAGTTTATATGTGGCATGGTTATTTACCTGTCCAACATTTAGAACTTTGTATTTGTCAATAGGCTTCCCCATATTGACGTTTAGTCGGTCTAGTGATGTAAGGTGTGCCGCATTATAATGTGGTGAAGTGGTGTGCCGCGTTATAATGCCTTTTAATAACGGTAAGAGACACTATCTGCGGAAAATCCAGGGGAGGAGGATATTAAATATTTAAGTTATGATAAGCAGCTAAAGGATTTGCACTTACTCATGAAATTTAATTACCCTCAAGTGAGGTTCGTCAATGCTGGTGAGAGGCTCTTTATCAAAGGAACCGGATCTATCTTCCCCTCCTTGGATTGAACCTGATTGCCTCTTATTCCCCTAGGCGCTGTATAACCCCTACGAGTTTAGTGCTCCACCATGATAAGCTAGGGGCAAGACTCGCATACATACTGTACTTTATTATGCAGATAATCATAAAATTTAAATAGGAGTGCTGCGAATATGACACATGAGCATGACGCATGACACATGGGGAAAAACAATGTTGGAAAGCAGTAGTGACGATGGCTGGCAGATGCAACACTGTCAGTTAACATCCCAGCCTAGCCTACCTTACATGGTCTTACTGCTCTTTTTTTAAGTTGATTTGCCCATGGAAAAAAGACATGCAACATAATGCGACCCTTTACTGACATTTTGCCCACACGTTGGGCTTGATAAAGTCACAAACATCCGATACAATGTACACAAAACGTTGCCAGGAAAAATCACACTGAACTGTATTTGTCTTTTTTCCCCATCGTATCTTAATTTTATATCATTCCATTGGTTGTTCCACGCAGTATTCCTTGTGATTTTACACATTTTTCAGTCTTACCTCATGTAACGGGTCATCCTTGTGATTAAGACCCTTGTCAGGAAACACTTGCTCTGTTTCTTGACACAAAACAATAATTTCCATACTCAGTTTGTATACAGTCTGATGCCAGCCAACCACCGTACATCCTCACTTTTTATGTATTCTGATTTATGCACTGAGAACATCCGTTTATATATACATGAGAAGTATATGCATATGTTCATACACACTCATAGATTCCTTCAATCCCAACAGGTTCACATTTGGAATACAAGCATTTTTTATTGGTGGTGAACAAGGTTCCATGTTAAGTCGATAAGTTTTAAACTATATTAACCATCCTACATCCTGGTGCCTTTCCTTTCTACATTCCTGTGATCAGACATCCTGTTGCATTCTTTCCCTGCTATTTTTTTCCTACCATCTCTAATACATTTTCTAAATAATATTCGAGTTTTTCATGTTGTACTGTCAATGCTAGTTTTTATGTTCCGTATTCCTTCATTATTGCTTGCTTCACTTTATGTAGTACTCAAATAATGATTATTTTGGCTTTATTTCCATAGCGGGTTGGTTGGTTTAAGCTTAAAATATATCAGTTACACGAGATTCTTAGATTCCAATTCACCTGTACACAACCACTCAAAGATAATTTCTGTTACACACACGCACATTACGGGACTTAAGCACAAAGACCATCTTGGGACTTGGGATGGATATTAGCAAGAATAACGTTAAACAAACCATACCACGGGCGGGGATAGAATGGTTAAGAATATGACCAAACTGTTGTGTTACACTGCTGTACAAGTGTTGGTCAGAATCACGTATTGCAACATTCCAAAATTTTGTTGACAGGTACTTATCGGATTACTGCAGTGTTCCCCTAGAGGACGGTACTAGAAATACATAAATAACCAGCAAATGTTCCGACTTTGATCATTTGCGGGTTATTTCCCCTCAAGGAAGGTTCGTTGATGTTGGTGAGGGGCTCTTGATTTAGGGAATTGGATCTGTGCTCCAGTTCCCCGAATTAAGCCTGAATGCCTTCCACATCCCCCCCCCAGGCGCTGTATAATCCTCCGGGTTTAGCGCTTCCCCTTGATTATAATAATAATAATAATGCGGGTTATTTGTGTATTGTTCCACTCACGGTATTGTGCCTTTTTGTTCCTTCGGTACTTGAAAGTCAGACTTACCTTAGCTTGATCTAGTGACTGAGCGGAGAAACTTACGGTGTCGTCTGGAAGCTGATAAGCGATGGCTTGATTGAAGATACATCGTCTGTTCCACGAACATGATTCACGGGGACGTCGTACTTATGTTCGTCATTTTACTCACGTTAAACACCGTCCTTGGAAGCACCGTTTTGAAATTTCTATCACGTACAACAGCGTACTGTTTCTAGTTCACTGCACAGGCTATACTGTTTATTATAGTTCAGACTTGTTTCACATCACTCGACTCTCACTTTCACTCGTTCACGAAGGTTCACTCGTAAACATTCATTCTTAATGACTATGGTTAATAACATCCCACAATTAAGATGATACTGACGATACACTGCTCAACAAGGGCATGGAAGTTGTTTTTAACGCTGCGACGACTGCCTCACTCTTCTCCTTAATTACCCTCTTAACGCGACTGAATCGCTACCACTAATGCCGCTTGTGGTTAAATCAGATCACAAACTAGAGTTAATACTGACACATACCTCCATTAAGGCTATTTCCAGGCATTTTTAACGTTTCAAAGTCGTGTAACCACCCCAGGCTAAACTCCAATGTGCAACTGACCGCTGTCGGCTCAGCCGCGGGAAAAAATTGAGCTGGAGAGCAATGATACCAACTTGATAATGTCCGTATGTCAGAGAGTCAAACGTCCCTCTTGACTAGGAGGCATTCTTAACTTAATTCGTCTTACTAGCTACATCACTGTGATAAGGACTTAATAGTTATCTTACCTAGAATGTCTTAAAATATGAGTTCCTGCTGGACA
>NC_069405.1:87450625-87510625 GCF_026875155.1 Cherax quadricarinatus
AGTACAGAAGTTACCTCGTCCGTTATCGGAAGACGACACATGTGGCTCTGCTGGAGTTATTACTTATCACAACTGGCTGATTAGATACGAGAAATGGCATTGGTACATTACACGTGGGAGATCAAGTGCGTTTTTACGCACAGGAAAAATCTGATGTATACACAAATAACCCTCACGTAGGAGAGACAAACTTATGACGACGTTTCGGTCCGACTTGGACCATTAACTAGTATAATTAACTATGTATGATTGGTGGTTGGTGTGAGTTGTTATGCTTTTGACTTTTGTTTGATTCGTAAGGAACTGCGTCCTGACACGGGTCAACATCAAAGGATGACCCGTCTGACCATCTCCAAGATGTTAGTAAGCAAGTAAGAAAGCTTTTTCAGGTATACACAAATACAATTACATAGATTATCATAAACCATACCCCCGGCCGGGATTGAACCCGCGGTCATAGAGTCTATGACCGCGGGTTCAATCCCGGCCGGGGGTATGGTTTATTTGCAATCGTGTCATTACGATTTCTTAAGTCAAGTTAGATTATCATACATAGCAGCATATGTATAAAGAACCTAGGATAACCCAAAAAAGTCAGAGTGACTTATTTCCATTGGGGTCCTTTTACCTTATTATGATAAGATAAAGGAGATTATATCTTATTATTGTTCTATAAAGGAGATATACTAGGAATAAGAGAAGATTACACGTGTGTTAGCTAAAAAAATAGAAAATCATTCTCTTCCCTTTCTGTCGCTAAATTCATTAGGCACCTTTTGGACAACAGTAACAGTAGTGGTGGTAATAGCAGTAATGGCACTGGTGGCAGTAGCAGTGGTGACAGTAACAGTAGTGGTGGTAATAGCAGTAATGGCACTGGTGGCAGTAGCAGTGGTGACAGTAACAGTAGTGGTGGTAATAGCAGTAATGGCACTGGTGGCAGTAGCAGTGGTGATAGTAACAGTAGTGGTGGTAATAGCAGTAATGGCACTGGTGGCAGTAGCAGTGGTGACAGTAACAGTAGTGGTGGTAATAGCAGTAATGGCACGGTGGCAGTAGCAGTGGTGACAGTAACAGTAGTGGTGGTAATAGCAGTAATGGCACTGGTGGCAGTAGCAGTGGTGACAGTAACAGTAGTGGTGGTAATAGCAGTAATGGCACTGGTGGCAGTAGCAGTGGTGACAGTAACAGTAGTGGTGGTAATAGCAGAAATGGCACTGGTGGCAGTAGCAGTGGTGACAGTAACAGTAGTGGTGGTAATAGCAGTAATGGCACTGGTGACAGTAGCAGTGGTGACAGTAACAGTAGTGGTGGTAATAGCATTTAATGGCACTGGTGGCAGTAGCAGTGGTGACAGTAACAGTAGTGGTGGTAATAGCAGTAATGGCACTGGTGACAGTAGCAGTGGTGATAGTAAACAGTAGTGGTGGTAATAGCAGTAATAGCATGGTGGCAGTAGCATTTGTGACAGTAACAGTAGTGGTGGTAATAGCAGTAATGGCACTGGTGGCAGTAGCAGTGGTGATAGTAACAGTAGTGGTGGTAATAGCAGTAATGGCACTGGTGGCAGTAGCAGTGGTGACAGTAACAGTAGTGGTGGTAATAGCAGTAATGGCACTGGTGGCAGTAGCAGTGGTGACAGTAATAGTAGTGGTGGTAATAGCAGTAATGGCACTGGTGGCAGTAGCAGTGGTGACAGTAACAGTAGTGGTGGTAATAGCAGTAATGGCACTGGTGGCAGTAGCAGTGGTGACAGTAACAGTAGTGGTGGTAATAGCAGTAATGGCACTGGTGGCAGTAGCAGTGGTGATAGTAACAGTAGTGGTGGTAATAGCAGTAATGGCACTGGTGCAGTAGCAGTGGTGACAGTAAAGTAGTGGTGGTAATAGCAGTAATGGCACTGGTGGCAGTAGCAGTGGTGATAGTAACAGTAGTGGTGGTAATAGCAGTAATGGCACTGGTGGCAGTAGCAGTGGTGACAGTAACAGTAGTGGTGGTAATAGCAGTAATGGCACTGGTGGCAGTAGCAGTGGTGACAGTAACAGTAGTGGTGGTAATAGCAGTAATGGCACTGGTGGCAGTAGCAGTGGTGACAGTAACAGTAGTGGTGGTAATAGCAGTAATGGCACTGGTGGCAGTAGCAGTGGTGATAGTAACAGTAGTGGTGGTAATAGCAGTAATATGGCACTGGTGGCAGTAGCAGTGGTGACAGTAGCAGTAGTGGTGGTAATAGCAGTAATAGCACTGGTGGCAGTAGCAGTGGTGACAGTAACAGTAGTGGTGGTAATAGCAGTAATAGCACTGGTGGCAGTAGCAGTGGTGATAGTAACAGTAGTGGTGGTAATAGCAGTAATGGCACTGGTGGCATTTAGCAGTGGTGATAGTAACAGTAGTGGTGGTAATAGCAGTAATAGCACTGGTGGCAGTAGCAGTGGTGACAGTAACAGTAGTGGTGGTAATAGCAGTAATAGCACTGGTGGCAGTAGCAGTGGTGACAGTAACAGTAGTGGTGGTAAATAGCAGTAATGGCACTGGTGGCAGTAGCAGTGGTGACAGTAACAGTAGTGGTGGTAATAGCAGTAATGGCACTGGTGGCAGTAGCAGTGGTGACAGTAACAGTAGTGGTGGTAATAGCAGTAATGGCACTGGTGGCAGTAGCAGTGGTGATAGTAACAGTAGTGGTGGTAATAGCAGTAATGGCACTGGTGGCAGTAGCAGTGGTGACAGTAACAGAAGTGGTGGTAATAGCAGTAATGGCACGGGGTGGCAGTAGCAGTGGTGACAGTAACAGTGTGGTGGTAATAGCAGTAATGGCACTGGTGGCAGTAGCAGTGGTGATAGTAACAGTAGTGGTGGTAATAGCAGTAATGGCACTGGTGGCAGTAGCAGTGGTGACAGTAGCAGTAGTGGTGGTAATAGCAGTAATAGCACTGGTGGCAGTAGCAGTGGTGCAGTAACAGTAGTGGTGGTAATAGCAGTAATAGCACTGGTGGCAGTAGCAGTGGTGATAGTAACAGTAGTGGTGGTAATAGCATTTAATGGCACTGGTGGCAGTAGCAGTGGTGATAGTAACAGTAGTGGTGGTAATAGCAGTAATAGCACTGGTGGCAGTAGCAGTGGTGACAGTAACAGTAGTGGTGGTAATAGCAGTAATGCACTGGTGGCAGTAGCAGTGGTGACAGTAACAGTAGTGGTGGTAATAGCAGTAATGGCACTGGTGGCAGTAGCAGTGGTGACAGTAACAGTAGTGGTGGTAATAGCAGTAATGGCACTGGTGGCAGTAGCAGTGGTGACAGTAACACTAGTGGTGGTAATAGCAGTAATGGCACTGGTGGCAGTAGCAGTGGTGATAGTAACAGTAGTGGTGGTAATAGCAGTAATGGCACTGGTGGCAGTAGCAGTGGTGACAGTAACAGAAGTGGTGGTAATAGCAGTAATGACACTGGTGGCAGTAGCAGTGGTGACAGTAACAGTAGTGGTGGTATTAGCAGTAATAGCACTGGTGGCAGTAGCAGTGGTGACAGTAACAGTAGTGGTGGTAATAGCAGTAATGGCACTGGTGGCAGTAGCAGTGGTGACAGTAACAGTAGTGGTGGTAATAGCAGTAATGGCACTGGTGGCAGTAGCAGTGGTGACAGTAACAGTAGTGGTGGTAATAGCAGTAATGGCACTGGTGGCAGTAGCAGTGGTGACAGTAACAGTAGTGGTGGTAATAGCAGTAATAGCACTGGTGGCAGTAGCAGTGGTGACAGTAACAGTAGTGGTGGTAATAGCAGTAATGGCACTGGTGGCAGTAGCAGTGGTGACAGTAACAGTAGTGGTGGTAATAGCAGTAATGGCACTGGGGGACAGTAGCAGTGGTGATAGTAACAGTAGTGGTGGTAATAGCAGTAATGGCACTGGTGGCAGTAGCAGTGGTGACAGTAACAGTAGTGGTGGTAATAGCAGTAATGGCACTGGTGGCAGTAGCAGTGGTGACAGTAACAGTAGTGGTGGTAATAGCAGTAATGGCACTGGTGGCAGTAGCAGTGGTGATAGTAACAGTAGTGGTGGTAATAGCAGTAATGGCACTGGTGGCAGTAGCAGTGGTGACAGTAACAGTAGTGGTGGTAATAGCAGTAATGGCACTGGTGGCAGTAGCAGTGGTGACAGTAACAGTAGTGGTGGTAATAGCAGTAATGGCACTGGTGGCAGTAGCAGTGGTGACAGTAACAGTAGTGGTGGTAATAGCAGTAATGGCACTGGTGGCAGTAGCAGTGGTGACAGTAACAGTAGTGGTGGTAATAGCAGAAATGGCACTGGTGGCAGTAGCAGTGGTGACAGTAACAGTAGTGGTGGTAATAGCAGTAATGGCACTGGTGACAGTAGCAGTGGTGACAGTAACAGTAGTGGTGGTAATAGCAGTAATGGCACTGGTGGCAGTAGCAGTGGTGACAGTAACAGTAGTGGTGGTAATAGCAGTAATGGCACTGGGGGCAGTAGCAGTGGTGATAGTAACAGTAGTGGTGGTAATAGCAGTAATAGCACTGGTGGCAGTAGCAGTGGTGACAGTAACAGTAGTGGTGGTAATAGCAGTAATGGCACTGGTGGCAGTAGCAGTGGTGATAGTAACAGTAGTGGTGGTAATAGCAGTAATGGCACTGGTGGCAGTAGCAGTGGTGACAGTAACAGTAGTGGTGGTAATAGCAGTAATGGCATGGTGGCAGTAGCAGTGGTGACAGTAACAGTAGTGGGGGGTAATAGCAGTAATGGCACTGGTGGCAGTAGCAGTGGTGACAGTAACAGTAGTGGTGGTAATAGCAGTAATGGCACTGGTGGCAGTAGCAGTGGTGACAGTAACAGTAGTGGTGGTAATAGCAGTAATGGCACTGGTGGCAGTAGCAGTGGTGATAGTAACAGTAGTGTGGTAATAGCAGTAATGGCACTGGTGGCAGTAGCAGTGGTGACAGTAAAAGTAGTGGGTGGTAATAGCAGTAATGGCACTGGTGGCAGTAGCAGTGGTGATAGTAACAGTAGTGGTGGTAATAGCAGTAATGGCACTGGTGGCAGTAGCAGTGGTGACAGTAACAGTAGTGGTGGTAATAGCAGTAATGGCACTGGTGGCAGTATGCAGTGGTGACAGTAACAGTAGTGGTGGTAATAGCAGTAATGGCACTGGTGGCATTTAGCAGTGGTGACAGTAACAGTAGTGGTGGTAATGCAGTAATGGCACTGGTGGCAGTAGCAGTGGTGATAGTAACAGTAGTGGTGGTAATAGCAGTAATGGCACTGGTGGCAGTAGCAGTGGTGACAGTAGCAGTAGTGGTGGTAATAGCAGTAATAGCACTGGTGGCAGTAGCAGTGGTGACAGTAACAGTAGTGGTGGTAATAGCAGTAATAGCACTGGTGCAGTAGCAGTGGTGATAGTAACAGTAGTGGTGGTAATAGCAGTAATGGCACTGGTGGCAGTAGCAGTGGTGATAGTAACAGTAGTGGTGGTAATAGCAGTAATAGCACTGGTGGCAGTAGCAGTGGTGACATAACAGTAGTGTGGTAATAGCAGTAATAGCAGGGTGGCAGTAGCAGTGGTGACAGTAACAGTAGTGGTGGTAATAGCAGTAATGGCACTGGTGGCAGTAGCAGTGGTGACAGTAACAGTAGTGGTGGTAATAGCAGTAATGGCACTGGTGGCAGTAGCAGTGGTGACAGTAACAGTAGTGGTGGTAATAGCAGTAATGGCACTGGTGGCAGTAGCAGTGGTGATAGTAACAGTAGTGGTGGTAATAGCAGTAATGGCACTGGTGGCAGTAGCAGTGGTTGACAGTAACAGAAGTGGTGGTAATAGCAGTAATGGCACTGGTGGCAGTAGCAGTGGTGACAGTAACAGTAGTGGTGGTATTAGCAGTAATAGCATGGTGGCAGTAGCAGTGGTGACAGTAACAGTAGTGGTGGTAATAGCAGTAATGGCACTGGTGGCAGTAGCAGTGGTGACAGTAACAGTAGTGGTGGTAATAGCAGTAATGGCACTGGTGGCAGTAGCAGTGGTGACAGTAACAGTAGTGGTGGTAATAGCAGTATTGGCACTGGTGGCAGTAGCAGTGGTGACAGTAACAGTAGTGGTGGTAATAGCAGTAATAGCACTGGTGGCAGTAGCAGTGGTGACAGTAACAGTAGTGGTGGTATAGCAGTAATGGCACTGGTGGCAGTAGCAGTGGTGACAGTAACAGTAGTGGTGGTAATAGCAGTAATGCCACTGGTGACAGTAGCAGTGGTGATAGTAACAGTAGTGGTGGTAATAGCAGTAATGGCACTGGTGGCAGTAGCAGTGGTGACAGTAACAGTAGTGGTGGTAATAGCAGTAATGGCACTGGTGGCAGTAGCAGTGGTGATAGTAACAGTAGTGGTGGTAATAGCAAGTAATGGCACTGGTGGCAGTAGCAGGGGTGACAGTAACAGTAGTGGTGGTAATAGCAGTAATGGCACTGGTGGCAGTAGCAGTGGTGATAGTAACAGTAGTGGTGGTAATAGCAGTAATGGCACTGGTGGCAGTAGCAGTGGTGACAGTAACAGTAGTGGTGGTAATAGCAGTAATGGCACTGGTGACAGTAGCAGTGGTGATAGTAACAGTAGTGGTGGTAATAGCAGTAATGGCACTGGTGGCAGTAGCAGTGGTGACAGTAACAGTAGTGGTGGTAATAGCAGTAATGGCACTGGTGACAGTAGCAGTGGTGATAGTAACAGTAGTGGTGGTAATAGCAGTAATGGCACTGGTGGCAGTAGCAGTGGTGACAGTAACAGTAGTGGTGGTAATAGCAGTAATGGCACTGGTGGCAGTAGCAGTGGTGACAGTAACAGTAGTGGTGGTAATAGCAGTAATGGTACTGGTGGCAGTAGCAGTGGTGACAGTAACAGTAGTGGTGGTAATAGCAGTAATGGCACTGGTGGCAGTAGCAGTGGTGACAGTAACAGTAGTGGTGGTAATAGCAGTAATGGCACTGGTGGCAGTAGCAGTGGTGACAGTAACAGTAGTGGGGGTAATAGCAGTAATAGCACTGGTGGCAGTAGCAGTGGTGACAGTAACAGTAGTGGTGGTAATAGCAGTAATGGCACTGGTGGCAGTAGCAGTGGTGACAGTAACAGTAGTGGTGGTAATAGCAGTAATGGCACTGGTGGCAGTAGCAGTGGTGACAGTAACAGTAGTGGTGGTAATAGCAGTAATGGCACTGGTGGCAGTAGCAGTGGTGACAGTAACAGTAGTGGTGGTAATAGCAGTAATGGCATTTGGTGGCAGTAGCAGTGGTGACAGTAACAGTAGTGGTGGTAATAGCAGTAATGGCACTGGTGGCAGTAGCAGTGGTGACAGTAACAGTAGTGGTGGTAATAGCAGTAATGGCACTGGTGGCAGTAGAAGTGGTGACAGTAACAGTAGGTGGTGGTAATAGCAGTAATGGCACTGGTGGCAGTAGCAGTGGTGACAGTAACAGTAGTGGTGGTAATAGCAGTAATGGCACTGGTGGCAGTAGCAGTGGTGACAGTAACAGTAGTGGTGGTAATAGCAGTAATGGCACTGGTGACAGTAGCAGTGGTGATAGTAACAGTAGTGGTGGTAATAGCAGTAATGGCACTGGTGGCAGTAGCAGTGGTGACAGTAACAGTAGTGGTGGTAATAGCAGTAATGGCACTGGTGACAGTAGCAGGGGTTTGATAGTAACAGTAGTGGTGGTAATAGCAGTAATGGCACTGGTGACAGTAGCAGTGGTGATAGTAACAGTAGTGGTGGTAATAGCAGTAATGGCACTGGTGGCAGTAGCAGTGGTGACAGTAACAGTAGTGATGGTAATAGCAGTAATGACACTGGTGACAGTAGCAGTGGTGATAGTAACAGTAGTGGTGGTAATAGCAGTAATGGCACTGGTGACAGTAGCAGTGGTGATAGTAACAGTAGTGGTGGTAATAGCAGTAATGGCACTGGTGGCAGTAGCAGTGGTGATAGTAACAGTAGTGGTGGTAATAGCTGTAATGGCACTGGTGACAGTAGCAGGGGTTTGATAGTAACAGTAGTGGTGGTAATAGCAGTAATGGCACTGGTGGCAGTAGCAGTGGTGACAGTAACAGTAGTGGTGGTAATAGCAGTAATGGCACTGGTGGCAGTAGCAGTGGTGACAGTAACAGTAGTGGTGGTAATATCAGTAATGGCACTGGTGACAGTAGCAGTGGTGACAGTAACAGTAGTGGTGGTAATAGCAGTAATGGCACTGGTGGCAGTAGCAGTGGTGACAGTAACAGTAGTGGTGGTAATAGCAGTAATGGCACTGGTCATCTTAGTTATACAAGAAATAATACTGTGACTAACAATACATAAATAACCCGGAGACACAAGAAACTCATGACAACGTTTTGGTCCGGCTTAGACTGACTTATTTGTGTATAATACAAGACATAATATTCAGGAAGATGAGGAGTAAGAAGAATGTGGTGGAGAGATGTGTGTCAGGTGTCAACTGTGATGTGTGTGTCAGGTGTCAACTGTGATGTGTGTGTCAGGTGTCAACTGTGATGTGTGTGTCAGGTGTCAACTGTGATGTGTGTGTCAGGTGTCAACTGTGATGTGTGTGTCAGGTGTCAACTGTGATGTGTGTGTCAGGTGTCAACTGTGATGTGTGTGTCAGGTGTCAACTGTGATGTGTGTGTCAGGTGTCAACTGTGATGTGTGTGTCAGATGTCAACTGTGATGTGTGTGTGTGTGTGACAGTTGTCAACTGTGATATGTGTGTCAGGTGTCAACTGTGATATGTGTGTGTGTCAGGTGTCAACTGTGATGTGTGTGTCAGGTGTCAACTGTGATGTGTGTGTGTCAGGTGTCAACTGTGATGTGTGTGTCAGGTGGCAACTGTGATGTGTGTGTGTCAGGTGTCAACTGTGATGTGTGTTGTGTCAGGTGTTCAAGTGTGATGTGTGTGTCAGGTGTCAAGTGTGATGTGTGTGTCAGGTGTCAAGTGTGATGTGTGTGCCAGGTGTCAAGTGTGATGTGTGTGACAGTTGTCAACTGTGATGTGTGTCAGGTGTCAACTGTGATATGTGTGTGTGTCAGGTGTCAACTGTGATGTGTGTGTCAGGTGTCAACTGTGATGTGTGTGTGTCAGGTGTCAACTGTGATGTGTGTGTCAGGTGGCAACTGTGATGTGTGTGTCAGGTGTCAACTGTGATGTGTGTGCCAGGTATCAACTGTGATATGTGTGCCAGCTGTCAAGTGTGATGTGTGTGTCAGGTGTCAAGTGTGATGTGTGTGTCAGGTGTCAAGTGTGATGTGTGTGTGTCAGGCGTCAACTGTGATGTGTGTGTCAGGCGTCAACTGTGATGTGTGTGTGTGCGTGTCAGGTGTCAACTGTGATGTGTGTGTGTGTGTGTCAGGTGTCAACTGTGATGTGTGTCTCAGGTGTCAACTGTGATGTGATGTGTGTGTCAGGTGTCAACTGTGATGTGATGTGTGTGTGTGTCAGGTGTCAACTGTGATGTGATGTGTGTGTCAGGTGTCAACTGTAATGTGTGTGTCAGGCGTCAACTGTGATGTGTGTGTGTGTGTGTCAGGTGTCAACTGTGATGTGTGTGTGTGTGTGTCAGGTGTCAACTGTGATGTGTGTGTGTGTGTGTCAGGTGTCAACTGTGATGTGTGTGTGTCAGGTGTCAACTGTGATATGTGTGTCAGGCGTCAACTGTGATGTGTGTGCGTGTCAGGTGTCAATTGTGATGTGTGTGTGTGTCAGGTGTCAACTGTGATGTGTGTGTGTCTGGCGTCAACTGAGATGTGTGTGTGTGTGTCAGGTGTCAACTGTGATGTGTGTGTGTGTCAGGCGTCAACTGTGATGTGTGTGTGTCAAGCGTCAACTGAGATGTGTGTGTCAGGTGTCAACTGTGATGTGATGTGTGTGTCAGGAGTCAACTGTGATGTGTGTGTGTCAAGTGTCAACTGAGATGTGTGTGTCAGGTGTCAACTGTGATGTGATGTGTGTGTCAGGAGTCAACTGTGATGTGTGTGTCAGGCATCAACTGTGATGTGATGTGTGTGTCAGGTGTCGACTGTGATGTGTGTGTCAGGCGTCAACTGTGATGTGTCAGGCGTCAACTGTGTTGTGTGTATCAGGCGTCGACTGTGATGTGTGTGTCAGGCGTCAACTGTGATATGTCAGGCGTCAACTGCGATGTATGTGTCAGGCGTCATCTGTGATGTGTGTGTCAGGCGTCGACTGTGATGTGTCAGGCGTCAACTGTGATGTGTCAGGCGTCAACTGTGATGTATGTGTCAGGCGTCATCTGTGATGTGTGTGTCAGGCGTCAACTGTGATGTGTCAGGCGTCAACTGTGATGTGTGTGTCAGGCGTCAACTGTGATGTGTGTGTCAGGCGTCAACTGTGATGTGTCAGGCGTCAACTGTGATGTATGTGTCAGGCGTCAACTGTGATGTGTGTGTCAGGCGTCAACTGTGATGTGTGTGTGTCAGGCGTCAACTGTGATGTGTGTGTCAGGCGTCAACTGTGATGTGTCAGGCGTCAACTCTGATGTGTGTGTCAGGCGTCAACTGTGATGTGTGTGTCAGGCGTCAACTGTGATGTGTGTGTCAGGCGTCAACTGTGATGTGTCAGGCGTCAACTGTGATGTGTGTGTCAGGCGTCATCTGTGATGTGTGTGTCAGGCGTCAACTGTGATGTGTCAGGCGTCAACTGTGATGTGTGTGTCAGGCGTCATCTGTGATGTGTGTGTCAGGCGTCAAATGTGATGTGTCAGGGGTCACTGTGATGTGTGTGTCTGGCGTCAACTGTGATGTGTGTGTCAGGCGTCAACTGTGATGTGTCAGGCGTCAACTGTGATGTGTGTGTCAGGCGTCAATTGTGATGTGTGTGTCTGGCGTCAACTGTGATGTGTCAGGCGTCAACTGTGATGTATGTGTCAGGCGTCAACTGTGATGTGTGTGTCAGGCGTCAACTGTGATGTGTCAGGCGTCAACTGTGAAGTGTGTGTCAGGCGTCAACTGTGATGTGTGTGTCAGGCGTCAACTGTGATGTGTCAGGCGTCAACTGTGATGTGTGTCAGGCGTCAACTGTGATGTGTGTGTCTGGCGTCAACTGTGATGTGTCAGGCGTCAACTGTGATGTGTGTGTCAGGCGTCAACTGTGATGTGTGTGTCTGGCGTCAACTGTGATGTGTCAGGCGTCAACTGTGATGTATGTGTCAGGCGTCATCTGTGATGTGTGTCAGGCGTCAACTGTGATGTGTGTGTCTGGCGTCAACTGTGATGTGTCAGGCGTCAACTGTGATGTGTGTCAGGCGTCAACTGTGATGTGTGTGTCTGTCGTCAACTGTGATGTGTCAGGCGTCAACTGTGATGTATGTGTCAGGCGTCAACTGTGATGTGTCAGGCGTCAACTGTGATGTATGTGTCTGGCGTCAACTGTGATGTGTCAGGCGTCAACTGTGATGTGTCTGGCGTCAACTGTGACGTATGTGTCAGGCGTCAACTGTGACGTATGTGTCAGGCGTCAACTGTGATGTGTCAGGCGTCAACTGTGACGTATGTGTCTGGCGTCAACTGTGATGGTGAAGAGTGGAAATTATCCTTATCTTTACTTGCAGATAAATGCTATAAAATACCAACACGATGGAAAAATAGTCAACAACGCAGTATAACTGACAACGTTTCGCCCACACAGTGAGTTTTATCATTCACTTTTACTTATACAGTCCCGTGAGGTTAATCTACTTACCTGGAGTCTATCTGGTGGGTGTTCCGGGGATCAACGTCCCCGTGGCCGAGTCCTTGACCAGGCCTCGTGGCGAATCAGGGCCTGATCAACCAGGCTGTTACTGCTTGCCACACGTAATCCAACATACGAACCGCAGCCCGGCTGGTCAAGTACTGACTTTAGGTATCTATCCAGCTCCCTCTTAAAGACAACCAGGGGTCTATTGGTAATTCCCCATATGGCTGGTGGGAGGCTGTTGAACAGTCTTGGGCCTCGGACACTTACTGTGTTTTCTCTTAGTGTACCAATGGTGCCCCTACTTTTCATTGGGGATATGAGAAACTTATGCAACATATGGAAAATCTTTATTGAGGAAACGTTTCGCCACACAGTGGCTTCATCAGTCCAATACAAATCAGAAGGATGTAAGGAGAGGAGTTTGAGGTAATCAGACCCTCAGCCTGGAGTCGATGTGTTCAGTCCATAAATCTTGTAGAAAGTACAGCATAGGGCCGTAGACGTGGCTTATATACTGTAGTCAGGTGAGGTGTCCAACCTTTGGACGAAGACCTACTTCGACTAGTGGATGGTACCACTATAACCCCGCCTCCTCCTGCTTCGCCTTACCTGACTACAGTATATAAGTCACGTCTACGGCCCTATGCCGTACTTTCTACAAGATTGATGGACTGAACACATTGACTCCAGGCTGAGGGATTGATTACCTCAAACCCATGTTGCCCTGGATTTTGCAAATGTTGGGAATCCAAGTGATTTGCAATCATACCTCTTAGTACTCTTTCAAAGATTTTTTATGATGTTGGACGTTAGAGCTATTGGTTTATAGTTCTTAGCTATTGTTTTGCTGCCAGCTTTATGGAGTGGGGCTAAATCCGTTGTTTTAAGTGACCGTGGGATTTCACCCGTGTCTGTGTTCCCTCTCCATAGCATACCTAGAGCCCGAGAGAGGGGTTTCTTGCAGTTCTTAATGAACACGGAGTTCCGTGAGTCTAGACCTGGGACTGAGTGCATGGGTATGTTGTCAGTGGTTTCTCAAAGTCTAGTGGAGTTAGGGTTATGTCAGAAATTTGGCATACATTGACAAGGTTTTGAGGCTCACTGATGAAAAAAATATTTGGACTGTCAATCTTTAGACCGATTAGTGGCTCGCTAAACACAGTCGTACTGTGACTTCAGTATCTCACTCATTTATTTGTTGTAATCTGTGTAAGTCCCAGCTTATCTGAGCAAGGACCCGATGTTATATGCGGTTCTTGCCTTGTTTTTGGCATATGAAAAAAATTATTTTGATTTTCTTTCTATTTCACTAATTGCTTTTAGCTCCTCTTGTCTCTCCTGGATCCTGCATGAATCATTTAACTTAAGCTCAATATTTTCCACTGAGTTGCCTCAAGGGATAGTCTCTCCTTTACCATTATTTGCTACATTCTTCCATTTTGTATGTCTTAAATTGAAATCAAGAAGCATAAAAATGTTTGAGGATGGGGCTGGAAGGTTTTCCAGACTAATCAATTTTCAATAACTGTTTCTTGAACTGTTGGGAGGTTGCGTCTGGTGGTTTATATACAAGCACATAACTAAGTTTTGGTTCTCGATCTTTATCGTTAGAACTTCAACCACATTTGTGGTGAAAAATTTAGACACATGTGCAACATTTGGGTGTCTTCATTGTAGACGTTTCGCCAATCAGTGGCTTTATTGTGGTGTTCAGTATCTCCGTGCAAATGAGCGACTCTTTGATATACAGGCCAATTTTCCTTCTCCCCCCTCCCCATTGTTGCCTGTTCTAAAAAGGTTGTACCCAGTTATCCTTATTTAGTTGTCAGAGTGGTTTTTTGTGTAGGTCTCTGTGAAGGCTGCAAACCATACCACGGGTTGGGATGGAACTCGCGGTCAGAGACTCGTAAAACTCCAAACCGACGCGTTACCAACTGGGCCAGCTGGCTACAGTAAGATTCATCCAACTAGGTATACTTATATACCACAGGAACGTTTGTTTGCAAGTGTCACTACGATTTCGTGAGTCAAGGCTACAAACATCGCATTTGACTCCTCTAGAAGTCCACTGATGAAAGGTAGTTTGTTGTTGGTGGATGGCTTAAAGCCCTGTATATTAGCAAATTTAAATGAAGTCGTATTGCTTGTTTGTTGGGGGGAATTTGTTTTTGGAATTAGTAGTTGTGATTCTGGAGGGACCGGGGGGAAGGCACTTGGTGTGCCACCAGTCTATCAAGGCTCCAAGGTGGTGGACTATTTTGGTTATTTCTTTGCAGTAGGATTGTCGAAACTACTATGGTGCAACGCTTCTTCAATTAATAAAGTTCCTAAATTTGCTTTCAACAGATAAGTCAATTTCTGATATAAATCCAGATGTACTCCTACAAATCCTATTGGAGCGTAGCTCCTTGGCCTTTCGTGTATCCAAATTTGTTGGAAGAAAATTTGATTCAGAAAAGATATAGGAAAGCACTGGTTTGGTAAGAGTTGTAGATGAGTGGAACAAACTCCCAAGTAGCGTTACTGAAACTAAAACCTTGTGTAGTTTTAAAAATAGGTTACATAAATGCATAAATGGGTGTGGGTGGGTGTGAGCTGAACCTGCCTCGCAAGGGCCGGTAGGCCTGCTACAGCGCCCTTTCTTTATGTTCTTACATGCTCTTGCGCTACCGTCCACAGGATGGATATGGGGTGCACAATAATCTAACCACTTCCGCGGCAAAAACCAATCAGTACTGCTGTACATGTGTCTTGCTCAGCGTCACCTGCACTTGCTGTTAGCCTTTTCTTTGTAAAATGACTTTGGTGAGTACCTTAGCAATACTAGACGCGCCGTGATGGAAGCTTGTTGCTACTAAACTCCTTACCATGGGTCTTCCTTCCCTGCGAGCTTTACATGGCTAAGAACACTCCGATACCCTCAGCTGCCCTCATTAATTTATCTTAAGAGACTCTAGTTCGCTATCACTGTCACTAGAAAAATGCATGGGATATGGACTTGCAACACTAATCACCTTCTCGCTTGCACTTCTGGTATCACCTTCCTTGAAGGAGACCAGACCTAGTTACACTCATGACTCTCCATACTCCATGTGCAACACTTCGGTATCTTTATTGTGGAAACGTTTCGCCACACAGTGGCTTCATCAGTCCATTCAATGGAGAATGGTGAAGAACAGGAGGAATTTGGGTTAACAAGACCCTCAGCCTTGAGTCGACGTAATCAGTCCATCAATCTTAATACAGGGAATTCTTCACTTGCCTAACCTTTAATTAAGCATGACTTACATCCACATGTGATACTTCAAATGTGATACCACCTACGACTGCTGCACCTCACCTGCCTACAGTATATAAGCCACTTCTTCGCACATATGCTGTATTCTTTTCAAGATTAATGGACTGATTATATCGACTCAAGGCTGAGGGACTGACTACCTCAAACTCCTCCTGTTCATCACCATTCTCCTTTATATGGATCGATGAAGCCACTATGTGGCGAAACGTTTCGTCAATCAAGATACCCAAGTGTTGCACATGTGTCTAATTTATCAAGATAATTCATATAACCCATTTTTTTTTACAAAGGTTAGACTAGGTTACTCTTTTAGTCTCACTGGAAAATTTAAGATTAACACATCATCAAACAGTCCTCCTTCTTATTTATTTACTGGACACAGACACGTGTATTCTTGATGGGTCCTTCACACAATGATCACTTTATGTTTGAGAGTTCTTGTTTCATGCCTCCTTCCTCTTGTTCTGTTCTTGCTTTATTCGTTATGTTCTTTTTTTTCTCTCTTTGCTCACCTTTAACATTGCTTGTTTCTTGGGCTCTTCCTGGAGTTACCTGGAGAGAGTTTCGGGGGTCAACGCCCCCGCGGCCCGGTCTGTGACCAGGCCTCCTCTTCGGTTCACACTTTTTTGCAGGATCCATTGATGTCATTTTTCTCTTAAAGTTCTTTATTTTAAATCACTACCGCATTCAGTTAACTTTTTTTATTTAGTTCGTTAGTTTTTTTATTGTTTCTTCTTATTATAAATATTCGTTCAACTTTCTCCTGGTATGCTCTTTACGCTGTTCTTACTCCCTTCATTATTTGTTGATTTTCCCTTGTATATAATTCTTACACAATGACACATTAGGGAAATTTTTAGTTATTACTAGTCACTAATATACACAAATTACCTAGTGTAACTGTTACTCGGGTATGTGTCACTCTCTGGCGTCGTGCACCTCCATGTGATGCTGACTGTAGCTCTGTGCCGTCGTGTACCTCCATGTGATGCTGACTGTAGCTCTGTGCCGTCGTGCGCCTCCATGTGATGCTGACTGTAGCTCTGTGCCGTCGTGCACCTCCACGTGATGCTGACTGTAGCTCTGTGCCGCGTGCGCCTCCATGTGATGCTGACTGTAGCTCTGTGCCGTCGTGCACCTCCACGTGATGCTGACTGTAGCTCTGTGCCGTCGTGCGCCTCCATGTGATGCTGACTGTAGCTCTGTGCCGTCGTGCGCCTCCATGTGATGCTGACTGTAGCTCTGTGCCGTCGTGCACCTCCGTGTGATGCCGACTGTAGCTCTGTGCCGTCGTGCGCCTCCATGTGATGCTGACTGTAGCTCTGTGCCGTCGTGCGCCTCCATGTGATGCTGACTGTAGCTCTGTGCCGTCGTGCGCCTCCATGTGATGCTGACTGTAGCTCTGTGCCGTCGTGCGCCTCCATGTGATGCTGACTGTAGCTCTGTGCCGTCGTGCACCTCCGTGTGATGCTGACTGTAGCTCTGTGCCGTCGTGCACCTCCATGTGATGCTGACTGTAGCTCTGTGCCGTCGTGCGCCTCCATGTGATGCTGACTGTAGCTCTGTGCCGTCGTGCACATCCATGTGATGCTGACTGTAGCTCTGTGCCGTCGTGCGCCTCCATGTGATGCTGACTGTAGCTCTGTGCCGTCGTGCACCTCCATGTGATGCTGACTGTAGCTCTGTGCCGTCGTGCACATCCACGTGATGCTGACTGTAGCTCTGTGCCGTCGTGCGCCTCATGTGAATGCTGACTGTAGCTCTGTGCCGTCGTGCGCCTCCATTGTGATGCTTACTGTAGCTCTGTGCCGTCGTGCACATCCATGTGATGCTGACTGTAGCTCTGTGCCGTCGTGCACATCCATGTGATGCTGACTGTAGCTCTGTGCCGTCGTGCGCCTCCATGTGATGCTGACTGTAGCTCTGTGCGTCGTGCGCTCCATGTGATGCTGACTGTAGCTCTGTGTCGTCGTGCACTTCCATGTGATGCTGACTGTAGCTCTGTGTCGTCGTGCGCCTCCATGTGATGCTGACTGTAGCTCTGTGCCGTCGTGCACCTCCATGTGATGCTGACTGTAGCTCTGTGTCGTCGTGCACTTCCATGTGATGCTGACTGTAGCTCTGTGTCGTCGTGCGCCTCCATGTGATGCTGACTGTAGCTCTGTGCCGTCGTGCACCTCCGTGTGATGCTGACTGTAGCTCTGTGTCGTCGTGCGCCTCCATGTGATGCTGACTGTAGCTCTTGTGCCGTCGTGCACCTCGTGTGATGCTGACTGTAGCTCTGTGCCGTCGTGCGCCTCCATGTGATGCTGACTGTAGCTCTGTGCCGTCGTGCGCCTCCACGTGATGCTGACTGTAGCTCTGTGCCGTCGTGCACCTCCACGTGATGCTGACTGTAGCTCTGTGCCGTCGTGCGCCTCCATATGATGCTGACTGTAGCTCTGTGCCGTTGTGCACCTCCATGTGATGCTGACTGTAGCTC
Source organism: Cherax quadricarinatus (assembly GCF_026875155.1). Lineage (NCBI taxonomy): Eukaryota > Metazoa > Arthropoda > Malacostraca > Decapoda > Parastacidae > Cherax > Cherax quadricarinatus. Next base: position 87,468,141 of record NC_069405.1, read on the forward strand.
TGTACCGTCGTGCGCCTCCATATGATGCTGACTGTAGCTCTGTGCCGTCGTGCACTTCCATGTGATGCTGACTGTAGCTCTGTGCCGTCGTGCGCCTCCATGTGATGCTGACTGTAGCTCTGTACCGTCGTGCACTTCCATGTGATGCTGACTGTAGCTCTGTGCCGTCGTGCACTTCCATGTGATGCTGACTGTAGCTCTGTGCCGTCGTGCACCTCCATGTGATGCTGACTGTAGCTCTGTACCGTCGTGCGCCTCCATATGATGCTGACTGTAGCTCTGTGCCGTCGTGCACTTCCATGTGATGCTGACTGTAGCTCTGTGCCGTCGTGCGCCTCCATGTGATGCTGACTGTAGCTCTGTGCCGTCGTGCACCTCCATGTGATGCAGACTGTAGCTCTGTGCCGTCGTGCTCATCCATGTGATGCTGACTGTAGCTCTGTGCCGTCGTGCGCCTCCATGTGATGCTGACTGTAGCTCTGTGCCGTCGTGCACATCCATGTGATGCTGACTGTAGCTCTGTGCCGTCGTGCGCCTCCATGTGATGCTGACTGTAGCTCTGTGCCGTCGTGCGCCTCCATGTGATGCTGACTGTAGCTCTGTGCCGTCGTGCGCCTCCATGTGATGCTGACTGTAGCTCTGTGCCGTCGTGCACCTCCACGTAATGCTGACTGTAGCTCTGTGCCGTCGTGCACCTCCACGTGATGCTGACTGTAGCTCTGTGGCTTTTGGAAGAATCAATTGTAATGAGTTTGAGATTTTATCACTAGCTGTTACGTTCACATTTGAGTATGTAAAAATGATGGTAGCTGTAATTGGGCCCCTAGACCCACTCCATAATCAGTAACTTCCCAAATACCGAGCACAAGAGTTTTTGCAGTGCTTTTAGGGAACACTGCAGTGATCTTAGCGAGCACTGCAATGACCTTAAGACTAGCACTATTGTTACTTGATTCTAATATGGCCTACCTATTCTCTGTGAGATATGGCGACTGTCTCTGAACCGGATCCCCTTTAATGAATAAGAAACACATGTAACACCTGGGTATATTGTTATAAACGTTTAGCCACCCATGGGCTAATTTTTTTTAATCTATTACAGAGTATAAAGACGGTAGAGGTTTGGGAACCAGTTCTTGTTCTTTTGAGAGCTCGCTATTGGCGCTTCACTTCGATGTGTTATTTCTCTTTGTTGAAGCACCTTTTAACCTTGATCACTGGTTCTCTGACTGACTTCTGATGATTAAGACACATGTGAAACAGTTGGGTATTTTTATTGTTGAAACGTTTCTTTCGCCTAGACAGTAGGCTTCTTCAGTCATATACAAAGGCAGCAGGTGTAGTAGTGAAATGAAAATGATGTAATCAGTCCATCAACCTAAAATATTTTTCTCCAGAAAGATGGGAACTGAAGACGTGTAAAGGCTTGTGTTATGTAAGTACATTCTTCTTCAAGAAAACAAGGGCTGGAGATGCGAAGAGCTCTCAAGAAGAAGCCAATGAGGACTCCTCTTTTAGTCCGGGTGTCTTGGTGTGAATAAAAGTGTACCATAACATCGTCCTTGTTGGTAGGTTTTCTATACACTTTGAAGAGAAGTTTGTCACTGTCGGGAGATCTGCACAGGAGAACGTCGAGGAAAGGAAGTTGGCCATCGTTTTCGAGTTCAAGTGTAAACTTTTATTCACACCAAGACACCCGCACTAAAAGAGGAGTCCTCATTGGCTTCTTCTTGAGAGCTCTTCGCATCTCCAGCCCTTGTTTTCTTGAAGAAGAATGTACTTACATAACACAAGCCTTTACACGTCTTCAGTTCTCATCTTTCTTCATCCGAGATTGCAGACTCAAGGCACAAGCTATCCTCAACAAACCGCCCATGGAACAGCCCCCTAAGCAGTTCATAGTGCTCCCATATGGTGATGTTGCCATGAATACTCGCCCGGCACATGCTATGAGTAACATCAACGTTTCCACCATAAACACATCATCTATCAAAGACCTCACTACGAAACGCAGCCCCACATCTGTAACTTCTACAGCAGGCGTCTACACTATCCCCTGTGGATTCTGTCCCAAGAAATATGTAGGCGAGACAGGCAGAGATCTTGCAGTCCTCCTGAATGAGCATCGAAATGCCTCTAACAGAGACGTTGTAAGGTACGCCTGTGTCCTCCACAGAGACTCCACAGGGCATTTGATGAACTGGAATGAGGCACAACTCGTTCTCACCGAACCAGACCTCAGACGCCGACGGTGCCTAGAAGCCTCACTAATAGCCGTCACCGACACTATAGAACGTAACACTGGAAACTACAAAATTTCAAAAACATTGGCATACATGATACTTAAGCACCACCAACCCAACAACACAGGAGTCACATGATTTCATCGTCTACCCGTCCTCATCCCAACATGACATTCTTCAGGTCACCGTGTGTCACTCACATCTCACTCTCCGCCTATATATATAATGTATTCCTACCTCTGTATGTTAGAAGTGATCAAGGTCCCAGGATCGAAACGTTTTCTAATAAATATGTCATAGTGTTTGCTTACGTGTCTTTCTAAACCAACTGATGAAGCCACTGTTTGGCGAAACGTTTTCTCATTTAAGATACCCAAGTGTTGCACATGTGTCTAATTTATCAACTAGACACTTGTAGATGATGTTTTCCAGACTGCGTTCTATGATCAAGGGAAGCACACTCTTAAATAAGAACCTAAGAACTAAGGAACACTGCAACAGGCCTACTGGTCCATACTAGGCAAATTGTATTAATACTGGTAGAATTACCGACAATATGTTCAGTAAATGGACACAAGTACAACTAATATGACATTTTATTGTGGCAACGTTTCGCTCTCCAGGAGCTTTATCAAGCTGTTACAAACAATACATGGACACAGAGGGTATATATAGGTGTAATACTAGTGGTAGTAGTATTGCACCTCACTCTAAGCCTATATATACCCTCTATGTCCATGTATTGTTTGTAACGGCTTGATAAAGCTCCTGGAGAGCGAAACGTTGCCACAATAAAATGTCATATTAGTTGCACTTGTGTTTTTTAACCTAACATACTAGGCAAGACCAGTCAACATCCACCCCACACCCACTCATGTAACGAAAGTTTTTACGTAAATGACACGCTATGTGGGAGTTACTTCCACAACTCTATTCTAAATGCATATTTCTCAAACTTTAATCCTCACTAAAGATACCCAAATGTTGCACATGTGTCTAATTTATCAACTTGTCGGTTCTCTGAACATTCATCTACACCTTTAATCCACTGGTGCGAGCCCTGTCTTGGTTAGATGTTTCACCTTTGGTGATGTGTCGTCCATGGCGGATCCTCATCCTGCTTCATGAAATTCTCATAATTGAACAGCATTTCAGTGCAACGAATTTTAACGTGTTACATTAGCAACTAATAACATTATCAGTGTTGTGTGCTACTTAACCTTAATACTATAAATATAAGGGTACAATTAATATTTATGTATTAAGATAAATAATTTAAGGTAACTGTTAGCAGCCAACTAACACTAAATACTTCGTATTTTGTACAGGTAAATTTGTAATACCATGATTTTTTAATATTTTACTTGTTACGGTAATGTCAGTTATTCTGGGATATACAAGAATTAATTATTAATCTTGACTTCAATTTTCATAGCTCTCATTTAATTTACATTAACTTGTAACAGTTGTCACTGGTTTTATGGTTCACATTACAGGATTGTTAACTTACGCGTATATAAGCTAAGAGTGTACTTTAAGTCCTTGAATAGGAATTAAAATATTATTATCGTTATTATTATTATTATTATTATTATTATTATTATTATTATTATTATTATTATTATTATTATTATTATTATTATTAAGGGGAAGCGTTAAACCCGTAGGATTATGCAGCGCCTGTATGGGGGATGTGGAAGGTATTCACGCTTCATTCAGGGAAGTGGAGCACAGATCCAATTCCCTAGATCAAGAGCCCCTCACCAACGTCAAGGAACTTTGTTGTTAGGTAAGACACATATGCAACAGTTAGACAACTTTATTCCGAAACGTTTCGCCTACACAGTAGGCTTCTTCAGTCGAATACAGAAAGTAGGCAGGAACAGTAGAATGTGAAGACGATGTAATCAGTCCATCACCCTTGAAGTCGTAGAATTTGAGGTTGTCAGTCCCTCGGCCTGGAGAAGTTCAGTTCCATAGTCAGGAACTCTGAAGTCAAGCGACAGTGCGGAGACTTAAATACTGTCAGGACGAGGTATTAAGTCTCCGCACTGTCGCTTTATTTCAGATAGTTCCTGACTATGGAACTGAACTTCTCCAGGCCGAGGGACTGACAACCTCAAATTCTACGACTGCAAGGGTGATGGACTGATTACATCGTCTTCACATCTCTACTGTTCCTGCTACTTTCTGTATTCGACTGAAGAAGCCTACTGTGTAGGCGAAACGTTTCGGAATAAAGTTGTCTAACTGTTGCATATGTGTCTTACCTAACAACCTGTCGGTATTGTATACCATTTTGACGTCAAGGAACTTTCCTTGAGGGGTTAGGGGTGAAGACTTCATCTTAAGTTCCACTCAAGTGCTTTCCGTGATTCCTGCATGAGTGATAGTGCTCCTGTTGATTCTTGGCCCATTTTTTCCCCAGAAAATAATAAATATACAGGAAGATATTATCAAACTATACCACGGGTGGGGATAGAACCCGCGATCAGAGAGTCTCAAAACTCCAGACCGTCGCGTTAGCCACTGGACCAGCTAGCCACAATAAGATTCGTGGCTAGCTGGTCCAGTGGCTAACGCGACGGTCTGGAGTTTTGAGACTCTTTGATCGCGGGTTCTATCCCCACCCATGGTATGGTTTGTTTGCAATCGTGTCATTACGATTTTGTGAGTCAGATATTATCACCTTAATTAATTTGCAAAGGCAGTAACAATCTTATATTAAAAATTTTATACGTTTCTACACTCACTCTTCCTTCCCATTTCAAAATCAAATGGAGACAATATTCTTCACAGGTAATACAAGAATTCCGAAAATACTGATCTATTATTGTTGGTGAACTGTTCAGCAGTCTAACGTTCCTCCTCCTCCCTAGCCAGAAGAACAACTGCAGTACACCTATTGGCACGTGACATGGATGTTATCATTCCATGTTTCTAACTATGTTTATTCAGGTATACACAAATACAGTTACATAGATTATCATACATAGCAACATATGTGTAGAGAACCTGGGATAACCCAAAAAAGTCAGACAAAGTGACTTATTTCCATTAGGGTCCTTTTATTTTCAAGGTTCCTTTATTTTCACTGATCGCAGCAGTTCCATGTCGATCATCATCCTCACATTATTTCTCATAAAATACGAGATAAATGTAAATGATTAAAGGCAGAAAAATCCATAACTGCCTCCGAATTTTTTTTTCTGGGTGTTCCTCTTTCGTTAAACACTTGATACACGAGTCAAGTTTATCTCTCTACTGAGCCTCAGGAAAAATATCAACTGGTAACCGGACAGTGGAGGTGCCAATAGTCGCAGCTGGTTATTCATATGTTGAAAACAGCCTCATAAACAAGCGCTTGAAAAACTACACGAAAAAAAATATCAAGTGTAATACCATTAAATTCAGACACGTTTAATATGGACGTGACACTAAAATTAAAATTACACTGTGTATCTCCTCTTGAAATTTGCTAATTTAAGTGACATCTGGGATCATTTATTGACTTTTTTGTCCGTATTTTTTTTTTAATCTGAGGGTAACATATGAAGTATATGCTGTGCAGTGAGGCTGTAAATATTGGTGCCCCATTATACATTTCCCTCCACTATTTTATCGTACAAAATGGAACAGAAAATTGGCAAAATAAAACAATCAAAATCTCATTCTCCTCCTCTCCTTACGCCTTCCTCTTTGTATTGGACTGATGAAGCCACTGTGTGGCGAAACGTTTCCTGAATAAAGATTCCCATATGCTGCATAAGTGTCTCAATCTTCAATCAAAATCTAGTTCCCATTAAGCATTAGCAAGCTTAATTATGTAGTATCCACTAATATATATAACGTTAAAAATGTATATACAGGTGATTATTCTGTGTTTAAGAGTTGAGAGTTTAATACTAGTACTTAGTACATTCTTAATTATAACCTGACTATTCCTTCAGTAGAAGAACACACAAATACATTATCCCACTAAATAACAATGAAAATTTTGCCAAAATCGGATATAGCCAATGACTAACTCACCTGAGTTTCACAAATTTGATGAATATTAAACCCGCCTCTTGTTATAAACATTTACATATATGAACTAGTATGCCAGTCGTGCTGCAGGCAAGATTCAAAATTCCAACATTGTCTTGATATAATTAAAATCAAAATTCGATGTTATACCTTGATTGTCTTTTCACAGATGCAGCCTACACAGCCTACACAGCCTACATTATACAGATTCACCCACACAAAGCAGCTACAGCTGAATGTACACTGGACAGAAGTGAATAACTAAAAAGTAATGAATACTTCCCGGTGTTCAATAATAACCCACGTGAAAACAGAAACTCTAGAGATTGATTGGTTTGTATATTTCGATCCCTTTCTTGGGGGTCGAAATACAGATATTTCAGCCTCCCAGAAGGGGGTCGAAACATACATATCACTCAGTCTCCCGAGTCTCTGTCTCCATCTAGGTTATTACTGAACATATGGAGAAGTATATACTTTATACTGAGTTTACCTTAATCCCAATTTTAATAATTAAAATATTCTTGATTGGTGGTGGACAGGTGTAATACAGCCTTAATGATCATGTAATCGACAGCATATACACTTAATAAAACTAACCGGTGAATCAAGGTGCTGACGACCCTTAACTGAAACCTATGTAGCAATAATTGTAATAAGTGAGACTGTTATCTAGTGTTAATGAGCGAAGACGTAGCCAGCCCTTCCGCACACCTGCCGTGTAGGCCTACCTTGATTAGACTGGTCGGCATATAGCTGGAGCCAGGGTATTCAAGGGAAAGTCACATGGCACTAACGGAATAGACAAGGATGGTACATATAAGGTACTGACACTTATTATATGCTTCACAAATACTGTTAAGATTGCCAGTGAGACTCTCTGACCGCGGGTTCAAATCCTGCCCGTGGTATGGTTTGTTTGCAATCGTGTCATTACGATTTCGTGAGTCATACCAGTATATTATAGTGAAAACTAAACGCAAGGAACATTAAATTAAGTTTACTGGGTCTGACAACCATGTGAATGATTCAGAGAACAGTTAAAAACACGGTTTACTGACGCCAAAAGTAATACTACAAGACAACGAATGTGCTGTCAGCATGAAGAATAATTAAATGTATCACAGAAGAATTATCAGATACTAAGTGATACCAAGAGACAAGACTTTCGGGGATATACAACACATATTATACAACGTATTACAACGTCAGTTAGACTGCTGCTTCAGCGGATCAACTCATATTCTTTCTTTCATCTTCTTGACAGGACACACTATATACTGCATTTTATATATATATATATATATATATATATATTTGTGTGTGTGTGTGTGTGTGTGTGTGTGTGTGTGTGTGTGTGTGTGTGTGTGTGTGTGTGTGTGTGTGTGTGTGTGTGTGTGTGTGTGTGTATGTGTGTGTGTGTGTGTGTGTGTGTTTTTGTATTACATTCACGAGGAAGCGCCAAATACGTAAGGGTCTCATAAATACAGTGATACAGATTATACGTGATAACATATAATTCATCAATGTTGCGTTACAAAACAAGTCGTTGGAGACTAAGGTATAGTCTGAGGTACAGGACACAACTTTGAGGACCCACACGGGTTTAGCGGTGTTTTGTGACTCTAAAAATAATCATGCAAAGGGGTGCATTATGTTGGTGTCCTCGACACGTGGAGTCACCTGCCTCTCCCCCGAGCCTGGCACGCATCCACTACACGTGGAGTCACCTCCTTCCCCCTGTCTGGCACGCATCCACTCCACGTGCAGTCGTCTCCTTCCCTGAAGCCTGGCAGGCATCCACGCACCCGCTACCGTTATCTCACTCACTGGCAACCTTCCCAAAATCTTCAGTTGCCACTTACTCCGTACTCTCTCAATCTCAGTCTCTTTCTCAATCTCTCTCTCTCTCTCTCTCTCTCTCTCTCTCTCTCTCTCTCTCTCTCTCTCTCTCTCTCTCTCTCTCTCTCTCTCTCTCTCTCTCTCTCTCTCTCTCTCTCTCTACCTCTCTCATCCTGTCACTTGCTCATCTCTTTCATGAATGCGAGGCGAGCCACGACTCTCTTTACTACCAGGGAGGGAGGGAGGGCACAGTGTGTATCAAGCACTATTTATTAGCGCTGCATGTCAGCGCATCCTCGTAAATCATCTACTCTGTATCACATTCAGCTTGCAGGTTTGCGTTGGTTTAGCCACTCAACATACCGCACAACATTACCACAGTGAATAAGAACCAGTGTACACACTTTTATGCCAGAATATTTGTATATATTTTTTCATAACCTACATATATAGAGACTCAAAAGACTGTATTATACTTAAAAAATTATGTAAAAAGGCAAGTTATTCGATAGTTTACGAAGCAAACAAGCGGTATGACGTCTGACCGCGACAGCGCTTCTCTCATGGTATGTGGAGATACAATAACAGAGTTTATCTCCTAAATAGTTTTCTTTTCTTCTTACCAGTGACTTCTCACGGGTGCAAGAATGTCTAATGTATTACAGTGTATATATGTGCGCGTGAGAGATTATATAATACTATAGTTTGAGGTCGGCGGTGTTAGCCTGCATCAGTGTTGAGTCCTTGACATCAACACCACGGGGAGCTTCCTCCTGTGTCTCCTCCATTGACCCATAGTGCCACTCAGACAGTATGGGTGGCACTATTGGTCAGTGTTGGCACTTCAGACACAGACATTGTCTCGTGGTGCCAACCAGACATTAACAACACGAGGAATTCCCAGGTGTAGCAGCTTAGACTGCTGCAGGACAACCTGGCAGGCGTCTAGCTGCCACGTGCCTGACAGACACCAGTATGACCTGTCAGGGAGGTGTCACACTCACCTGCCCAGCATCTACTGGCGAAGCCACGTGGAGCTGGTGTTTACAGAAGCAACCCAGACCAGCTTTTTTCCGTACCAAGGATTGTTCTCACCTTGAGCGCACACTCGCACTATTTTAATCCGATTAGTAACACAGTTGACATTTACAACTGGCAATGAGTGATTTTTATTTGTTTATAGGGATGTGTTCTAATTGTTAGTTGAAGGGAATATTATGTTTACACTATCGACTACACAAGGGTCATTAAGCCTGCCTATAACCCGAGCAAATATACACTGACATATATATATATGAACATGACCTTCGTGGCCATGACTGATCATATTGATAAATAACCAGTATATTTAGGCTAAACAATCTGAATTTCAATTTATCACTTTCTATATGTATAATACTCGTATCAAGAGGAGCTTTACGTAACTATATTATTAATTGTTATTATATTACTATAGTAATTATTATTAAAAATTATTCAAGATTCTTCACTATACAACCAGCATGTAAATTGACTCGTTAAAATTCAGAATTCAATTTTTCAACCTCAGTACTACAGTTAATTCTATGTAAGAGTGTGACCTCGTCTCCACGCATGCTGGAAGCACCATGATGAGGAGACTGGAGGGTAGTGGAGGCGCAGCGCTCATCTTCGGCGGTGCTCCCCAGGTCTTGCTGGCCACTTGGCCACAGACCATCTCTAGGACGCGTGGTTAATAGAGACACTCAACAACGTTTCGCTCAAGTAGAATTTATCTTAATCAAAGCTTCCTTTGCTCTGCATGTGTCGCGTTCTCTGCCTTCCTACCATTCTGGAAATTACTGAAATATGTAACCAGAGTGGCGTACTCGCTCACACAGTACGGGAGACTTCAGTGTGCTGCTCTGCTGACAAAATTCTCCGGAGTTCATTTCGTAAGTTTACTCATATTTGTAATGTGACCACCCCCTCCATTTCAAAATGAATTAAACAAATCAGTATTCATATTCGTATATATATAACAATACACATTTCCTAAAATATATTATTTAAGCTATGAAAGTGATACAAGCGAAGCCACATTGACGAATTGAAAAAATGAGGTCGTTTTGAGTACTGTGTAAACAGATAATATATATATATATATATATATATATATATATATATATATATATATATATATATATATATATATATATATATATATATATATATATATATATATATATATATATATATATATACATTATTCTCAATACCTTTTTTGTTTCGTTGTGTCTATGTGTGTGCGTGTGTTTTTTTCTGTACCACTGACCAGTGTTTATGATGCTATTATATTTTAATTTTAACAATTGTTAAGCAACTCGTAATCTCTATTCTTTAATCTTTTATTATTTTTCTCCCAATTCTCTCTGGATCAGATGATAAAAAAGTAAGAGAAAGGAAGTATCTTGTTTTATTTGCTTCGGCGTGACTTTGTAAATGATCCAAGTCGGACCGAAACGTCGTCGTAAGCTCCTCTCTCCTATGTGCGGGTTATTTGTGTATTTCTTCAGTTGCTGTAGGAAAACACTATTCCACTTCCCCATTGTTTTCTTCATGTATATCCAAGATAGAGGTTGTAGGCTTAATCAATCCTGTCTTAGTGTTCTTATTCTTCAGATTTTTCTAAAAAAAATCTGTAGTTCATCATTGCAGGAAATGTCATCAGTCCAATTTCCATTATGTCTTTTCAGCTGTAAGATAAACTTTGTGTGTTGTTGCGCTTTCTCAATCTTTACCCTTTTTATTAAACAAATTAAACTGAGCTCATGAAGCAACGTATGCAAGTGCATAAAGGATCCATCGAAAACCTGAGTCCAGTTAATAATTACTTAGTGACTCGCGGCTACGCTGCTAAAAAAAAGTTTTGTGTAATCGGTATCACGTCCAATGAAATTCAGTTATTTATTCACACAATTATATATGCAATAAGATCAAATTATATATGCAATAAGATCACAGTTCCTTGACAATGTGAGTAGTCACGAAAGCGGTTGGAATTTCACTACTCTTTCACAGTGGTTGTTTTGCACAATTATATATATATATATATATATATATATATATATATATATATATATATATATATATATATATATATATATATAATGATCTCTGGCCGAAAGAGACTCGAACCTACGAACCTCGGAACAAGGTACGCAGTACTTTACCATTCTCACCACACTGGACCAATACCTTGGCGCCCAGCTCGCGCTAGACGTTGATCCAAGGCAGCCAGCTTTCAGGGAGAAAGCTTACAGTTTTCATCTCATCCCCTGCATGCATCAGCCTTACTATCTTCACATCAAGATAGAGTTAAAGTGTTGGTATTATCATCAATGTTTTCGAGAGCTTTACGTATTTGTAATCCAGAGTTCATAGATGAAAAAAAATCTCAAAAAATTATGAAATAGCTAATGATCTAAAATACCCAAGAAACTTAATTGATAAATCCTTTAAGATAGCTAGAAATACTTATTCAACTAAAAATATGTTGGTTTTTCCCTTACCATGAAAACTTTGTTGATACCAGGAGGCCTGGTCACAGACCGGGCCGCGGGGGCGTTGACCCCCGAAACTCTCTCCAGGTAAACTCCAGGTAAACACATTCTCTACATAAGAATTTTAATATCAAAGTTGTATTTAAAAATCTTGACATAGTTAAGAGAGAGATATCACCTCACATATGAATTTACATATGACCCAACACACCCAGCGTGGGTGTAGTGTAGATTTAGTCAGGTCACATTCCAAATAAAATTTACGACTGATATGTTACGCATACCTTAAATTCATCACAAATTAATCCAATTTATATAACCCCGAACTGATATTCGTATTAAAATCAGTACTATTTTTATATGAAACTTGATTCGATTATATTTCGCTCAACCACAGACCTTGATTCAAATTTCTAGGCCTTTTGAAAATCAATTGGGTGGCCATAATAATTTTTTTTTGGTGGGAGACATTCTTAATAGTTTTTTTTTTTATAGTATAGAGATTTTTAAATACAACTGTGATTTTAAAATTTTAAAGTTCAGAAGGTTTTCAGGAAAATAAACTTATCAAGACGAGAAGTTTTTTGACATGCCACCAAAGTTTACTTAACATGTGACTGACAAATCATACACTTCAACGTTAGCGTGTGTATTTGATTCATATGCGAGCGGAATTTCACTATTTTTACTTGGTAATACACTGTTCAACTGATATCGGAAATTCATAACTATAATATTAGTTTGGTCATTTTATTATATGAGAATATTATATTATTATTACTATTGTATATATCACTTATATATATATTATATATAGTATATATATATATATGTCGTGCCGAATAGGCAGAACTTGCGATCTTAGCTTAAATAGCAACGCTCATCTTGCCATATAGGACAAGTGAAAATTTGTGTATGCAATAATTTCGCCAAAATCATTCTGAACCTAACGAAAAAAAATATATTTCACGTTTGTTAGTATAATTTGTAAACAATCTAATATATTTAGTGGGTTAGGCTAAAATAAATTCTTCTTGTTATAGTAAGGTTAGGTAAGTTTTCTAAGTTCCTTCTGGTGCAAAATTAAAAATTTTTGCATCAACATTAACGAAAAAAATATATCTTTAAACGTATACGAGAAAATTTAGAAAGGACTTAATTTTAAATGAGTTCTTGCTAATTGACCAGTTTTACATATTCGGCACGACATATATATATATATATATATATATATATATATATATATATATATATATATATATATATATATATATATATGCAATAAGATCACAGTAAACAAGTGATTTCAGAATATGCAAAACAACCACTATGAAAGAATAATGAAATTCCAAGCGCTTTCGTGACCACTCACATTATCAAGGAACAATAAAAGTTATTGCATCAAAGGAAGCCATATAAAGGGTCTAGACCATACCTCATCATCACATCCCACAACAAAGTAACAACTGATGCACGACTCATAAGAAAGAGAACACATAAGAACATAAGAAAGGAGGAACACTGCAGCAGGCCTGTTGGTCCACACTAGGCAGGTCCTTTACAATTCATCCCACTAACAAAACATTTGCCCAACCCAATTTTCAATGCCAATCAAGAAATAGGCTCTGATAACTTATATGCAAGTCACACTCAAATCCAACCCCTCTCACTCATGTATTTATGCAACCTAAATTTGAAACTACCTAAGGTTTTAGCCTCAATAACCCAACTAGGTAGACTGTTCCACTCATCAACTACCCTATTTCCAAACCAATACTTTCCTATATCCTTTCTAAATCTAAACTTGTCTAATTTGAATCCATTACTGCGGGTTCTCTCTTGGAGAGATATCCTCAAGACCTTATTTATATCACCTTTATTAATACCCATCTTCCACTTATACACTTCGATCATGTGTCCCCTCATTCCTCGTCTAACAAGTGAATGTAATTTAAGAGTCTTCAATCTTTCTTCATAATAAAGATTTCTAATGCTATGTAATAACTTAGTCATTCTACGCTGAATGTTTTCTAACGAATTTATGTCCATTTTGTAATATGGAGACCAAAACTGAGCTGCATAATCCAGGTGAGGCCTTACTAATGATGTATAAAGCTGTAATGTAACCGCTGAACGTCTGTTGTTTACACTTCTTGATATAAATTCCAGTAATCTGTTTGCCTTATTACGTACACTCAGGCATTGTTGTCTTGGTTTAAGGTTGTTGCTTATCATAACCCCCAAGTCCTTTTCGCAATCTGTATGGCTAAGTTCTACATTATTTAACTTATAAGTACTAGGGTTATGGACACTCCCGAGCTTCAGAACCTTGCATTTATCTACACTGAACTGCATCTGCCACTTTTCTGACCAGTTATTGAGTTTGTCTAAATCCTCCTGAAGTTCCCTGATATCTACGTTTAAATCAATTATCCTACCTAACTTTGTGTCATCGGCGAATTTGCTCATTACACTAGTAATTTCCTCATGAAGATCATTGATATATATTATAAACAAACAACAACGGGCCTAAGCCTGATCCCTGTGGAACGCCACTTGTTACGGATCCCCACTCGGATTTAACCACATTTATGGACACTCTCTGCTTCCTGTCTGTGAGCCATGACTATCCATAACAGCACTTTTACCCCAATGCCTTGAGCTGCCACTTTCTTTAACAGTCTTTGGTGCGGAACTCTATCAAAAGCCTTACTAAAATCTAAATAAACAATATCAAATTCTTTGTCATGATCAACAGCCTCAAAAGTTTTACTGAAGAAAGTTAATAAATTAGTTAGGCAAGAACGGCCTCTCGTGAATCCATGCTGAGTATCATCAGATTATGCTTATCCATATGGCTTCTCATAATCTCAGCTGTAATTGACTCTAGTAATTTGCCTACAATTGAGGTTAGGCTTTTTGGGCGGTAATTTGAAGGTAACAACTTGTCCCCTGCTTTAAAAACAGGAATTACATTAGCCATCTTCCACATATCAGACACTACACCTGTTTGAAGAGATAAATTAAAAATATTAGTTAATGGTTCACAGAGTTCCATTTTGCATTCCTTAAGAACCTTTGAAAAAACCTCATCAGGACCCGGTGACTTATTTTGCTTCAGTCTGTCTATCTGCTTCACAACCATTTTACTAGTGACTGTGATGTTACATAATTTATCTTCTTCAGGTCCACTATAAAAATTAATTACTGGAATATTGTTAGTGTCTTCCTGTGTAAAAACCGAGAGAAAATAATTATTTAAAATCGAGCACATTTCATTCTCTTTGTCAGTAATATGCCCCAAATTATTTTTAAGGGGACCTATCTTATCCTAACTTTTGTTCTATACACCTGGAAAAAACTTTTTGGGTTAGTTTTCGAATCCCTAGCAACTTTAATTTCGTACTCCCGTTTAACTTTTCTTATCCCCTTTTTAACCTCCCTCTTAATGTCAATGTACTGATTCATAAGATGACTCTCACCTCTTTTGACACGTCTAAAAATTCCTTTCTTCTGCCCTGAAAGATATTTGAGCCTATTATTCATCCATTTTGGGTCATTTCTATTCGATCTAATTTCCTTATATGGGATAAATGTTCTTTGGGCAGCATGTATTGTGTTAAGAAAGCTGTCATACTGATAGCTCTCTTCGTTACCCCAGTCCACAGATGATAAGCCCATCGTAATCTGCTAAGCGAAAATCTGGGACCATTACTGAATTATCCCTACTGTCATACTTCCATTCAATGCTAAAGGTAATTGATTTGTGATCGCTTGTGCCGAGTTCCTGTGTAATTTCTAAATTATTAACAAGGGATTCCTTGTTTGCCAGAACCAAGTCAAGCAGGTTATTTCCCCTTGTATGCTCTTTCACAAACCGCCTGAAAAAAACAATCCTGAACTACTTCTAAAACGTCATTAGATTCTAAATTCTCATTCAAGAAATTCCAATCAATATGGCCTTAACAATTTTCTCCCATAGTAGTCTCCCTTGGTCCCTATATAAATTTGGGGGACGGTATATCACTCCTAAAATCAATTTTTCATGCCCCTTTGAAAATTCTATCCAAACTGACTCTGTATGTGTTACTTCAGACTTAATACCCGTTTTTATGCAACAGTTCAAGCGATCTCGGACATACAATGCCACCCCACCCCCCTTCCCGATACTTCTATCTACTTGGAACAATTTAAAACCCTGAATGTGACATTCTGCAGGCATGTCCCGACTTTTTTAATTAAACCACGTCTCAGTTATGGCAAATACATCAATGTTACCTTCACTAGCAACTAATCTCAACTCGTCCATCTTATTCCTAGCACTATGGCTATTAGCATAATATACCTTGAAAGACCCTCCCTTCTCTTTACCCTTCCTGCTCATTTCTGTTTTTCTACTAAACCTATTACTGTCCTTGTCACCTAGTGCCACTGGCTTTCCAATATCTACCTCGTTCTGCTTATTACTAGTTCCCCTAGAACTCATAATATTACTACACTGGGACTTCACTGTTTTCCCGCCAAAACCCATACCACTTACTATTCCTAGTTTAAAGTTCTAACAGCTCCCTCCACTGCAATTGCCAGTGCTATCACCCCAGACCTAGATAAGTGTACCCCATCCCTGGCATACATGTCATTTCTGCCATAGAAGAGGTCCCAGTTGCCAATGAATGTTACTGCATTTTCCTTACAGTATTTGTCCAGCCAGCAATTGACACCAATTGCCTTGGACAACCACTCATTTTCAACTCCTCTCCTTGGCAAAATACCACATATGACAGGGTTCCCACCCTTCTTCCTAATTATTTCTATTGCTGATCTATACCCGCTAATCAGGTCCTCACTCCTACGTCTGCCAGCACTGTTGCCTCCCACACTGAGGCAAATAATAGGATTGCTCTCATTACCTTTCATGATGTCGTCCAGACGGCTAACAATATCTCCCATCCCAGCCCCAGGAAAACATACCCTCTGCCTCCTCTTCCTGTCCCTAAGACAAAACGCCCTATCCATAAACTTAACCTGACTGTCTCCAACTAAAACAATGTTCTTACCTTCACCTGTGGAATTCGTTGTGACGTTCTCGATGGTCTTCGTTGGGATTTCTGGGGATGTTTCACTCACGTCTGCCAATGCTTCCTTGGTGATTGTTGTGACGTTCCCAGTAGACAGCCCACATTCTTCAGGTAGCACCGAAAATGGGTTGGAAGTTTCCACAGTAGTCTTCTCGTTCTTCATTGTTTCTGCCTGTCCAACAGTCTTCTTGATCCTCAGCTTGGTTCCATGTTGTGCAGCCACTGACCAGGTTCCTCTCTTAACCTGAGGATTCACAGCAGGATTACTACGAATCCTCTTGTTCTCCTCTGTTAATCGCCGTATCTCGAGCTTAGCAACCCTAAGCTCCTGTTTCAGCTGCTGGTAGAGTTGCTCAAGAGAGGGCATCCTGGTTCAGATTCACAGAGAGCACACAAACAAGTCTTCACAGAGCTAAGTACACGTCACCGCTGGAGCTAAGTACACGTCACCACTGCAGCAGGCTCTATTTATTCATGTGAGAGATTTTAACCATCCAATTGATTTTCAAAAAGTTGAGAAAGTTGAATCAAGCAAGTCCATGGTCGACAGGAGTATAATTGAATCTTGCTTCATAAAAAGCAGTTTTGACAATAATATGAATATTTCCTTTGGTTTATATAAATTAGATCCATTTATAATTAATAGAATTTGGGAAGAATTTAATAATACATTGGACAAATAATAAATCTTAATTCTTGGGTAGAAGAGTTTGTTCATGGGTTGCGTGAAGGAGCTGTCCAGTTGGGCCAGCAGGCCTACTGCAGTGTTCTCTTTCTTATCAGTCGCACATCAGTTGTTGCTTTGTTGTGGGATGTGATGGTGAGGTGTGGTCTAGACCCTGTATATGCCTTAGTTTGATGCATCACTTTTATTGCTCCTTGATAATGTGAGTACTCATGAAAGCGCTTGGAATTTCATTATTCTTTCACAGTGGTTGTTTTGCATATATATATATATATATATATATATATATATATATATATATATATATATATATATATTATATATATACATTATATATATATATATATATATATATATATATATATATATAATATATATATATAATATTATATATATATATATATATATAATCAGTGAAAGCACGAAACAAGTGAGGCTTCTAGGCACCGTCGGCGTCTGAGGTCTGGTTCGGTGAGAACGAGTTGTGCCTCATTCCAGTTCATCAAATGCCCCATGGAGTTTCTGTGGAGGACACAGGCGTACCTTACAACGTCTCTGTTAGAGGCATTTCGATGCTCATTCAGGTGACGGTGCCTAGAAGCCTCACTAATCGCCGTCACCGACACTATAGAACGCAACACTGGAAACTACAAAATTTCAAAAACATTGGCATACATGATACTTAAGCAGCACCAACCCAACAACACAGGAGTCACATGATTTCATCGTCTACCCGTCCTCATCATGGGTAGACGTTGTTTTTGATAAGGACCTGTTGTGCAAGAAAGGTATAAAATACCGACAATATGAAAGTTAAGACACATGTGCAACATCTGGATATCTTTATTGTAGACGTTTCGCCATCCAGTGGCTTTATCAATACAGATTCGAGGACATAATAGGAAGACAGTAGAACTATATACAAAAGATGAGGTAATCAGTCCCTCGGCCTTGGAGTTAGTGTTCACAGCATCGTGGTGGAGGAGAATCTGGAGCAAAGGCAAGAAGACTGGCGTTTATATAGGCGTCAGTGGAAGGGACGGGCAGCAGACGAGGGCAGTCACTGGTAGGCGGGATTCCCCAGTGGAAGTAGGTCCTTCCCAAAGAGATGGGTTAGTTGCAGCAACCGTGAAGAAGGTCTTGTAGATGTCCTCTGAACCAAGATTCCATGATGTTGCAGTGTCTGACAAGTTGTGCAAGAAAGGTATAAAATACCGACAATATGAAAGTTAAGACACATGTGCAACATCTGGATATCTTTATTGTAGACGTTTCGCCATCCAGTGGCTTTATCAATACAGATTCGAGGACATAATAGGAAGACAGTAGAACTATATACAAAAGATGAGGTAATCAGAGGACATCTACAAGACCTTCTTCACGGCTGCTGCAACTAACCCATCTCTTTGGGAAGGACCTACTTCCACTGGGGAATCCCGCCTACCAGTGACTGCCCTCGTCTGCTGCCCGTCCCTTCCACTGACGCCTATATAAACGCCAGTCTTCTTGCCTTTGCTCCAGATTCTCCTCCACCACGATGCTGTGAACACTAACTCCAAGGCCGAGGGACTGATTACCTCATCTTTTGTATATAGTTCTACTGTCTTCCTATTATGTCCTCGAATCTGTATTGATAAAGCCACTGGATGGCGAAACGTCTACAATAAAGATATCCAGATGTTGCACATGTGTCTTAACTTTCATATTGTCGGTATTTTATACCTTTCTTGCACAACTTGTCAGACACTGCAACATCATGGAATCTTGGTTCAGAGGACATCTACAAGACCTTCTTCACGGCTGCTGCAACTAACCCATCTCTTTGGGAAGGACCTACTTCCACTGGGGAATCCCGCCTACCAGTGACTGCCCTCGTCTGCTGCCCGTCCCTTCCACTGACGCCTATATAAACGCCAGTCTTCTTGCCTTTGCTCCAGATTCTCCTCCACCACGATGCTGTGAACACTAACTCCAAGGCCGAGGGACTGATTACCTCATCTTTTGTATATAGTTCTACTGTCTTCCTATTATGTCCTCGAATCTGTATTGATAAAGCCACTGGATGGCGAAACGTCTACAATAAAGATATCCAGATGTTGCACATGTGTCTTAACTTTCATAAGGACCTGCCTCGCATGGGCCAGTAGGCCTTCTGCAGTGTTCCTCCATTCCTATGTTCTTTTGTTCTTATGACATTCCTCAGGTCACGTGCGTCACTCACACCTCACTCTCCGCCTATATATATAATGTCTTTCTACCTCTGTACGTTAGAAGTGATCAAGGTCCCAGGACCGAAACGTTTTCTAATAAATATGTCATAGTGTTTGCTTATGTGTCTTTCTAAACCAACTTGTCGGTATTTATTACCAAGGTTTTACCATATATATATATATATATATATATATATATATATATATATATATATATATATATATATATATATATATATATATATATATATATATAATAGATAGATAGATAGATAAATAGAGAGATAGACAGATAGATATACATACACACATATAGTTTCTTCTTCTTTTTTCTTATTAGTTCTTGTTTTCTTTATTTCCTCTATTCTCCATGGGGAAGTGGAAAAGAATTTTTCCTCCATAAGCCATGCATGTCGTATGAGGCGACTAAAATGCCGGGAGCGATGGGCTAGTAACCCTTTCTTCAGTAGAAAATACTAAAAAAGAGAAGAAAAACTTTATAAAACTGGGATGTTTGAATGTGCGTAGATGTAGTGCGGATGATAAGAAAAAGATGATAGCTAATGTTATGAATGAAAGGAAGTTGGATGTCCTGGCTCAAAGCGAAACAAAGCTGAAGGGGGTAGGCGAGTTTCAGTGGGGAGAAATAAATGGGATTAAATCTGGAGTATCTGAGAGAGTTAAAGCTAACGAAGGGGTAGAAATGATTTTGAAGGATCAGTTATGGAAGGAGAAGAGGGAATATAAATGTATGAATTCAAGGATTATGTGGATTAAAATAAAGGTCGGATGCAAAAAGTGGGTCATAATAAGCGTGTATGCACCTGGAGAAGAGAGGAGTGTAGAGAAGAGAGAGAGATTTTTGGGAGATGTTAAGCGAGTGTGCAATAACTTTTGAACCAAGTGAAAGAGTAATTGTGGTAGGGGGCATAAATGGTAAAGAAGGAGAAACATATAAAGAGAGTGTGGTAGGTAAGTTTGAGGTGCCAGGTGTGAATGATAATGGGGGCTCTTTGATTGAGCTGTGTATAGAAAGGGGTTTGGTTATAGGAAATACATATTTTAAGAGAAAGAAGATAAGTATGACGTAGGGCGTAATGACAGTAGTTCGTTGGACTACGTATTGGTAGATAAAAGACTCTTAGGTAGATTTTAAGATATACATGTTTATAGAGGGGCCACAGATATATCAGATCACTTTTTAGTTGTAGCTACAGTGAGAGTAAAAGGTAGATGGGATACAAGAAAGATGGAAGCAACAGCTAAGAGAGAGGTGAGAGCTTACAAGCTAAAGGAGGAGGCAGTTAGGGTAAGATATAAACAACTATTGGAGGATAGATGGGCTAGTGAGAGTAGAGGCAATGGGGCTGAAGATGTATGGGGTAGGTTTAAGAATGTAGTGTTAGAATGTTCAGCAGAAGTTTGTGATTACAGGAAAATAGGCGTGGTAGGGAAGAAAAAAGATTGGTGGAATAAAAGAGAAAAAGTTAAAATATGGGAGGTTTTTACAAAGTAGAAGTGATGTAAGGAGAGAGGAGTATATGGAGAGAGAAAGAAAGGTTAAGAGAGTGATGAAGCAATGTAAAATGAGAGCAAATGAGAGAGGGGGTGAGAAGTTATCAAAAAATTTTGTTGAAAATAAGAAAAAGTTTTGGAGTAAGATTAATAAGTTGACGAAACCTAGGGCACGAATGGATTTAATAATTAAAAATAGGAAAGTTATTAAATGGAGAGTTAGAGGTATCGGGAAGATGGAGAGACTATTTTGAGGAATTGTTAAATGTTGATGAAGATAGGGAAGCTGTGATTTCGTGTATAGGGCAAGGAAGAATAACATCTTGTCGGAGTGAGGAGGAGCCAGTTGTGAGTGTGGGGGGAAGTTTGTGAGGCAGTAGGTAAAATGAAAGGAGGTAAGCTAACTGGGATTTATGTGATAAAGTAGAAATGTTAAAAGCAGGTGGGGATATAGCTTTGGAGTGCTTGGTGCTTTTATTTAGTAAATGAATGGAAGAAAGTAAGGTACCTAGGGGCTGGCAGAGAGTATGCATAGTTTGTTTGTATAAAGGCAAAGGGGACAACAGAGAGTGCAGAAATTGTATGGGAATAAGTCTGTTGAGTATACCGGGTAAAGTGTATAGTAAAGTTATTATTGAAAGAATTAACAGTAAGATAGAGAGAAGGATAGTAGATGAACAAGGAGGCTTTAGGAAGGGTAGGGGGTGTGTAGACCAAGTGTTTGCAGTGAAACATATAGGTGAACAGTATTTAGATATAAATAAAGAGGTTATTGTGGCATTTATGGATTTGGAAAAGGCATATGACAGGGTGGATAAGGGGGCAATGTGGCAGATGTTGCAAATGTATGGAATAGGAGGTAGGTTATTGAAAGCAGTGATGAGTTTTTACGAAGATAGTGAGGCTCAGGTTAGAATATGTAGGAGAGAGAGAGAGAGAGAGAGAGAGAGGAGAGAAGAGAGAGAGAGAGAGAGAAGAGAAAGAGAGAGAATGTTTCCCAGTAAAAGTAGGCCTTGGACAAGGATGTGTGATGTCACCATGGTTTTTCAATATATTTATAGATGGGGTTGTAAGAGAAGTGAATGCTCGGGTGTTTTTTAGTAACACATCGGCCGTTTCCCATCAAGGTAGGGTAGCCCAAAAATAAAAAACTTTCACTATCATTCATTCCATCACTGTCTTGCCATAGGCACGCTTACACTATAGCTATAAAACTGCAACATTAACACCCCTTCTTCAGAGTACAGATACTGTACTTCCCATCTCCAGGACTCAAGTCCGGCGTGCTGGTTTCCCTGAATCTCTTCATAAATGTTACCTTGCTCACACCCGAACAGCACATCAAGTCCTGAAAACCATTTGTTCCCATTCGCTCCTGTCTAACACACTCGTGCATACTTGCTGGAAGTCCAAGCCCGTCACACACAAAACCTCATTTACTCCCTCCATCGAACCTTTCCTAGACCGACCTCTACCCCACCTTCCCTCCACTACAGATTTATACACTAATTTCCAAACTATGAATTCTCTGCATTATATTCACACCACACATTGCCCTCAGAAACGACATCTCAACTGCCTCCAGCCTTCTCCTTGTTGCAACATTCACCACCCATCCTTCACACCCATATAAGAGCGATGGTATAACTATACTCTCATACATTCCCCTCTTTGATTCCATGGACCAAGTTCTTTATCTCCACAGACTTCTCAGTGCACCACTCACCTTTTTCTCTTCGTCAATTCTATGATTCACCTCATCTTTCATAGACCCATCTGCTGACACGTCCACTCCTAAATATCTGAATACATTCACCTCCTCCATACTCTCTCCCTCCAACCTGATATCCAATCTTTCGTTAGCTATATTAATATACACCTGGAAAATCGTAGAGGGATTAGTACCAAACTTGCACACAAAAATCACTCCCTATGAAAGTAAAAGACTCGGCAGGAGATGCAACATTCCCCCATTGAAAAGCAGGGGTGCCACGAGTACAATGAGACAGCACAATAAGTGTCCGGGGCCCAAGTCTGTTCAACTGCATCCCAGCATAAAGGGAATTACTAATATACCCCTGGCTGTCTTCAAGGAGGCACTGGACAGGCATGTAAAGTCAGTACCTGACCAGCCGGGCTGTGGTTTGTACGTCAGTTTGCGTGGGGCCAGCAGTAAAAAGCCTGGTTGATCAGACTCTGATCCACCACGAGTCCTGGTCTCAGACCGAGCCGCGGGAGCGTTGACCCCCGAAACCCTCTCCATGTAACCTCCAGATAATCACCTTACTTTTTCCTTTATTAACTTTCAATTTTCTTCTTTTACACACCCTACCAAACTCATCCACCAGCCTCTGCAACTTCTCTTCAGAATCTACCAAAAACATAGTGTCATCAGCAAAAAGCAACAGTAACAACTTTCACTTTTTGTTAGATTCTTTATCTTTTAACCCCAAACCTCTTGCCAACACCCTCACATTCACTTCTCTTACAACCCCATCTATATATTGAACAACCACGGTGACATCACACATCCTTGTGTAAGGCCTAATTTCACTGGGAAATAATCTCCCTCTCTCCTAAATACTCTAACTTGAGCCTCAATATCCTCGTAAAAGCCTTTCACTGCTTTCAATAACGTACCTCATATTCCATACATTTATAACATCTGCCACATTGCCCCCCTATCCACCCCATCATACGCCTTTTACAAATCTATAAATGCCACCAAAACCTCTTTATCTAAATACTGTTCACCTATACGTTTCACTGTAAACACTAGGTCTACACACCCCCTACCCTTCCTAAAGCCTCCTTGTTCATCTGCTATCCTACTCTTAATTCTATCAATAATAACTCTACCATACACTTTACCAGGTATACTCAACAGACTTATTCCCCTACAATTTTTGCAATCTCTTTTGTCCCTTTTGCCTTTATACAAAGGAACTTTGCATGCTCTCTGCCAGTCCCTAGGTACCTTACCTTCTTCCATATATTTATTAAATAAAAGCACCATCCACTCCAAAACTGTATCCCCTCCTACTTTTAACATTTCTATCCATGAAACATGTGTATTATGTGTCGGAACTAATTTGTAATGTGTCATGTAGATGACCAAGACCCGTGCCAGGAAACACTTGCTCAGTTTCCTGACGAATAAAATGACAATGTGTCTTAGTGGCGACCTGTCTTTCTGAGTTTGTTACTACCTAAATATTTTAGGTGTCTGCATTGAGTTCCAGCTCCTGGGCTTTTCGATAGTGTTGAAATGCAGCTCCTTTGCGTCTTGAAGATTTTGATGTGAAGTTACCTAAGCGTCTTACATGCGTTAAGGCACACTGGCCCTGGGTTGTGTGATACACAGGAACGAAGGGACACAGAGCACTGTTATTATGGGGAATACCTCAGTCTCTGGGATCGACCAGCGACCGAAACAAGTCTAGTGATTGTCAGGTAATCAATTTATTTATTATATTTATTATAAATTTATTATAAATTTGTGCACACATACAGAGGTACAAAAAAATACAGATAAGAGCAGTATGCCAAAGCCACTTATACTATGCATAGCATTACGGGCTGGCTTAAAATTAACTTAAGATTAATTAAGCAATGATGAAGTCAGTGATAAAACATTAATGTAAACAGATTACTATAAAGCACAAGTGAGTATTACAAAGACAGGTCATATGAAGGATTCTGTTAGGTAGTGTATTTAAAAAAATAATAAAGTTAGATTGGGTTTTAGGTTTAACATTTATTGTGATATAATTGTGAGAAACATTTAAGATATACAATTTATAAGGTTCAGTTATTCAGTTATTTATTTGGTTTTGGGTGAGTAAGTGGATCTTTGAGTAGAGACTTGAATTTATAAACAGGAAGTGTTTCTTTTATATTTACAGGTAATGAATTCCAGATTTTAGGGCCTTTTATGTGCATTGAGTTTTTGCATAGTGTGAGATGAACACGAGGAACATCAAAGAGTGATCTGTGCCTTGTGTTATGGTCATGTGTTCTGTTGAGGTTGGCAAGGAGATGTTTGAGGGGAGGGTTAATATCAGAGTTAAGTGTTCTATGTATGTAATAGGTGCAGTAATAAGTATGGATGTTTTGTATGGTGAGTAGGTTTAGTGTATTGAATATTGGTGGAGTGTGCTGCCTGTAGTGAGAATTTGTTATCATTCTAACTGCAGCCTTTTGTTGGGTAATTAGTGGTCTGAGATGGTTAACTGTTGTTGAGCCCCATGCACAAATTCCATAGGTGAGATAGGGGTAAATAAGAGAGTGATATAGGGCCAGGAGGGCTGACTGTGGAACATAGTACCGTATCTTCGATAGTATGCCTACAGTCTTGGAAATTTTCTTAGAAATTTGTTGTATATGTGTATGAAATTTGAGTCTATTATCAAGGTGGATTCCTAAGAATTTTCCCTCTGTTAGCTTTGTGATAGGTGATCCGTTTATCATTATGTTAAGAGGGACATCTGTAGCTCTGTTACCAAACTGAATGATCATTATATTTTATAATTATAATTATTATAATCATAGAAGAGCGGTAAACCCATAGGATTTTGCAGCACATGTGGGGGGTGGCAGGTATTCAGGCTTCAGGGAATCGGAGCACAGATCCAATTCCCTAGATCAAGAGCCCCTCCCTTGTCTCTCCTAATTCAATCTTCAACTCCCCAACTAGTTTTTCACACGTACGAGGCAACGAGGCTTGATGGCAAGGGCACGATCAGGGTTATGTTGGGCGTGAACCGGTTATTGGGTATTGAGTTGAATCATCAAGCCAGTGAACCGTTGGGATAACTGGATAATAGATACAACTATGAGCTACATACGTTCAGCCACAGAACATTGTAGACTAGACTGGTATCATTGTTGTTAGTTCATTTGTTATTTGACCGGTTTCCTCGTTTCGTTTGAGTCAGTCTTTCGGAAGTCTGAAAAATTATATTATTGGCTGGGTGTCTTGATTGTTGACTGGTTATTTATTTAGTTAGGTTGATATTAAAAGTGGTTAAATGGTTGATTGAACATTTGACTGGTTGTTGAAATGACTAGCTAGTTGTTTAAATTATTGGATGTGTATATAGCTGATCAGGATTCTAACAGAGGCTGAATCTCAAACTACAGGCATTGATAAATTACCCTTTGTAGTTATTCAACAATGCAGTCATGTTTATCTGCAATGGGCATCTTGTAACTTTTTTATGACAATTTTAAGCTTAATTTCCAAAATAAATATTGGTCCCTATCAATTCAGATAACAATTTTTGAAATTGCCACCGAAAATTGTATAAGGACACTTAAACACGAGGTTCCAGCTGTTGTTACGCTGTAATAACAGCAACTGAAAAATGCCTGGTTTTCATTATAACGTTGTGTTAGCCAAAAATCACTGTTTTAGGGCTTGTTTTCTCCTTTCAGGGGCAAAACGCTTATTTTGGCTTCATACTGTGAAAAAAGTAAAAGAATGTAGGTTTTTGGACTGCGATTTTTTAAATCAGCTCCAAAAGTTGTATAGTCATGTCTGCTTATACAACTTTTACTCTTCAAGATCTGCCACAGCAGTAACCTCAACATTGGTGATTGTGTGCTGCAGGTCAGTGAAATTTTCACATTCCTCCACTCTTTCCCAAAGTTAGTATGATATATGACAACCTTCATGTAAAATTTGATCGAAACTGGAAATGGTCAGGTGGGGACCCCTGGTCCACTTGACCCTATGACGACCCATTCGCCAAACAGCAATTATGGTCATAAGAGTGGAGAACAGCACAGCATCTGGCAAGGAATCAAGGAGACCAAAAACAACCCTAAATGTGAACCTTCAACAAATCCTATACAAAAGACCTAAAACTCTCTTATTACTGAAAATGAGTTCAGCGATTCCAATTCCCCCGACTACAACAGTGCATAGATGCCAGAACAACTGTAGGTCGAGTTGAACTCGGGACCAGAGATATAGTGTCTCCACGACACACAACCTCTGGAAACGTCAAATATCACTAAGTCTAAATAATGTTCTGCGAACAGAGTTGCAGAGAGTTACGAGAAGTATGTCCCGGGTCACCAACAGAGATATTACCAAAAACAGAGTCTAAAAGGACACCAAATGACAAAGCAGAGAGGCTAGGTGTGTTTCCTCTATCAACAGCAGCCACAGAGTGTGAGGCAGGTCCAGCAGCCACAGAGAGAGTGTGAGGCAGGTCCAGCAGCTACAAAGAGAGTGTGAGGCAGGTCCAGCAGCCACAGAGAGAGAGTGAGGCAGGCCCAGCAGCAACAACTTCAGGCGTGTCACATGACTTGTACCAGCTTCACCCTGGTGCCAAGTGTTAAACAAGCGAATGGGTGGTTTGCAAGTGCTGGCAGCTAATCAAAACTCTCCAAGAGTGAGCACAATGAGAGGTGTATCCTTTTCATAGGTCGCAACAATGTGCAACATCACACTAGAACGACGGAAGGACCTCAGTAAACGTGTAACGTTTGACCTTCTGCACCTTCCAGTCACAAGTAGATTTTAATAAACTTAATAAGCTTGCAATTTACATGTTAATGACTGAAATTTTCAGACAAGTTGTAAAGTGTAGTAAATCAGGAATATTATTATTACAATTAAAACTAAGCGCTAAATCGACAACGGTCGTACAGTGCTGTGAGTGGAGAACAGCCGATAAATTAGGAATGTAAAACAAATAGCAGAGCCTCTTTACTAGCTCACGTTTTGCCCTCAGTAAGGTTTCGTCAGATCTTCATATATTTGACTTGATGGAATCCTATTTAGAGATAAACATTTAATGAGTGAATGTTTTATTAGTTCAACGTTTCGCCCACAAGTGAGATTTTATCAAGCAGAAGTGATAAAGAGAGAGGAGTGATACAGAGGAACGCTGCCTCACATAACACTGACTTAATTGCGTGTGTTTACCTTCCTAAACCTAGGGAAGAACTTAGTAAACTACTATTACAACCCAGGGACAATAAGACCTGTTATCCTGGGTGTAAAGGGGAGCAAGGAGGAGAACAAACACAGCTGAATTTATTTCAAAGTAATTTTCCTTCACCAAGAACAATACTGATTATTTACATATATGTACACTATATACAGTTGGAAATGTATGTGTACAACACGGTTTAGGCAAGGCCAAGACACAGCATGGAGACAGAATGGACAACCGTGCTCAACCAGCTCTAGTATGAAAATGACAAGGGTAGACAGCTGGGTGGTGACCACAACACCTCTACAATTGCCTGATCCACCTTCTCATTGGCTGAACCTGGGTACTGATCAAACGATGAGGCCGCATCATTAGACCCTAGTACTGGTTTGCTGGTTGGGGAGATAGCCTTTCAATAAGGGTGTGTACATGCGCTGAATAAAGGTTGCGTACTCTTTGCATGCCACACCCCCACCCCGAGAGGGCTCAGGAATAGGCTCTCACCTCCCACTGGTAACCGTGCCACCATGGCACAATATCATTAGACCACCTTTCCTCTCAACCATCCAACTCTTAGGTAGAAATCAACTTTACTCATGACAAAGCCAAACTAAACTCAGAGCAAGGCAGCAGACAGTAGGTCCAAGATACCTGTGGATGGAAGCAGGACATCCCTTACTAAAAAAAATCTCACTACATATATAAAGGGGGGGGGAAGAGCTAGAATCCGGTTACCACAGGTCCCTAACACATCCTAACCTAATACATATAAAATCTAAACTCTTAACAATGAGTCTGCCAACTTGTTTTCTTTGTCGGCAATATGTATGATTTTAAGAGAATAGGGCTGCAGCCGTAGACTCCACCTCATGAGCCTCGTATTGTAGTTCTTCATAGCTTGGAGATACACCAAAGGATTGTGGTCACTGTAAACGGTGACCAACTGTGAAGTCTGGCCCACGTAAACAAAGTGCTCCAAGGCCAGTACCAGCACGAGGGCTTCTTTTTCAATGGTAAAGTAAGCCCTCTGGTGCGGCTGGTACTTGGCTGAAAAGTAGGCTATAGGCTGCAACCCTTTGTAATGGCTTGCAACAGCTGCCTAACCCCAGATTTGGAGAAGTCTGGAGACAAAAGAATGGGTGCAGTACACTTTAATCTTTTTGCTTTCGTAAAAGCATTTTGACATTCTGGGGACCAATTGAAGGAAACTTATTGGTAAGAGAGGTAAGAGGGGCTACAATATCTGAATTTTTTTACAGAATCTTCTATAAAATCCTATCATGCCTAGGAAACGTTGAAGAGATTTCCTATCATGTAGAACTGGATAGTCTTTAATGGCAAGAACTTACTTCATGGCTCAGAAAATTACCAGTAGCTTAGATAAATGAACAGTTAAGCAGGAACTCTGAAAGGTCTCAAAGAGAGCCTTAAGCCTAAACAGGTGTTGATCCCAAGTATCAGACACCACCTCTATGTCATCTAGGTAAGCTGTCGTGCCTTCAAGTCCTTTAATAGCCTGATGGATAAGTTTCTGGAATGAAGGAAAATTTTTCATTCCAAAGGGTGTAACTGTATATTGATAATGATCTCCTGGAATTACAAAGGCAGAGATTTCCTTCGCCTTATCCATCAAAGGTAAGGAGATCTAACTTGGACACAAAAGTAGCCTTACCCACAAAGTCGATTACGTCATCCAGATGAGGAAGAGGGTAATTGTGACCTCGTTCACCTTACGGTAGCCTGTATACATTCGAAAACCTCCATCAGCTTTTTTAACAAGGATGCACGGTGAAGCCCATGGATTAGATGACTCCTCCACTAACCCATGCTCTAACAGAAATTCTATCTCCTTCTGAAGTAGCTTTTGTTTTTCAGGACTAGCTCTGTAGGGAGAGAGTTCAATAGGTTTAGAGTTTTCCACATCTACGTCATGATAACCTAATATACATTTTTTTGGGTGTTGCGACCCCTGAATGGGTCACAATGTATATATTGTATATTACCTTTACATATAATTTTACATTGCTTATATTTGCGATAATAGCTAAATCGTAAATATATTGCTTTATATTATTATTTGACTTAGTTACTTTTGTTAGGTAGGATATAACATTTATATTATTCAGTGCTCATAGTTCGTCTTGATTGTTTAACTACTGTAATTATTGCTCATTGCTCGTTACTCTGCCGGCTTCTCGGTGTTGCTGGGCAGCAACTGTCCACGGAGTGATCATGTGATAGAGGGGGGGGGGGTGATCACACCTCACCTGGAGTAGTCAGTCTGGGCTAGACTCTCTCGGTGGTTAGACGTATTCCTGACAAGACGTGCCTAACTCGTCCTTATTGGCCCTTGTTGGAAGATCGTCTCTGTCACTTTATTGTTGTAGGTTCTGTGGAACTCTGTTCACAGAACATTGTCTAGACTTAGTGATTTTCGATGTTGTACTGAGGTTGTGTGTCGCATAGACACTCTGAGCAACTCAGGTCCTGAGCTGTAGCTTCTGACCTAATTTGTACTGGTATGTGTGTACTGTCACAGTCGGGGATTTTCTTATGCTGAATTTACATTCAGTAGTATGGCAGTTTTGTGACTTTTGTGGAGGATCTGCAGATGGTCCCTGCTTAGTGTCGTTATATTATCTCCTTGTTCCTGATTCTGTGTCGCAGTTGCTTGTTATATTGCTATTGGGCTTAACAGTCACTTTATTGTTCAAGCAAGCTGTTCTGATTGCCAGGTGGTCAAGAAGTTAGTCGAATTTATCAGTCACTGGTTCAAGTCTAGTCAAGTCGTGAGACATAGCGAACTACTTAGAGCACTTACACAGATACACAAACTTATTTGTATATTGTATTATTAAATGTTAATGTACCAGACGGTACTTAAGACATAAATATGTGATATGTGCCTTCAGCACAATAATACGGTACACGAGAGAAGTGATTATTATTATTTTGATTACTGTGGTTAATTTAATTTAATTTAATTTGATAATATACTCCTAGACATCTTTATTGTTAATAAACTTATTAAATTTTAATTTAATAAGTTGTAATCAGTTGTAATCCTGAAGCACTAATAATTCTTATTGAATTCTAATGGATAATTGGACCAGGATACTGACTGCTTGTTACGAAAACCAGTAACAGGCTGAATGCTAGAAGGGCAGTCCTTTCTAGTATTCACTGGAGATCTCTAAGCTTATTAGAAATTGCGTTTTTTGTAACAAATGGGGGCCTGTCTGGGATGCTCTTGATTCAAGGTGTTGGAGAAATTGTCCAGTTTGACACACTAGTAACTCTATGGTCAAACACTTTGAGTACTTTCCTAATCTGAAGACTTTGAGTTTTGTCTTGTACAACATACTAGGTGGATGTATGTACTTGACTGAATCTCTTGATCCAAGGAGATGAAAATACTGTTTATGAGTTCTAGCTCTAAGACAACCTACACTAAAGTTCCTATTAGGATTATAGTTTCCCATAATCACACTCTTGTAGTACATTTATTTTCGTGATGTATGTGTGAAGAGTTAATTGATACTCTGACTTTGTCTGAGTTGAGTACTTTAAAACTTCAGACGTGTTGGTGAGTAGCCAAATATCTCGATGTGACGTATAACAGGAATTACACCGCAGAAACTGTCAGAGTGTTAATTAAAGATATATTGTTTCCTGCTCATGCAGAGATGTCTGATTATGATTCAGATACAGAGAGCATAGTGTCTCTTTTAGAAAGTATGACTCTATTTGATGACGTAGAAGAGAAAGCAATTATGGCAGAAGTTAGCCTAGTGTAGCTCAGTTCTCGCTCACACTTTCCCTCCTAACTAACACAATGGTACAGAGTATAGCTGGTAGTATGACTCAGCCTCATACTAGTACCGTGTATGCTACACATGTATCTACTTATCCTAGACCAGATCTAGACTCCCTAGGGATGGCTGGACAAGGTGTCTGACCTAAGGACCGTCCAGACTCATTCGTTAGATTCCTTACTCCTCCATTACCCACTGGTCCTATCTCTCAGGAACAGTTTGAGAGGTTGGAACACCTCATAATGTTGCAGACTGCACAAATAGAGGCACAGAGAAAATTGAACGAAGAAGATTTCCAGAGAGAAAATGTTCGTCTGAGAAGACAACAGACTGATAGATCTGATAAAGTTGATAAACCTGTTAGTATAACACAGGACACATTTAATGTGCAGAAAGCTGCCTCAATGGTTCCTAAGTTTTTTGAGTGACTTA
Organism: Cherax quadricarinatus; assembly: GCF_026875155.1. Classification (NCBI taxonomy): domain Eukaryota; kingdom Metazoa; phylum Arthropoda; class Malacostraca; order Decapoda; family Parastacidae; genus Cherax; species Cherax quadricarinatus. The sequence goes on from NC_069405.1 coordinate 87,500,458, forward strand.
AACACCTATTTTGATGTGTTTGAGAACCAGGCACATGCTATGAACTGGCCGCGTAAGCACTAGGCTACCTTGTTGTACACAGCTTTGACAGGAAGAGCTCAAACTTGTACTGCTGCTTTACCATTTGCCAAGTACATTAGCTATGATGCTGTCAAGCAAACTATTCTAGAGACATATAACTTGTTACCTGTAAGTTATCAACGTGCATTTCGTATGTTACAAAGATGACAAGATCAAACTTGTGTAGAGTTTGCTCATGAGAAAAAAGTTGCATTTGAGAGATGGTGTAGAGCAGCTAAGAGTAATAACAATGACAGTCTTGTTCAGTTGTTACTACATGAAGAGTTTTACAACTGTATGTCTGCTGACATACAAGAATATCTGATCAATCATATGGCCTCGGATATTCTGGAAACTGCAGCATTAGCAGACAATTACAAGATTTCTCACAAGCTTGTACGTACTAAAACACAGAGAAACAAGGTAACTAAAAATTGTCCTAGAAGTTGGCAACCTAAATCAGCTGCTCATTGCCGACCTGTTGTACCTGCTACTGTAATTTCTCGTACCTTTACCAGGAAAACTCTCAATCCTGAATCTGTCACTGTGGTTAGACAGAAGTCTGATAACGAGAAGAAGAAAATTAAATGTACCTATTGTAACAGAAAAGAACATGCTAGAGAGTATTGCTATAAGTTAGAAAGAGATACGAGAAGGACTGCGGCTGGCGCACCCACACAAGCCGTATCCTCTTCCGTGCAACAAAGGCACCAAAATCCTAGTAATACCTCTGATCCTACTGTTTTAGATAATATTACTCAGGATAGATGACTAGCATCAGAAAGTGTATCTGACGAAAAGATTCGTTCAGCGATGAGTCCTTACTTATCGAGAGGTAAAGTAGGACTTGACAAATCACATCTAACTGAGGTAATTACTTTCAGAGACACTGGCAGTTATCTCACGTTATTAAGAGAAGATGTACTGCCCATAACTGATAATACCTATACCAAGATAGATGTATTGTTAGAAGCCTATGGAGGGGCTGTCATAAAAGTACCTCTGCACAAAGTTTACATTGAAACAAGCTATTATACTGGTTATATTTCAGTGGGTATATCCAGTGGTGTATTTCCCATCAGGTCAGTGGACTTGTTGATAGGGAACGATATCCTTCATGCTGGTATATGTAAAGAACCACTTGTGATTGATAATAATACTGATGATAATCATGCCATTGAAGCTTGTAGAGAGAAGCCTATTTTATTTCCTCTCAGTGCAATTACTAGAGCTATGTCAAAGATTCAACAACCATCCTTGTCTCCTATTGAGTTAGTGGATGACAATGATTTGGGCTTGAATATATTGTTTAGTGATGCTCTGCGCCCAGGATCATTAACACTGACTCCCCCCGGTCATCAACCTAGTCAGGACACAACTGATGTTAAATTTCTTACCATGATGATTTAATCAAGGATCAGTTTGTTGATCAGTCACTGGAAAGACTGAGAGATATAGCAGTTACTGAGACTGAAGCAAAGGATCTCGATAATTGTTACTATTATAGTAATGGTGTACTGATGGAGAATACATGTAAGTTGTCAGCTGATAGTGTTTCCACCACAGTCAAACATCTCGTAGTGTTACTAGTTACATTTCGTGAACAAGCCATTGATTTTGCTCACAATAGTCTCATTGGAGGACATTTGGGTGTCAAAAAGACACTCGGTAAACTGGCAAAACATTTTACTTGGCCTAAAATGAAGGAAACAGTAGCTGATCATGTGTGACGTTGCCATGTGTGTCAAGTGACAGACAAGCCAGCACACACACCTCCACCTACACCTCTCACTGAGCTTACTAGTAGCAAAATTCAGTTCATCTGGACTAGAGATTGTTCAGACTCGTTCAAAAGATTGAAACGTTTGCTCTCCTCTGCTCCTGTGTTGAGGAGTCCTAATTTCAATCTTCCTTTCTTTTTACATATAGATGTGAGTGGTTATGCAGTGGGTGCTGTGCTGCTCCAACAGTCAACATTCACTGAATTCTCCATCCTGTATGTTATTATTCAACTAAGCTCAAACGACACCAGAAAAATTATGCCACTATTGAGAAAGAGGCTCTAGCTCTTGTGGTGTCCTTAGAACATTTTGACGTGTATTTGGGCACTTCCCCATTTAAAATTAACGTTTTTTTCAGACCACAATCCACTCACTTACATAAACACTATGAAGAGTAAAAATGCTAGGATCATGAGGTGGGCTCTCAGAATCCAGCCTTACTCTATTAGTATACAACATATCAGTGGTCATTGTAATGTAATTGCTGACGCTCCGTCATGTCCTTAATTATCATTGTTACATTTAAATTAACGTAATTTTATGCCCAAATTCCTTTAGTTACTTGCTGCATCAAATTCAGTAAAGTAACGTAATCTCTCCGGCCCATGTTAATTATGTATACTCATGTATGTCTAATTAATCTATTTATATATTCACAGTAGTGGTGATATGTGTGTGTGAGGAGGAGACAGTTGGAGACAGAAGCTGAGTGTTGAGTGTGTAGTGTTATGTGGGCGATGTTACTGCATGGCAGAACACTCTCCTGCTGCAGAGTTGGAGAGTTGAAGGAGGAGGTCTTGCTTCTCCAGGAGGAGATTAGGAGACTGAAGGTCCACCTCAATGGGTCTGGGAGAGAGTGTGAGGTGGCTGGAGTTGTGGGGAATGAGGCTTCTAGCAGCGAGGTGCAGTCTGTCTCTCGCTGTGAGGAGGCTGTAGTTGGGGAGGCAGCAACGGCTACCAGCAGTGAGGTGCAGCCCAGCACCTGCTACAAGTGGCGAGTAGTTCACAGTAATGGAAGGCGCATCAGAGTAAGGAAAGTTAAGAGTGAAGATCTGAAGGTAGGAAATCGCTTCTCTGTTCTTCAGGATGAATGTATTTCAGTGGCCAGTGAAGGTAAGGGTACTACTGCCCCTGCTAATGGAGGTAAGCGCATTCTTGTGGTTGGTGACTCTCAGGTAAGATACATTGACCGTGCTTTTTGTAATAGGAATAAGAAGATGAGAGATAGAGTGTGCTTCCCTGGAGCTGGTGTTGGGGACATTGTCAACAGGCTGGATAATATCATGTCAGGTAATGGGAGCAAGCCCATTATCTGTCTCAGTGCTGGTGGAAATGATATTGGGAAGGGTAGGAGAGAAGAGCTGCTAGATAAGTACAGGTCAGCTATAGATTTCATTAAGTCTAAGGGAGGGATCCCAATCATATGTAGCATCTTGCCTAGAAGGGGAGTAGGAAATGAATGGTTGTCTAGGGCAATTGGTGTAAATTGCTGGCTAGACAGATACTGCAAGGAACTTGCAATCCCATTCATTGACAACTGGAACAACTTTTATGGCAAACATGATATGTATGCAAGGGATGGGGTACATCTCTCTGGGGCTGGGGTGGTAGCACTTGCAGACTCGATTGAGAAGGCCATTGGTGAAATGCCTATGATTTTAAACTGATGGAAGATAGAGGTATGGGTGTGTGTGGGAAACAAGCAGGTTGCAACACTTGGGTTGGAAACAGTAAATGTATAAAAGGCATTCAGCATGAAGTTATAAATAAAGACAATAGATCAGGTCAGCAAACAAAGGGGGACAGCAGAGGGCAGCAAGGGACTAGCTCCCTTAAGGTTTACTATACTAATAGCAGGAGTGTAAGAAATAAGATAGATGAGCTAAGATTAATTGCAAGTGCAGGAAACATAGATATTATTGCTATAACAGAGACCTGGCTCAATCTGAAAGATAGAGAGATGCCCTCTGAATGTCACATACAAGGCTATAAATTATTCCACACTGACAGGGTCAACAGGAAAGGTGGTGGAGTAGCGATGTATGTCAGAGACAATTTAAATTGTTGTGTTAGACAAGATATTAAATTAGAAGCGTCAGCCACTGAATCTGTTTGGTTACAGCTTCTCGAGGGCCGAGAAAAACTAATTTTGGGTGTGATTTACAGGGCCCCAAATCTTGATAGGGAGTGCAGTAAACTTCTATGGGATGAAATTCGTAAGGCATCTACATACGAAAATGTTGTGCTAATGGGAGATTTCAACTATAGACAGATTGACTGGAGCAATTTGACAGGAAATTTAGAGTCAGGTGACTTTCTTGATACGATCCAGGATTGTTTTTTAAAACAGTTTGTGACAGAGCCAACTAGGGGAAATAACCTCCTTGACTTGGTTCTTGCCAGTAGGGAAACACTAATTAATAATCTTGAGGTTAATGATGAGCTTGGGGAAAGTGATCACAAATCACTCAGTTTTAATATATCATGGAATTCCCCTAATAATGGCAATCAAGTCTCCGTCCCTGACTTTCGCTTGGCTGATTTCATAGGACTGAAAAATTACTTAGGTGGGCTGAACTGGAATGACCTGACTAAGGGTCAGGTAGGTGGTGATGGTTGCCGATATGATGCTTTCCAGGGCATAGTTCTAGCTGCTCAGTCAAATTATGTTCCAAATAGGGAAATCAGATCAAACAAAAATGATCCTAAATGGATGAACAATAGATTAAAATATCTGATTGGTCAAAAGAGAGGCATATTTAGGCAAATCAAAAGAGGAGAGGGGCAATTAAGAAATCGATATATTCAGTTAAAGAGAGAAATAAAAAAGGGAATTAGAAAGCAAAAAGAGATTATGAGGTTAAAGTTGCAAGAGAATCGAAGACTAACCCAAAAGGATTCTTTCAGGTATACAGAAGTAAGATCAGGGACAAGATAGGCCCACTCAAAAGTTCCTCGGGTCAGCTCACTGACAGTGATAAGGAAATGTGTAGAATTTTTAACACATACTTCCTCTCAGTTTTTACACAGGAGGATACCAGCGATATTCCAGTAATGATAAATTATGTAGAACAGGACGATAATAAACTGTGCACTATTAGGGTCACAAGTGACATGGTCCTTAGGCAAATAGATAAATTAAAACCTAACAAATCCCCAGGCCCTGATGAACTGTATGCAAGGGTTCTAAAGGAATGTAAAGAGGAGCTTAGCACACCTTTGGCTAATCTTTTCAACATATCACTACAAACTGGCATGGTGCCAGATAAGTGGAAAATGGCAAATGTGATACCTATTTTCAAAACAGGTGACAGGTCCTTAGCTTCGAACTATAGACCAATAAGCCTAACCTCCATAGTGGGAAAATTTATGGAATCAATAATTGCCGAGGCAGTTCGTAGCCACCTTGAAAAGCATAAATTAATCAACGAATCTCAGCATGGTTTTACAAAGGGGCGTTCCTGCCTTACGAATTTATTAACTTTTTTCACTAAGGTATTTGAGGAGGTAGATCATGGTAATGAATATGATATTGTGTATATGGACTTCAGTAAGGCTTTTGACAGGGTCCCACATCAGAGACTATTGAGGAAAATTAAAGCACATGGAATAGGAGGAGAAATTTTTTCCTGGATAGAGGCATGGTTGACAAATAGGCAGCAGAGAGTTTGCATAAATGGGGAGAAATCAGAGTGGGGAAGTGTCACGAGCGGTGTTCCACAGGGGTCAGTGTTGGGCCCCCTGCTGTTCACAATCTACATAAACGACATAGATGAGGGCATAAAGAGCGACATCGGCAAGTTTGCCGATGACACCAAAATAGGCCGTCGAATTCATTCTGACGAGGACATTCGAGCACTCCAGGAAGATTTGAATAGACTGATGCAGTGGTCGGAGAAGTGGCAGATGCAGTTTAATATAGACAAATGCAAAGTTCTAAATGTTGGACAGGACAATAACCATGCCACATATAAACTAAATAATGTAGATCTTAATATTACGGATTGCGAAAAAGATTTAGGAGTTCTGGTTAGCAGTAATCTGAAACCAAGACAACAGTGCATAAGTGTTCGCAATAAAGCTAATAGAATCCTTGGCTTCATATCAAGAAGCATAAATAATAGGAGTCCTCAGGTTGTTCTTCAACTCTATACATCCTTGGTTAGGCCTCATTTAGATTATGCTGCACAGTTTTGGTCACCTTATTACAGAATGGATATAAATTCTCTGGAAAATGTACAAAGGAGGATGACAAAGTTGATCCCATGTATCAGAAACCTTCCCTATGAGGATAGACTAAGGGCCCTGAATCTGCACTCTCTAGAAAGACGTAGAATTAGGGGGGATATGATTGAGGTGTATAAATGGAAGACAGGAATAAATAAAGGGGATGTAAATAGTGTGCTGAAAATATCTAGCCTAGACAGGACTCGCAGCAATGGTTTTAAGTTGGAAAAATTCAGATTCAGGAAGGATATAGGAAAGTACTGGTTTGGTAATAGAGTTGTGGATGAGTGGAACAAACTCCCAAGTACCGTTATAGAGGCCAGAACGTTGTGTAGCTTTAAAAATAGGTTGGATAAATACATGAGTGGATGTGGGTGGGTGTGAGTTAGACCTGATACCTTGTGCTACCAGGTCGGTTGCCGTGTTCCTCCCTTAAGTCAATGTGACCTGACCTGACTAGGTTGGGTGCATTGGCTTAAGCCGGTAGGAGACTTGGACCTGCCTCGCATGGGCCAGTAGGCCTTCTGCAGTGTTCCTTCGTTCTTATGTTCTTATGTTCTTATATGCAGATGTCCATACTACCTTGCATTCCACTACCACTACTTAAGAGTGGAATGCCATCTCCTGTCTATCGCACAAGATTGTTATTCATGTCATGCTTGTCTATGCTATCCTGTCTACACTGATGTACATAACCATGAGTATGCAGAGATACAATACTGTGTACTGCCCTAGTACCAGGGGCATAGCTTATAGTGATATAGATACTGTAAAATGTAAAGTGCTTGGCACAAGAGTGACTCTGGATTTCGATATTAAATTGTATTATTAAAGTGACATGAGTAATCAGTAATAATGTGAAAAACATTAACACAACTCCTAGTGCGACCGTTTGTCGTGTTGGGGGGATGTTGTGACCCCTGAATGGGTCACAATGTATATATTGTATATTGACTTTTCATATAATTTTATATTGCTTATATTTGCGATAATAGCTAAATCGTAAATATATTGCTTTATATTATTATTTGACTTAGTTACTTTTGTTAGGTAGGATGTAACATTTATATTATTCAGTGCTCATAGTTCGTCTTGATTGTCTAACTACTGTAATTATCGCTCATTGCTCGTTACTCTGCCGGCTTCTCGGTGTTGCTGGGCAGCAACTATCCACGGAGTGATCACGTGATAGAGGGGGGGTGATCACACCTTGCCTGGAGTAGTCAGTCTGGGCTAGACTCTCTTGGTGGTTAGACGTATTCCTGACAAGATGTGCCTAACTCTCCCGTATTGGTCCTTGTTGGAAGATCGTCTCTGTCACTTTATTGTTGTAGGTTCTGTGGAACTCTGTTCACAGAACATTGTCTAGACTTAGTGATTTTCGATGTTGTACTGAGGTTGTGTGTCGCATAGACACTCTGAGCAACTCAGGTCCTGAGCTGTAGCTTCTGACCTAATTTGTACTGGTATGTGTGTACTGTCACAGTCGGGGATTTTCTTATGCTGAACTTAGATTCAGTAGTATGGGAGTTTTGTGACTTTTGTGGAGGATCTGCAGATGGTCCCTACTTAGTGTCGTTATATTATCTCCTTGTTCCTGATTCTGTGTCGCAGTTGCTTGTTATATTTCTATTGGGCTTGACAGTCACTTTATTGTTCAAGCAAGCTGTTCTGATTGCCAGGTGGTCAAGAAGTTAGTCGATGTGAGGACTTTGTCAGTCACTGGTTCAAGTCTAGTCGAGTCGTGAGACATAGTGAATTACTTAGAGCACTGTACTCTGACATTCACTTATCCAAGAGAAGAAATGCCAGCTGCTCTAAGCTACATCAATCACCAGCCAAGAGCTATATCAGCTTGGGGAAACCGATGGCAAGTAACATTTGTACCTGAGAAAGCACAGATGATGATGGTCTCTAGGCACCATGATGGTAATGCCGGTGCGGTTGTAAGTATGAATGGGAGGGTGTTGGTACCTGGGGAAGAAGTTGATATCCTTGGGGTGAAATCTGACTCCAAACTGACCATGAAGAACCACGTTGTAAATACTTCAAACAAGGAAGCCAGGAAGCTTACAGCACTTCGCCGTATCTTATATCTGCTTGACAGTAGAGGTTGCAAGATTCTGTATGAGGCACAAGTATGCTCACACCTCGAGTATGCTCCAATTTATTGGTTTGCCTGCCCCCCCCTCTCATCTGCGACTGCTTGACAGAGTACAGAACAGAGCAAGACGTCTCATCTCTCGCCTGGACCCATCCTGGATAAATCTGTCATTTCAGCAGAGCCTTCAACACAGGAGGGATGTGGGTGGCCTTACTGTTATGTACAAGGCCAACATTGTCAAAGTACCACACTTAGATCCACTTCGAGGACAGCAAGAAGCAAGCTTCTATACCACAAGACGGGCAGAAAACAGCAACTTCATTCTGGCTGTACCCTTCTCCAGAACATCACTTCATCTGAGATCATTTATCCTCAGCATGACTCCAGTCTGGAACACATTCGTACAGCATTATGATGTCAACAAGATAAAGTCAGTTGATGAAATGAAAATGCTGGCCCACAGATGGCTCCAACTTCATCCTGTTCCCTACTTGTATGTCTCATAACAATAAAAATGCTTTCAAATGAGCTGATGTAGGTAACAGCTCTTAGCTTGTCAATAAAGTTAGGAATCCTTAACTTGTAAATAGCTTGTCAATAAAGCTAGGGATCCTTAACCTAACCTTGTCAAACCCTGTGTAAAAAAATCATTCTTATACGTATAAGACGGAAGACTTTGGAGAAGATATGCAGATTCATTTCATATACCTGGGCAGATTATTGGTTTACTGATCAGATGTACGATGAAAATGACTTCAAGAACTTATCCGAGATATTGAAACCAAACAAAAAAGCACTGAACAAATTGAAAAAATCACTGGAAGCAGGAGCCGTCCACACTCGATATACCAAGAAGTAGTCACTGTGCTGAAAATGCAATCAGAGTTATGCAGGAACTGTGTGGTGCCTGAAGAAACAAAAAGAAACTGCATCTTCGGTTTATTCTAAACAATAAGTAGTAATATATGTACAAACATGACAACAATGTTACTGTAAGCAATATACTACATTCAAGTTATTTGTTTTTGTTACTCATTTTTTTCATTTAGGGGCGACATTTTCCAAAAAGATATTAAAAATGAAAGGTCATTTCTTTGCTTTTAGGCAAAAGTTCATCTGATTAAGGTACAGCAATATTACATTGTAAAAAGAAGTCATAACTTTAATATATATATATATATATATATATATAATATATATATATATATATATATATATATATATATATATATATATATATATATGAACAATGCAAGGAATTCGCAGAGATCAGTGTTTGTGTATATTTCGCATGCTCTCGCGAATTCCTTGCATTGTTCAAATCTCTAGTAAGGCTGATGCATGCAGGGGATGAGATGAAAAGCTGTAAGCCTTCTCCCTGAAAGCTGGCTGCCTTGGATCAAACGTGTAGCGCATGCTACACGCCAAGGTATTGGTCCAGTGTGGGTAGATTGGTAAAGCACTGCGTACCTTGTCCTAAGGTTCGTAGGTTCGAGTCTCCTTCAGCCAGAGATCAGTGTTTGTGTATATTTCGCATGCTCTCGCGAATTCCTTGCATTGTTCAAATCTCTAGTAAGGCTGATGCATGCAGGGGATGAGATGAAAAGCTGTAAGCCTTCTCCCTGAAAGCTGGCTGCCTTGGATCAAACGTGTAGCGCATGCTACACGCCAAGGTATTGGTCCAGTGTGGGTAGATTGGTAAAGCACTGCGTACCTTGTCCTAAGGTTCGTAGGTTCGAGTCTCCTTCAGCCAGAGATCAGTGTTTGTGTATATTTCGCATGCTCTCGCGAATTCCTTGCATTGTTCAAATCTCTAGTAAGGCTGATGCATGCAGGGGATGAGATGAAAAGCTGTAAGCCTTCTCCCTGAAAGCTGGCTGCCTTGGATCAAACGTGTAGCACATGCTACACGCCAAGGTATTGGTCCAGTGTGGATAGATTGGTAAAGCACTGCGTACCTTGTCCTAAGGTTCGTAGGTTCGAGTCTCCTTCAGCC
>NC_069405.1:87515625-87575478 GCF_026875155.1 Cherax quadricarinatus
GGAGTGTGAGCAAAGTAACATTTATGAAGGGGTTCAGGGAAACCGGCAGGCCGGACTTGAGTCCTGGAGATGGAAGTACAGTGCCTGCACTCTGAAGGAGGGGTGTTAATGTTGCAGTTTAAAAACTGTAGTGTAAAGCACCCTTCTGGCAAGACAGTGATGGAGTGAATGATGGTGAAAGTTTTTCTTTTTCGGCCACCCTGCCTTGGTGGGAATCGGCCCGTGTGTTAATAAAATAATTTATAATATATATATATATATATATATATATATATATATATATATATATATATATATATATATATATATATATGCAATAAGATCACAGTAAACAGGTGATTCAGAATATGCAAAACAACCACTCTGAAAGAATAGAGAAATTCCAAGCGCTTTCGTGAAAGCCCTTGGAATTTCTCTATTCTTTCAGAGTGGTTGTTTTGCATATATATATATATATATATATATATATATATATATAATATATTTGTGTGGTGGTGTGTTTGTGTAGTGTGTGTGTGTGTTGTGTGTGTGTGTGTGGGTGTGTGTGTTGTGTGTGTGTGTTGTGGTGCGCGCGCGCGCGCGTGTGTGTGTGTGTGTGTGTGTGTGTGTGTGTGTGTGTGTGTGTGTGTGTGTGTGTGTGTGTGTGTGTGTGTGTGTGTGTGTGTGTGTGGTGTGTGGTGTCGTGCCGAATAGCAGAACTTGCGATCTTGGCTTAAATAGCAACGCTCATCTTGCCATATAGAACAAGTGAAAATTTGTGTATGCAATAATTTCGCCAAAATCATTCTGAACCTAACGAAAAAAATATATTTCACTGTGTTTGTTTAGTATTAAATTATTGTAAACAAATCTAAAATATATTTAGTTGGGTTAGGCTAAAATAAATTGTTCTTGTTATAATAAGGTTAGGTAAGTTTTTTAAGATTCTTTTGGTGCCAAATTAAAAATTTTTGCACTAACATTAATGGAAAAATATATATCTTTAAACATATAAGAGAAAATTTCAGAAAGGACTTAATTTTAAATGAGTTCTTGCTAATTGACCAGTTTTACATATTCGGCACGACATTATATATGCATATATATGCATATATATGCATATAAATATATATATATATTTTATATTATATATATATATATATATATATATATATATATATATATATAATATATATATATAGTGGACCCTCAACCAACGGCATTAATGGAAATAGAATTAATCCGTGCCTGACACCCCAAAGTCTGATTTTTTTTTTTATATGAAATATACATTTCTTTATATGGAAAGAAATGGGACATGCAAAATAAACAATAATTAAATGCCACTTACCTTTATTGTGGAGTTGTTGATGAGTGATGTGCCAGCAGCAAGGGAGATTCAGGATTGTCTGTTGCTTGGAAGGAGAATCCCCTTCCAGAAGGACTTCAGGTACCAAGTTCTTTGGTGGGGTTATCTCCCTTCTTGGTTTTTTAATGTCACTAGGACCAGCTTGAGAATCACTGGACCACCCTCTACCACCATCACAACCAGTACCACCCTCTACCTCCATCACTACCACCCTCTACCACCATCACTACCACCCTCTACCACCATCACAACCAGTACCACCCTCTACCGCCATCACTACCACCCTCTACCACCACCACTTTCGTATTTTTCTACAAAGTTTTTCTTGAATTCTAACGTGTTTCCCACATCCATTACCAAAGGGCTGGCTCTAGAAGCTTTGGTGGCTTATTTAGCAGTTACAAGGTCTAGAAACAGTGGAATAATCCAAAATATATGGGAGGCGCATGTGGAAACCGACCGCAACAGCTTGTAAACAATGGCACACTGAGTCTTGGAGTGGCTGGGGACATGTTCCGGACGAACGTCGTTGGTTAAGTTTTTCGCCGTTGGTTAAGGCATTTTTTCTACGTCAAAAAGCGTCGTTAGATGATATTGCCGTTACTTAATGCCGCCGTTAGTTGAGGGTCGACTGTATATATATATATATATATATATAATATAATATATAATATATATATATATATATATATATATAATATATATATATATATATATTAATATATACATACATATATATAGTCGTGCCGAATAGGCAGAACTTGCGATCTTGGCTTAAATAGCAACGCTCATCTTGCCATATAGGACAAGTGAAAATTTGTGTATGCAATAATTTCGCCAAAATCATTCTGAACCTAACGAAAAAAATATGTTTCACTGTGTTTGTTTAGTATTAAATTACTGTAAACAAATCTAAAATATATTTAGTTGGGTTAGGCTAAAATAAATTGCGCTTGTTATAATAAGGTTAGGTAAGTTTTCCAAGTTCCTTTTGGTGCAAAATTATAAATTTTTACATCAACATTAATGAAAAAAATATATCTTTAAAAGGTATAAGAGAAAATTTTAGAAAGGACTTAATTTTAAATGAGTTCTTGCTAATTGACCAGTTTTACATATTCGGCACGACATATATATATATATATATATATATATATATATATATATATATATATATATAATATATATACAGCGGACCCTCATCAGTCCAATACACAGCAGAAAGAGGTAAGTTTGAGGTAATCAGTCCCTCAGCCTGGAATCGATGTGTTCAGTCTATCACTCTTGTAAGAAGTACAGCATAGAGCCAGAGAGGTGGCTTACATACTGTAGTCAGGTGAGTGGAAGCAGGAGGAGGCGGGATCACAGTGGAACCATCCACTAGAGTAAGTAGGACTTTGTCCTAAGGTTGGACAAGTATTGAAAGCTTCTTTGTATCAAGATCCCATGATGTTGCAGTGTCTGACAGATGTGATAAATGGTTTGAAAACCGAAAAGATGAAGACTGAGACACTTATGCCACATATGGGAATCTTTATTGAGGAAAGGTTTCGTCACACAGTGGCTTCATCAGTCCAATACAAAGCAGAAAGGGGTAAAACGCTGCAACATCATGGGATCTTGATACAAGGAATTCTTCAACACTTGTCCAATCTTTGGACGAAGACCTACTTACACTAGTGGATGGTTCCACTGTGATCCCGCCTCCTCCTGCTTCCACTCACCTGACTACAGTATATAAGACACTTCTCCGGTCAAATGCTGTACTTTCTACAAGAGTGATGGACTGAACACAACGGCTCAAGGCTGAGAGACTGATTACCTCAAACACTAGTTCACAGAGAGCATCTAAAGATCAGTACAAATGGTTGCACGAGGCTGCTCGGCAAGTCTTTTAATCTTAATATGTATTACTTGCTCCAGCGGGGCTATAAAAAACGACCATTATTGGCGATGTGTACTACATGGACGACCTTGATGGGTGTAGGTGGTGGGTTCCACGAATATTGTATACACGTGACTGTTCCATCACCTCGTGTGTAGGTGGTGGGTTCCACGAGTATTGTATACACGTGACTGTTCCATCACCTCGTGTATAGGTGGTGGGTCCCACGAGTATTGTATACACGTGACTGCTCCATCACCTCGTATTAGTGCCAAATTACATTTCTTCTGTGTATGGAATAGGCCATCCTGAGATAATTCCCAAGAAACAGTAACTCCAGCTCTGCTGAAATGAAACCTTTGCAGATCTCGCAGCTGATGAACTTTTAATGGAATACTTGACGATATTCTCATTGTCCTACCTAAACTTTCCAGCTCAGGTGAACATATTTTAAGACTATGCGACACCCTGTATTATGGAATATGACAGGGAAAACAACTTATGTTCCCACTGTGTAACTATCAATAGAATAGGGTAGCAGCACATTGCTGATGTATCCAATTACGGCAAATTAAAAAAAAAAATCTTTATTTCTACAAGTACATGTACAAGGTATACAGTCCTAGCTGACATCAATGACATACTACTATACATGTATAAGGTATACAGTCCTAGCTGACATCAATGACATACTACTATACATGTACAAGGTATACAGTCCTAGCTGACATCAATGACATACTACTATATAGAAAGCCCCTTGTTATGCAGAGCATTTCGGGTAAATTAAGTCAATTTTATCCCCAGTGCGCTAACACCCAGGTACCTATTTTACTGCTAGTTGGACAGGGACAGCAGGTGTCTTAAGGAAACATGTCCTAATATTTTCACCCTTACCGGGGCTCGAACCATGGACCTCAATGAGTGATCTGAATGCGCTAGCAACCGAACTACGGGACGAGTATAAACAGCAAATAAGAACAGGTATCTGTGTTTGAATGTAATAAACAGGAAGCCAGAGGAATCTCAGATGCACTGATCAACAGTTCCACTGAGTCACGAATTAGACACCTGTACAACACTTGGGTATTTTTATTCTGGATACGTTTCGCCAACTAGTAGCTTCCTCAGTCTAATACAGAGAAGAATGTTGAAGAGCAGGAGTTTGAGGTAATCAGTCCCTCAGCCTAGAGTTGATGTGATCAGTCCATCAATCTTGATGGGCTGATCACATTAATCTTGATGGGCTGATCACATTAATCTTGATGAGCTGATCACATCGGTCTTGATGGACTGATTACATTAATCTTGATGGGCTGATCACATTAATCTTGATGGGCTGGTCACATTAATCTTGATGGGCTGGTCACATCGGTCTTGATGGACTGATTACATTAATCTTGATGGGCTGATCACATTAATCTTGATGGGCTGGTCACATTAATCTTGATGAGCTGATCATATTAATCTTGATGGACTGATCACATTAATCTTGATGGGCTGGTCACATTAATCTTGATGGACTGATCACATTAATCTTGATGGGCTGGTCACATTAATCTTGATGAGCTGATCGTATTAATCTTGATGGACTGATCACATTAATCTTGATGGGCTGGTCACATTAATCTTGATGAGCTGATCACATCAATCTTGATGGACTGATCACATTAATCTTGATGGGCTGATCACATCAATCTTGGACTGATCACATCAATCTTTATGGACTGGTCACATTAATCTTGATGTGGAAAATACTGTATACATTTTCCGGAAATACTGTAATTTATAGGTAAATAGATGCCCTATATTGTATTTTTAAAAGAAGTATGATATCGAAAATGGGAAACCTGCGGCTGGGGGAGTCAGTCGCCATCTTGGTTTTGAATTTTGAACAAACGTTGGTGTAATGGGAAGAATTTTTCGTGCTCTAGAGGTTAAAATTGTGTTGACACCTCTCAAATAGGAGGCGAAATTGGTGGATGTGCATTCCTGCATAACTTGAGATATCAGACGACTGGACAAGACAGCTCCAGGAACCTCAGATAAGCTCTCTAGATTTGTGTGTAATTCTGGCCCGATTATTTTATAGATTTAGTTAAAGTGAGGTTTTCTGAGTATGATACACATTAATCTCCATCAAATTGGTGAGTGATATTAAGATATATTTTCCTTCTGTTATGTAATTGTTTTATTATTTATATATATATATTATTTTATAATATATATATATATATATATATATATATATATATATATATAACCCTTTATTATTTTAGTATCAGTCCATAAATTTATATATTTACCAGTATTCCTGGTGTATGTATATTTCATTTAATTAATAGGTCCAGAGGGAATTGTGGTTATGACAGTGGTAGGTATCAAGGGGGGCATTTTTTTCACCTAGGTGTCCCAATTCCTACTTTTTCTATGTAACTCTGATAAAAATATTTAAATTTTTGTTTTCATTTACTGTTATGTACATAATGAGTTACATTCAGATAAATGAAATTTTCCACAATTTTAAATTTGCCGTTGGCCCTTTTTGAACCGGAGGAAATTTAGTAAAGTCTTTAAATTTGGGTTAATTACTTAAAATTTATTGGTAAAATGACAGAAGGAGGTGGATGTTAAGTTCACAAATTTTTTTATTGGTAGGGGATTATAATTATTACAATATTAATTTTGTAAGTAAAAGTTGGTAAGTTTATTTTAAATTTTTTTTTATAATTTTAATTTTTTTAAGAAATTTCTGGCCAAGATTTATTAGTGTATGCGTAATGTAAGCCAGGTGTTGCTAATTATTTTAATGTGTATAATATTAATTTTATTTTAATGTTAGTGATTATAATTATTACAATATTATTTGAAAAAGACAATTTGGCCAAGATTTTTTTAATGTAGGTAATTGATAGGAAAGTGTTGCTAATTAATGTGTATATATTAATTTTGTTTTTCCCAAATTTGGCAAGGATTTATATTAATTTGTATTTTAATTTTGATAAGCCGGGGTGGCTAAGGCTTGTTTAATGTACTTTAAATTTTATATAAATTTTTTCATGTGTAATTGTAACAAGTGTAGCTAACATTTTTAATGTGTTTTTAAAAAATTTTTTACAATTTTTTACTTATAATTCAAAGCTAAATAGCTAGAATTTTTTTTAAAGGTAAGTTGTACTTTTTCCTTTTATAAAGTGCAAAATTTTACTACATAATCAGTGTTATTAAGTTGTTTTTAATACATTGCATCATGGCTAAAAATGAAAGGAAATTAATGTAGAAGACAAAAACAGGAGTAAGAGCAAAGAAAGCTCATGAAAGCTAGAAATGGTCATGTAATCAAGGCATTTTAAAAAATGTTTGGAATTTTTGAATCAAAAAAACTGTGAATCTGATGATTTAAAAATTTTTATTTGATGCTTTAGGGAATAGATATGATTCATCAAATTTTATTTCAAAAAATTGAAGGAAGATTTTTTAGTAAACTGTGTTGATGAGATGAAGTGATCTATGATTAATCATATTTGAATTAGAAGAAAAGTTCTTTTTTAAAAGTAGGCCTTTAATAAATTAAAAAAGTGTAAACCCGGGAGTTATCGTCGTCCAAAAAATAATGTCTTTTCCAAAATCCAGAAAAATATGTTTACCCTGTTTAATCCGGGGAAAACTGGGAGGAATTTTGGTCAGTTTTTAAAGCAGTGTGCTGAAAGGAGTGACCTAGTTGTGTAACTAAATTATTTTACCTAAAAGGAAGGTAAGAGGAGTGTACTACTATACAAGCCTTCCCAAAAGTGATGCTTTTACAAGGAAAAAGTTGATTGTTTAGGTCCAGGTAAAATGAACAAAGTGGTTGGATCAGGAATATCTTGTAGTTTAAAATCTCCAGATCTCCTTACAAGGTTTACAGCGTTTAGGTTAAAGGAGAGCACTCTCAAAACTTTAAGTAATAAATATAAAATTTAAGGAATCAGACTGGTTATTTGGGGCCCTAGTACAGAATAAATTGAGCTGTTAAAAAACTTGAATGACTGTCGAAAAAAGATCCAAGGGTTTTTTTGGCTGGAAGAAATAAACTAGGGGTTTCAAGAATTAATTTTTTTCATTGCGCCACCAAAATAATCATTTTAAAAATGCAACACCCTAAAAATCTGAATATCTGTCAAATTTTACAAAAGGGAAAAAAAATTTTCCAATAGTAATAATCAAAATTCATTTCCTAAAAGAGTTGCATGATGATATCAAGTAGCAGGGAAACAAAAAAAAATGATTCTCCACAAGGTAAAAAAAGGAAATTTAAATTCCCTCCTAAGAGTAGCCGTTAATAGGAACCCGTCAAGAAAAAGGTTGTCTTTTCTGCAAGGGTACTCATTTTTTTAAGAATTTCAATGATACAATTCATGGAATGATAAAATTGAAAAATTGGGGGAACTTGAAAATGTATCAGATGTTCAGGTAATCACAATGTAAAGGATTGTTATGCCAAATTAAACTTCTGTTATCAATGTCACAAAGGAAGACACCATATAGTCATGTGTAAGGGTCTATATGATAATGTTGATAATAATGATAATGTTGACAATCCTGACACAACAGTAGCTAATGTAAAAATTGCTGCTAATGTTAATAATGATGGTTTTGCTGAAGTAGCCTTACCTGTGTTACAGGTAAAAATTGATGATAAAAGGCATAAATCTAAAAGTGTAAATGCATTATTGGACCAGGGATCCCAGCGTACCTTCATAAAACGTAAATGTCTTGATGGTATGAAAGTACAGATGGGAGATCCCACAACTTTAAAATTGTAAAGTAAAAGGACACAAGTGCAACTAATGTGACATTTATTGTGGCAACGTTTCGCTCTCCAGGAGCTTTATCAAGCCATTACAAACAATACATGGACACAGAGGGTATATAAAGGCTCAGAGTGAGGTGAATACTAGTGAGGTACCATTTCGATGTTCACTAGTGGTAGTAGTAGTAGTAGTAGTAGTAGTGACAAAAGTAATACAATATGGTAGAGCAATTAATTCGTACATGAGTAAAAGGATATGAAAGCTATTACTTGGGTAACATAAAAATAGGTTGGACAAATATAAACTGGAATGAGGCAGCTTGTTTCAGTGTTCACTCTCTGTGCCTTGTGTAGTATAACAGGAGAGACTATGTGATGGCAGGGTTTACTGTTTTCAGGAGGATTCTTGCTAAGACTTCGGAGATGGTGAAGCTGCCGTTGTTTTGTTTAATTGTATTCGAAACAGCGATCAGTGCTGATTCAAGGCACTTGCGTGTGCGGAAATTAGTTTCTTTTATCACTAATTGGGCGTCTCTGAATTTCATAAGATGATTGGTGGAATTTCGGTGTTGTACACAGGCGTTATTTAAGTTGTCGTTCCTACATGCGTATATGTGTTCATTGAGGCGGGTGTCGAGGTTTCTTGCTGTTTCACCTACGTAGATCTTGTCACGACAAGATCTACGTAGGTGAAACAGCAAGAAACCTCGACACCGCCTCAATGAACACATATACGCATGTAGGAACGACAACTTAAATAACGCTGTGTACAACACCGAAATTCCACCAATCATCTTATGAAATTCAGAGACGCCCAATTAGTGATAAAGAGAAACTAATTTCCGCACACGCAAGTGCCTTGAATCAGCACTGATCGCTGTTTCGAATACAATTAAACAAAACAACGGCAGCTTCACCATCTCCGAAGTCTTAGCAAGAATCCTCCTGAAAACAGTTAAACCTGCCATCACATAGTCTCTCCTGTTATACTACACAAAGCACAGAGAGTGAACACTGAAACAAGCTGCCTCATTCCAGTTTATATTTGTCCAACCTATTTTTATGTTACCCAAGTAATAGCTTTTATATCCTTTTACTCATGTACGAATTAATTGCTCTACCATATTGTATTACTTTTGTCACTACTACTACTACTACTACTACTACCACTAGTGAACATCGAAATGGTACCTCACTAGTATTCACCTCACTCTGAGCCTTTATATACCCTCTGTGTCCATGTATTGTTTGTAATGGCTTGATAAAGCTCCTGGAGAGCGAAACGTTGCCACAATAAATGTCACATTAGTTGCACTTGTGTCCTTTTACTTTACATATTGTCGGTAATTCTACCAACTTTATTACAACTTTAAAATTATCTGGTTTTCTCTCGGATAAAAGGGCTCAATTGTATGACACTGTTTATGTAACTGTCAGGTTGGGCAATGAGAAAAAACGTGTTAATGCAGTAATTGTAGATAGACTTCCAGAGAAAATATCTACAGTAGGGCTTAGTAAAGCTACAGAAAGACTTTCACATAATGTAAATTTAGCACCTTCTGGTGTAAGTGATGATTCTGTAGGCCCAATAAATATTTTGATAAGTAGTGACTATTATGCCTCCTTTGTAAAGGGTATGGTAAAGAAATGTGGTGTCACCCTTTTAAAGACTGCAGGAGGCCATGTAATGTATGGTAGGATTCCTCGTAATAATAATTCATGACTAGAGGAAACTACAAATACCATAACTGTGTGTCTTGCTCATGAAATCGTACCCCAGTATAATTCTTCCATAGAGGATGGTGTTGAGCCAGTGCATAAATTGTGGGAATTAGACAGCATTGGAATAAATGTAAATGAAGAAAGTCCAGACGATTCTTTTACTCAGGAGCAATACCTGAGAGATGTAAAATTTGAATCTGGACAATACTGGGTACGACTTCCGTGGAGACTGAACCATCCAGAATTGCCCACTAATTACAGAATGGCATATGGACAATTAAAGGCTCAGCTCCGCGAACTGAGTAAGACACCAGAATTGTTAACTGCCTATAATATAATTGCTGAGCAGTTAATTAATAAATTTATAGAAGAGGTACCTCCTGAGCAAGCCAAAATTTATGGTCACTATTTGCCACATCACGGAGTGAAGAAGGATTCTAAGACCACTCCTTTGAGGATTATGTTTAATTGTAGTGCCAGGAGTAACAAAAATGTACCTAGTTTAAATGACTGTTTGATGACAGGTCCGTCATTGACGGAAAAATTAGGAGATATCTTATTAAATTTCAGAGTAAAGAATTATGTCTTTTCGGCTGACATAAGTAAAGCTTTCCTAAGAGTGGGTTTACAAGAGGCTGACCGGGATTGTACCCGCTTCTTATGGCCTGAGAATCCTATTGACCCACTTAGCCCTCTGAAAACCTTTCGCTTTAGGAGCGTATTATTTGGTGCTACATCCAGTCCGTTCCTACTTCAAGCGACGATAAATGCACACCTTAAATGTACGGGAAGTCCATTGAGTAAAGTAATGAGCAAACAATTTTATGTGGACAATTTCCTGGGTGTGACGTCAACTGAAGAGGAATTGTTAATGACTTATGGA
This sequence comes from Cherax quadricarinatus, assembly GCF_026875155.1. Taxonomy (NCBI): domain Eukaryota; kingdom Metazoa; phylum Arthropoda; class Malacostraca; order Decapoda; family Parastacidae; genus Cherax; species Cherax quadricarinatus. The sequence goes on from NC_069405.1 coordinate 87,526,256, forward strand.
GAGGCTAATAAAATAATGCAAAGTGCAAATATGCCTCTAAGAGAATGGAATAGTAATTCGTCCAAATTAAAGGACAAAATAAGTAAAGATTTCCCTGGAGATGAAGTGCCAAAATGTAGTAATGTATTGGGTTTAACTTGGGATACTGATAGAGATTTGTTAATGTTAAAACCTAATAATTACAGTATGCCCAACAAATTAACTAAGTTTTGCTTGCTGAAGTTTCCAAATGTTTTGATCCACTAGGTTTAGTGTCACCCCTTACTATAAGAGGGAAATTATTAATTCAGGAAGCATGGAAACTGAAATGTGCTTGGGATGAGATTCTACCTGAGGAATTCATTAACAGGTGGGATGAATTAATTGGTGATTATGAGAAAATTCCAATGTTGGAGTTCCCGTGCCAGGTGGCCAATCCAAATGGGAAAAATGTACTCCACATTTTTTGTGATGCTTCAAAATTGGCATATGGAGCAGTTGCTTACCTTCAATGTAATAGCGTTATTTCTCTTGTTATGTCTAAAGCTAAATCATGTACCTTGCCTCAGTTGGAATTAACAGCCATTTATGTAGGTGTCAAATTAGCTAATTATATTAGAAATAAGTTGCAGGAGATAAATATTAGCGACACTGTAATTTGGTCTGATAATGAGGTATCCTTACAATGGATTCGTAATGGAAACAGTAAAATTGTGTACGTACAAAACAGAGTCGCTGAAATTAATCAGGTGCAAGAGAAGTATAATAGTTTGGGTCAGCATATGTTAACATTTAATCATATACCTGGTGAGGAGAATCTGGCTGATTTCTTGTCTCGAGGTTTACCTTATGCTAAATTTGTAAATGCTGTATCATGGTTTAAAGGACCGAGCTGGTTGGTAAATAAAGCAAATTGGCCTGTACAAAAGGCGTATATTGCTCCTGTTGAAATTACTGTGACCACTGCTACAGTTGTTTATCCTTCCTTAGCCATTGATATAAATAGGTATTCTTCTTTACCCAGACTAATCAATGTAACTAAGTTGGTGGTTAAATTTCTAAACAAGATGAATATTTCATTTAAGTTTTCACATCCTCTTGAATATTGGATAAAGAGGGTACAGGAGGAAATCTATGGAAATGAGATTAAATTGATGCTGGAAAGAAAAATTGTGAAAGGTTCCATAATAGAGAAATTGGGGCTGTATTTAGAGAACAATGTAATTAGGTGCAGAGGGAGGTTACAAAATGCTGAACTGGGTGATTATGCTAAACACCCTATCTTACTGCCCAAAACTTATCATCTAACAAATTTAATTATTCTAAATACCCATAAAAATGTAATGCGTGGTGGGGTACAAGATAACTTAAATTGTATTAGGGAATCTTTCTGGATTCCACAAGGACGGCAAAGTGTAAAAAGGGTGATTAAATCTTGTGTAATATGTCGCCATGTGGATGCGAGATCCTATCTGTACCCAGGTTCTCCACCATTGTCAAATGAGCAATTTGAGTCGTTTAGCAACGAACTCCGGCCAGCCGCAGTGTGAAAAATACTGTATATATTTTCCGGAAATACGGTAATTTATAGGTAAATAGATGCCCTATATTGTATTTTTAAAAGAAGTATGATATCGAAAATGGGAAACCTGCGGCTGGGGGAGTCAGTCGCCATCTTGGTTTTGAATTTTGTACAAGCGTTGGTGTAATGGGAAGAATTTTTCGTGCTCTAGAGGTTAAAATTGTGTTGACACCTCTCAAATAGGAGGCAAAATTGGTGGATGTGCATTCCTGCATAACTTGAGATATCAGACGACTGGACAAGACAGCTCCAGGAACCTCAGATAAGCTCTCTTAGATTTGTGTGTAATTCTGGCCAGCATTATTTTCATAGATTTAGTTAAAGTGAGGTTTTCTGAGTATGATACACATTAATCTCCAGTCAAATTGGTGAGTGATATTAAGATATATTTTCCTTCTGTTATGTAATTGTGTGTATATATATATATATATATATATATATATATTATATATTATATATTATATATATAATATATATATAACCATTTATTATTTTAGTATACAGTCCATAAATTTATATATTTACCAGTATTCCTGGTGTATGTATATTTCATTTAATTAATAGGTCCAGAGCAACTTGTGGATATGACAGTGGTAGGTATCGAAGGGAGACATTTTTTGCGACCTAGGTGTCCCAAATTCCTACTTGTCTATGTAACATTGATAAATAATAATTATCTTTATCATTTACTGTTATGTACATAATGAGTTACATTCAGATAAATGAAATTTTCCACACTTGATGAGCTGATCACATTAATCTTGATGGGCTGGTCACATCAATCTTGATGGGCTGGTCACATCAATCTTGATGGGCTGGTCACATCAATCTTGATGGGCTGGTCACATCAATCTTGATGGACTGGTCACATCAATCTTGATGGACTGATCACATCAATCTTGATGGACTGATCACATCACATCTTAATGTGATCTGATACGATCAATCTTGATGGACTGATCACATCAGCTCATCAATATTAATGTGATCAGTCCATAAAGATTAATGTGATCAATCTTGATGGACTGGTCACATTAATCTTGATGAGCTGCTCACATTAATCTTGATGAGCTGATCACATTAATCTTGATGAGCTGATCACATTAATCTTGATGAGCTGATCACATTAATCTTGATGAGCTGATCACATTAATCTTGATGAGCTGATCACATTAATCATGAGCTGATCACATTAATCTTGATGAGCTGATCACATTAATCTTGATGAGCTGCTCACATTAATCTTGATGAGCTGATCACATTAATCTGATGAGCTGCTCACATTAATCATGATGAGCTGATCACATTAATCATGATGAGCTGATCACATTAATCTTGATGAGCTGTCACATTAATCTTGATGAGCTGATCACATTAATCTTGATGAGCTGATCACATTAATCTTGATGAGCTGATCACATTAATCATGATGAGCTGATCACATTAATCTTGATGAGCTGATCACATTAATCATGATGAGCTGATCACATTAATCTTGAGCTGATCACATTAATCTTGATGAGCTGATCACATTAATCTTGATGAGCTGATCACATTAATCTTGAGGAGCTGATCACATTAATCTTGATGAGCTGATCACATTAATCTTGATGAGCTGATCACATTAATCTTGGACTGATCACATCAATCTTGATGAGCTGATCACATTAAGCTTGATGGATTGATCACAATCTTGATGGATTGATCGCATTAAGCTTGGTGGATTGATCACATTAATCTTGATGGATTGATCACATTAAGCTTGATGGATTGATCACATTAAGCTTGATGGATTGATCACATTAATCTTGATGGACTGATCACATCAATCTTGATGGACTGATCACATCAATCTTGATGGACTGATCACATCAATCTTGATGGACTGATGACATCGATTCCAGGCTGAGGGACTGATTACCTCAAATTCCTTCTGATCTTCAATCATTCTCTGTATTGGATTGAGGAAGCAACTGGTTGGCGAAACGTTTTCACTATAAATATTCAAAAATTAAGTCTTTTCTAATTCGTCATCCTGTCGGATCTCTGAACCATTTATCTAAACTCCACTGACTGGTTCACCATACGATAAATTAACAACCACCTCAGGAGAAATTCACCTTTGTTTTTCCCCTGACAAACAAAATAACATCTAGTTAGCCTATGAAGGTCAACCATACCTTCGCAGTTTATCTATAGATGGCGCAGGCTACGTGAAGACCGCGTCATCGCATTCTTGACCGCCCAGAGTTGCGCAACCTGTACTTGCAACACTCACAACTGATAAACCAACCCATACCCGGCCCCACCAGGCAGTAAGACTGAAGACTTGATAATCATCTCACATCGCTGTGTCAGACACAACCAGGCTATTTCTTTTTGAGGTTCTTGTGATTAAATTCATGTTTTTTTTTTTATTATAGGATTTAGAAATATATTGTATGGGTTATCTAAGGTTAAATATACATAACGCACATTTTATATGCCATAATAACTGTGTTCTCAATAACACTATGAAAAATATGGACCTACAATCTGAACAGACTTAAAAACTAATCTATCGTAACTTGAAATAAAGATGAGTATTTGTAAATTTACAGGAGTTAAAAAAAATATTAAGAATCGAAAGAGAAAGTTAACGTAAAAATTTAAGATCGGTTGAATAAATACATCCACATCCTTGATGAAAGTGTCATAATACTGCAACCCACAACACAGTTCAACCGGTTATCAGCTGACAAAGATCCGTAAGAGGAGACAATTATTTCCTAGTGAAAAACTCTACGAACGATTTTAAGACACATATCTACATATTAAAAAAAAGTTTGTATACATATTTTTCACAGCATAAATACGAAAACTTCACACCTCAAGTTACCACACGTGAGGTAAACAACAGGGTAAGGGTACCCGGGGGTTCATTTTGGTGCCGCTGCTGCTGCTGCTGCCGCCACCTTGAGAAGCCAAGGTCGGCGCTGACGGTATGTCAGCCTTGGGTGACCACACGTGTGACTCCTCCATAAATTGTAACTTAAAAGTTTATGTTCTTGTCCAGAGAACTCTCGCTCAGTTTTCTCTTACTTCATTAGATCTGCCATATTAACATGAAACTGCAGCAATAAGCCCGTTAGGGTCAAATAGTGCCCAGAAACACGAGAGAAACAAGTTCGATTGAAGGCTCCATTTGCTCAGATCAAGAACATTTTACTGGCATCCCCTTGAATGACGTCAAAGCATAAATGAGGAGCATGAAGGCACATCAAGTGCTGAAGTACCGAGATACGAAGTTCAACAGGATGACTCAGTGTGAACGATGGAGTCGTTCCAGATCATGGACCTAATTCTTCTCCAGGCTGAGGGACTCACCACCTCAAATATTGTTTTTTCTCCAAGGCTGATGGACTGATTACATCATCTTTATTTCATTTCTACTAAATATTCAACTGTTGCACATGTTTGTAGATGAATGGTTCAAAGAACCGACTCCCGGAACTCTCTCCAGGTAAACTCCAGGTATGCGACCCACACCAGTCGACTAACACCCAGGTACCTATTTTACTGATAGGTGAACAAGGACAGGAGGTATCTTTAGGAAACACGTCCTAATGTTTTCCAGCCTTACCGGGGATCGACCCCCGAGCCTCAGAGTGCGAGCTGAATGCGTTAGGGATCGAGCTATAGGACACCCTTAAAAATAATTATAGTTTACTCTCTGAGGGAGACTTAGGGTGCCTCCCCACCCTGTTAGGTTAGGTTTTTGGTTTAGGCTTGAGACTCTCATAACTCAGTTGTCGTGTACTTTGGGCACAGATAGTGCATCATTAGATTATTTAAGAGACATTAGAGTTGCTCAGTAATTGACCATACCCCAGGATGAGACCCACAACGATCGACTAACACTCAGGCACCTTTTTACAGGGGCAGTGGGTGTGAGGAGACTCACCCATATGTCTCGACCTGCCCAGGATTGTATACATGCATATTACACAAGTAATACTGTTGACACCTCCCTCGACGCTATCAACTTGCCCTTTCTGCTCTTAACTATAATACCAATATTGTCATCCACTCTTCTGACAAAGGTAGTTCGGTGGTTGTCCTTGACGAGGATTACCTCCGCAAAGCTGAATAAAGTCTTGCTCTCTGACTCACCTACCTACACTTCTCTCGTTTCCAACCTCTTGTTGATCACATCATGAGAACTTTCAACATTAAACTTCGGACTCTCCGATATCTGTCCTCAGTTCTTAAACTCTCTGACTTCTAACGCCATTATTATCACCGGTGCTGAGTGGCCCACACGGGCCTTCATCAGATTTTCTATAACGACTGGTTGGCTAATAGGGTTTAAAACCTATCGACTACACGAAGGTATTTAAAGCTGCTTGTAATCTGTTCATCACTCACGAATACTTTAATCCATAAATTAATTCATACTATAATCCATAAATTAAGGAGTATTGTTGCATTCAGGGGCGAACGTTAAACCCGTAGGGGTCATACAAACCCTGGGGTCATAAGAGGCTTTCCAGGTTTGATACAAGGGAGCACCGATGTCCATTCACTGGTATCAAAGCCCCTCAGTGGGTATATTTAGCCTGAACTCTATCCAACATTATATACACTCGAGTACATACACTTTATGTTATACATTATTTAATGTGTATTATGTTATACATACATTGTGTATTGTTATACATATACTGTGTATTGTTATACATATACTGTGTATTGTTATACACTGTGTATTGTTATACATATACTGTGTATTATGTTGTTATACATACACTGTATGTTATACATATACTGTGTATTATGTTGTTATACATACACTGTGTATTATGTTATACATATACTGTGTATTATGTTGTTATACATACACTGTGTATTATGTTGTTATACATACACTGTATATTATGTTGTTATACATACACTGTGTATTATGTTGTTATACATACACTGTGTATTATGTTGTTATACATACACTGTGTATTATGTTATACATACACTGTGTATTATGTTGTTATACATACACTGTATATTATGTTGTTATACGATACACTGTATATTATGTTGTTATACATACCGTGTGTATTATGTTATACATACCTTGTCTATTATGTTATACACACCTTGTGTGTTATGTTGTTATTCATGCCTTGTGTATTATGTTATTCATACTTTGTGTATTGTTTTATACATGCCCTGCGTATTATGTTGTTACACATACCTGTGTATTACGGTGTTGTAACTGGCTAATAAAAGAGCGTGGATATCCTGCGTACCGAGGATGTCAAGAGTCAACAATGAACGACAGTGAAGTGTACAACACATTAACTTTATTAAAGACACAATACATTAACTGAGTTAAACTTTTGGCACAACAGATGCGCCACAAATGTATCACTGAAAAGTAAATAACTTCAAAAAGAGGGACATTTTTCTACAAACTATCAAATATCACATTTAATTCTGCTGCGGTAAATGAAACACAAGGACAACGCATAAAAATTATTTGTGAATATGATACAAAGACCTTGGACATTTGCCTTCGTTCACGGAATATAACTGCATGTTCAGCTGAAGCTTCGTGTTGCAGTCACACGAACACAGGCAGCTGGAATCTCCTACTGGATACTTGGACAATATTATATGGTATAAACGTTGTAATAGATACCGACAAGTTGGTTGAGAGAGACAAGTCAGCACACACGAGGACATACTTATTCTAATAAATATATCCTATTTACTGGGTTATATTTATTCTAATATGTCCTATTTATTATTCTAATAAATATGTCCTAGTGTTGACCCACGTGTCTTTCTAAAACAATATTATAACACAGACACGTTACAAGGAATAAGCATTAACTTCAGTTCTCATACAACTTGAGGACAAGTACTGTACTCGACTCGAGATAAATAAAGCAACTAGGGATTGCTTGTTCATCTCAATGTAAGTGAGGATCAACAGCCTTGCAAGTGGTATGTGAATGTAGCCTTTGGTATTTATAATGTTAACGTGATGACAAAATAGCAATCTTGAACACAGTGCTTAGCAGCGTCCATCTCTCATGATCAGAGATTACGACGGCTCTACAGTTTTCACGAGCGTCCATCATAGTGCTCAGAGAGGACAACAGAGCAGTGCTCACGACCCCCACATCATCAGAGAGGACAACTGTGTTCAGGAGCATCTATCTATCGTGATCAGAGGACAACTGTGCTCAGGAGCATCCATCTTTAGTGATCAGAGAAGACAACCGTACTCAGGAGCATCCATCTCTAGTGATCAGAGAAGACAACCGTACTCAGGAGCATCCATCTTGTGTAAGAAGACAACCGTATCAGGACATCCATCTCTAGTGATCAGAGAAGACAACCGTACTCAGGAGCATCCATCTCTAGTGATCAGAGAAGACAACCGTACTCAGGAGCATCCATCTCTAGTGATCAGAGAAGACAACCGTACTCAGGAGCATCCATCTCTAGTGATCAGAGAAGACAACCGTACTCAGGAGCATCCATCTCTAGTGACCAGAGAAGACAACCGTACTCAGGAGCATCCATCTCTAGTGATCAGAGAAGACAACCGTACTCAGGAGCATCCATCTCTAGTGATCAGAGAAGACAACCGTACTCAGGAGCATCCATCTCTAGTGATCAGAGAAGACAACCGTACTCAGGAGCATCCATCTCTAGTGATCAGAGAAAATGTGGACGGGGAACTAACTTCATCCACAACCTTTTTCTTGAAATTATAACAAATACAAGATTTGAGAAAAAGTTCTGTTACTGGTGTGGTTCGTTAAATTAACATTAGCTAATCTATATAGACAACTGACGTCTATAATTGGCAGTAATTACATATGTTTACATTATGAGTAATGAAAAACGTGGACAAACTTAATGACAAATACATACACAGGAAGCAATCACACTTAGCATGGGACACGAAAACAACGATCATAATTCAGTAATTCACTATTTCCTTGGTATAGAATATTGTTACTCGAGTCACGGAAAACTGATTCGTATAGCCTTTTATTTGGGATTTGTTATAAATTAGTCATGTTTATGTAATTCCTGTTGAAGAAAGGACACAGATGCAGAGTTTTCACTGTGAAACTTCACCACAACGAAAGTTTTCTCTGGATCTTTGCCTTTTCTTCAGTTAAGTTGCCAATATGCTTCTGTGTTCAGTATATGTGAAACCTGTTAAATATCCTCATGGTCATATATATAACAAAAGTAGGAAAGAAATAGATTACGACATAGGAATCTACATAGGATCCGATCACATTCGAGCTGAAACCTTATAAACAGGATCATCTTTCGTAAGGTTTAAATTCATCAAACATACATAAAAACAGAGCACAGCCCAAAGAATCAGACACACATGTAACATCTGGGTATCTTTATTTGTAGACGTTTCGCCATCCCGTGGCTTTATTAATACAAGGATATACTGTGATGTATAAATATACATTCTTCACACACACACACACACACATACAACACACACACACTACACACACACACACACATACACACACACACACACACATTATATATATACAAAAGATGAGTACCATGAAGAGCACCGTAGTCTTGAAGACTACGGTGCTTTCACCAGTTCTAAGCCTGAGGGACTCATTACCTCATCTTTCTCATATAATTCTACATTCTTCACATTATGCCCTTGTATTGATAAAGCCACTGGATGGCGAAACATCTATAAATAAAGATACCCGTATGTTACACATGTTGCTAATTCTTCATCTTGTCAGTATTGTACACCTTTTATGTACACAGCACAACCTAAACTAAACAACACTGAACTACTCTGCAAGCCGTTAACCTCCTCAACTCGCAAAACATCTTGACAAACGATCGCGTGACTCTTCTGCTTAAGTAAATTTGCAACTTATTTTTTAATGCATATACACTGTATATAAATATCATTTCGTATATTACACTGCACCAGAGTATCACAGAACTCACCTTAAACTCGTCAACAACTATCATATCTCGCTAACCTGACTGGGACCAGGATATTACTTACTAGTGTGATAGGAACAAATATGCTAGTCGTAAATTACATCAATGCATATACCTAATTCGTTTATCACTAGAAACACTTGAAAAAAAGGCATTAATACTCACAAAATGTACAACAGGGACGAGTTGGAGTGCGTCTACCTTAGTAACAGTGCTAGACTGACAGTGCAACAATACAGAGTTGTAAAGGTTGATGGTATGGGAATGACTACAAGTTGCGGCTTATAAAGACATAAGCAGTAATTGGAAACTTGATAAACCTTGGTGTGCAGACGAAGTTTTGTCTTTTATAAAGTTTATAATTGTGTCTTAATCATCTACAGTGCAAGAGTTCAGCTGTAGTAGCTGAAGATTTAGAAGTAATGAGAATAAAGCAACAACAACAAGACAGAACTTTGTTTGAACTACGGAGTTTAGATTTAGTAAGCGAGAGTTTCGTTGTGGTGTGATTTAATTACTTCTGAACATTTAGTATGAACCTTGGTAATTGATACCTTCAAGTGGGTTAACAATGAACGTCAGCAAACATTGGGACGCAATGAACGTTTCAGTACCGAGATGGCCTAAACATTTTAGAAGTAAACAAGGTCCCAGGACCGAAATGTTTTCTAACAACTTAAGAATCGAGGAACACTGCAGCAGGTCTACTGGCCCATACTAGGCAGGTCTTTCTCAAAACCAAATGTTCCCACCCTCCTAATTGTCTAACCTTTTTCCCCAAAGCCTCACAAAAATTTTCTTCAATATTTCAGGTACTAATCAACCCCAGTCCTTCCCACTCTTGTATTTGTCTAATCTCTTTTAGAAGCTACACAAGTATTTGCAAGCATTGTCTTGCTAAACCTTTCAAGACAGGAGTCAGGCTGGATGGCCGTAGGGTTTCCAAGGAGTCAAGAAGGGGCTTTTGATCGAAGTCATTGGAGTTTCCCCTCTTTTTCTAGGATAAAACCTGATTACGTCACATTCCGTATGACCTCTACATCCTGGACGTTGAATCCTCATTAGTTCTGAGAGTTTTTCTCATGCGTTTTGAGGTTAAAAGCTATCTTAATCCGCTCACCCATCATTTACTCTAGCATCACTTATATCACTTGCATCCAATTTAAAAACCAAAAATAATGTCAGCGCCTCAACGTTTAGACCTAAACTTAATAATTTGATGATCTTGAGATTAGTCAGCCTAAAACTTTGAAGCCTGATGACAAAGTATGGATCAATAAGTTCGTGATTCATGTGTGCTTTAACAATACGAGTACTTTTAATCTTTATAACAGTGACTAAAGTAAACTTTGTTTATACGCACTGAGACATTCACCTCTCGCTCTATTTATGCTTCGTTGTACATATACACATCGCTATATATAAACCCTAGCGTCGTGACCTTTTAATTATGTCTTTTTTTGAGGGGAATACAGTCATGACAAGTCGTTGTATATTCTGTAGTTTCATGTTATCAGAAGTTACTGATGTATTTACATATTCGTTCATAAAATATTCTTTTAAATTAGTAATGTGGTAAAAAAATAAAAACCTATGATAGTATTTCAAAATAATGTTGTAATTACACCAACGTCAGGGTTTGACACCAAAAGGAAAAGATTTCTTCATTTTACATCAACCATTATAAAATTCCTCCTACCTGTCAAGTCTCCTCGGTTCCTTCTATCATCTAATACCATCCAGTTCATTTACTTTTAGTTTCTTCTGATAGCTAATTTTCTTTATCTGCATCGTTTCCAGTTTATTAACACGCTTTACCAGGCGTGGGTTCCAAGCTGGTGCTCCTTACTCCAAGATGGGCCTGGAATACCTTTATGTTGCAAATAGGGTCTTAAATGATATCAAGATTCTTTAAAGCTAATCTTAGATTAATTAAAACGCACATTCAATGCACGAGTTATATGGATGACGTGCTCCTCTGGCGGCATGTTCAGTAATTTAGTCAGCTTGATGTTCTCCTTCAGTGATGCTTGCAGCCTCTATACCCAGAGTCCTTACTTAATTTCCGGTCTTCTTTCTCCGCTAATAATATACCAGAAATGGTGCCGATCTCACTACCGATCTTCGTGAAACCTTACTTGTCACACTTCTCCATTCTGATCCCTAATAATTAATCAACATCGACTATCTATTCTACTTTACGTATTTTTTGATCCATTTTGGCGTCAGTCTTACCTTTCCTTCTCTAATTCTTCAGCAGTGACATATGTATTCTTGCAGTTAAAGATCTACGATTCACCTTCATCCCTCTCTTTCTTCACTTCCGTCACCTTGTCATAGAACTCCAGCAGTCTCGAGACTCGTGCTAGTTCATGCTTTAATCCAGATTATCCACAGTTTTGTTTTTCTGGTTATCTTCTTAATTACTTTAGCTAAATGTTATTATTCATCTGTCTTCTTCGTAAAGTATTAGGACGTGTTGCTCTTTCGTATCTGCCAACTGACAAGCTTCCTTCGACTCGTAGATTTTAGCTAGTGAATACCTCCTTGAGAACCTATTGTTAAGTTTCATTGCCTTTGAGGTATCCGGTTCACTCAGTAGCTTCATCTTATGTGGATCGTCTCTAATACCCGCTGATGCATCTTTGATTCTTGTCTTGTCACCGAGTCGTACGAGGCTCCTTAAATCGTTTGTTTCGTTTCTCAGAAATTTACAGTTTGAGAGCTATTGTCGTTCCTCTTTAGTCTTAAAACCTGGTCTTTTGTGGTCGTTTGACTTCTGATGTGACTGTAAGAGCTTAGTTTCTGAATCTTGTACATATATATGAAATTATAAAATTAATATGATAAGTTGTGATATATGTAGCGAATGTATGACACTGCCTATACTGTACTGGAGTTTACCTGGAGGATTTCAGGGGTCAACGCCCCCGCGGCCCGGTCTGAGACCAGGCCTCATGGTGGATTAGGGTCTGATCAACCAGGCTGTTACTGCCGGCTGCACGCAAACTGACGTACGAGCCACATCCCGGTTTGTCAGGTACTGACTTTAGGTGCTTGTCCAGTGCCGTCTTGAAGACAGCCAGGGGTCTATTGGTAATCCCCGTTATGTATGCTGGGAGGCAGTTGAACAGTCTTGGGCCCCGGACACTTATTGTGTTATCTCTCAGTGTACTCGTGGCGCCCCTGCTTTTCATCGGGGTAATGTTGCATCTCCTACCGAGTCGTTTCTGTTTTGTTCCCCCACATAAACTTGTATCTGGATTAAACTCCAGCAACAACTTATTAGATTACATTTGCAGAGTATGTAGTACGTCCTGGAGTGTCTGCTGGTCTTGACCTTCTCATCAGTTTCACATCAACAGTAATGAGGAAAAAACATAGCACTTAATAGCTTCTTCTGGAAGGTCATTTATGCATATTAAGAACAACTGTGGGACCTCACTCACTGCTCTCTCACTGTCGCGTGTTGTTAGTCTCCATATTTTGTTTTTCAGGTACTTCCTGATCCACTGGAGAGAGAGAGATAGATCTGTCATTTCAGCAGAGCCTTCAACATAGGAGGGATGTGGGTGGCCTTACTGTTATGTACAAGGCCAATATTGTCAAAATACCACACTTGGATCCACTTCGAGGACAGCGTGAAACAAGCTTTTATGCCACAAGACGGGCAGAAAGCAGCAACTTCACTCTGGCTGTACCCTTCTCCAGAACATCACTCCATCTGAGATCATACATACCCAGGATGACTCGAGTATGGAACACATTCGTACAGCATAATGATGTCAACGAGATAACGTCAGTTGATCAAATGAAAAAAGCTGGCCCACAGATGGCTCCAACTTCATCCTGTTCCCTACTTGTATGTCTCATAACAAAAATGCTTTCAAATGAGCTGATGTAGGTAACAGCTCTTAGCTTGCCAATAAAGTTAGGAATCCTTAACCTGTAAATAGCTGTCAATAAAGCTAGGGATCCTTAACCTTGTCAAACCCTGTGTAAAAAAAAAAAAAAAAAAAAAAAAAAAAAAAAAAAAAAAAAAAAAAGAGAGAGAGAGAGAGAGAGAGGAGAGAGGAGAGAGGAGAGAAAGAGAAAGAGAAAGAGAGAGAGAGAGAGGTGTTACAAAGTTGACTATTAGCTCCTGGACTCGCTTCTCTGCTGACTGCTACTTAATACTATCCTGGCCTAATAGCTATCCTTCGTGTGTATATCCTGCCTCTACCCCGTCACTGTCCATATTATTCCACTTACTGACCATACTAACTCGCCCACATGTGGTTGCAATGGTCGAGTCTTGGGTTCCTAGAACTGCATGTAAATCATATGACGTACATTTGTTAAGTCATCTATAGAGCCTAGAAAAGCCCATAAGATGTGTTGTAGTTCTCACAATATTTATCGTATATTAATATAAATTTAACGGATATGACGTATTTAAATCATGAAATAATCTAATATTGGAGATCATTATTAAGTCACCATTTTACCTAGGTTCTTTTAAATCATTTTTATTAAACTGAGAAAATTATTTTGTATGACTGGCAACTGTTGTGGTTCGTGTATGACTGGCATGCTGTTGTGGTTCGTGTATGACTGGCACCTGTTGTGGTTCGTGTATGACTGGCATGCTGTTGTGGTTCGTGTATGACTGGCACCTGTTGTGGTTCGTGTATGACTGGCATGCTGTTGTGGTTCGTGTATGACTGGCATCTGTTGTGGTTCGTGTATGACTGGCATAGCTGTTGTGGTTCGTGTATGAACTGGCATGACTGTTGTGGTTCGTGTATGACTGGCATGCTGTTGTGGTTCGTGTATGACTGGCATGCTGTTGTGGTTCGTGTATGACTGGCATGCTGTTGTGGTTCGTGTATGACTGGCATGCTGTTGTGGTTCGTGTATGACTGGCATGCTGTTGTGGTTCGTGTATGACTGCATACTGTTGTGGTTCGTGTATGACTGGCATCTGTTGTGGTTCGTGTATGACTGGCAGATCGTTGTGGTTCGTGTATGACTGGCATGCTGTTGTGGTTCGTGTATGACTGGCATGCTGTTGTGGTTCGTGTATGACTGGCATGACTGTTGTGGTTCGTGTATGACTGGCATGCTGTTGTGGTTCGTGTATGACTGGCACGCTGTTGTGGTTCGTGTATGACTGGCACGCTGTTGTGGTTCGTGTATGACTGGCACGCTGTTGTGGTTCGTGCATGACTGGCACGCTGTTGTGGTTCGTGCATGACTGGCACGCTGTTGTGGTTCGTGCATGACTGGCACGCTGTTGTGGTTCGTGCATGACTGGCACGCTGTTGTGGTTCGTGCATGACTGGCACACTGTTGTGGTTCGTGTATGACTGGCACACTGTTGTGGTTCGTGTATGACTGGCATACTGTTGTGGTTCGTGTATGACTGGCATACTGTTGTGGTTCGTGTATGACTGGCATACTGTTGTGGTTCGTGTATGACTGGCATACTGTTGTGGTTCGTGTATGACTGGCATACTGTTGTGGTTCGTGTATGACTGGCATACTGTTGTGGTTCGTGTATGACTGGCATACGTGTTGTGGTTCGTGTATGACTGGCATACTGTTGTGGTTCGTGTATGACTGGCATACTGTTGTGGTTCGTGTATGACTGGCATACTGTTGTGGTTCGTGTATGACTGGCATACTGTTGTGTTCGTGTATGAACTGGCATTACTGTTGTGGTTCGTGTATGACTGGCATACTGTTGTGGTTCGTGTATGACTGGCATACTGTTGTGGTTCTGTATGAACTGGCATACTGTTGTGGTTCCGTGTATGACTGGCATACTGTTGTGTTCAGTGTATGACTGGCATACTGTTGTGGTTCGTGTATGACTGGCATACTGTTGTGGTTCGGTATGACTGGCATACTGTTGTGGTTCGTGTATGACTGGCATACTGTTGGGGGTCTCATGTATGACTGGCATACTGTTGTGGTTCGTGTATGACTGGCACGCTGTTGTGGTTCGTGTATGACTGGCATACTGTTGTGGTTCGTGTATGACTGGCATACTGTTGTGGTTCATGTATGACTGGCATACTGTTGTGGTTCGTGTATGACTGGCATACTGTTGTGGTCCGTGTATGACTGGCATACTGTTGTGGTTCATGTATGACTGGCATACTGTTGTGGTTCGTGTATGACTGGCATACTGTTGTGGTTCATGTATGACTGGCATACTGTTGTGGTTCGTGTATGACTGGCATACTGTTGTAGTGTCTTCCTTACTTGTAATAATAAGCTTTCATTAACATTTATGGGGAGGCGTGTTAATCCTTAGCAATCATACACAGCGCATTAAGTTGTAATATATTTAAAATCTGCGAGGCTATAGAAGAGCTTCGTCTCTTTCACATCCGGTAATTTGGCGTAGCATATTTCGCGAGTTCTAACACACTCAGATATAACACTAACTTCTTAACTCTCATGGTTATTACGAAGAGCAATGTATGTTATATATACATATGTTATATATACATATGTTTCCTCTCTCGTAATATCTTTATTTCTACAAGTACATGTACAAGGTATACAGACCACAGATGACATCACTGACATAGTATGTAGAAAACCGCTTGTTATGCTGAGCATTCCGGGAAAATTAGGTCAGTTTTGTCCCAGGATGCGACCCACACGAACACAGACAACCGGTGTCTTATTTAGAAACGTCATGATGGTTTCAGCCGTACCGGGGATCGACCCCCAGACCTCAGTGTGAGAGTTGAGCGCTCTAGCATTCGAGCTATATATTTATATGTCGTGCCGAATAGGCAGAACTTGCGATCTTAGCTTAAATAGCAACGCTCATCTTGCCATATAGGACAAGCGAAAATTTGTGTATGCAATAATTTCGCCAAAATCATTCTGAACCTAACGAAAAAAATATATTTCATTGTTTGTTTAGTATTAAATTACTGTAAACAAATCTAAAATATATTTAGTTGGGTTAGGCTAAAATAAATTGTTCTTGTTATAATAAGGTTAGGTGAGTTTTCTAAGATTCTTTTGTTGCAAAATTAAATTTTTTTCCATTAACATTAATGAAAAAAAATATCTTTAAACGTATAAGAGAAAATTTTAGAAAGGACTTAATTTTAAACGAGTTCTTGCTAATTGACCAGTTTTACATATTCGGCACGACATTTATGTATATATATATATATATATATATATATATATATATATATATATATATATATATATATATATATATATATATAATTACAATCATAGGAAAGCATTCAACTTGTAGGGGTCATACATCTGGATTAAGGAATGGGAGGGTAGTTTCAATTCCTCGGATCAAGAGCTTTTCACTGGCATTAAAGGAAACCACCTCGAAATATCGAATACACGATCCTGTGTGTGGATGCTGACGTTCGGTGTATTTTCACAACTATTATAATACATTTTACTACACAGCTCTTATAAGACTCTCCCTAGTTATGGTTATGTGAAGGGCTAAACCCGTGTGGGTCATCGCAAAGGGCCTGGAGGCTCGATCTGTCCTCAGTAATAATGTTGGTAGAATTACCGACAGTATGTTAGGTAAAAGGACACAAGTCCAACTAATGTGACATTTTAAAGTGGCAACGTTTCGCTCGCAAGGAGCGAAACGACTTGACAAAGCTCCTAGAGAGTGAAACGTTGCCACAATAAAATGTCACATTAGTTGCACTTGTGTCCTTGTACCTAACAGATTACAGTAGCGGCTTGGCCATAACTACGCTCTCTAACGCTAGGCTCCCTGGTGGCGTTTAAGGCGCTCTCTAACGCTAGGCTCTCTGGTGGTGGTTGAGGCGCACCATAACTGCGTTCTCTAACGTTAGGCTCCCTGGTGGCGTCTGAGGCGCTCTCTAACGCTAGGCTCTCTAGTGGCGTTTGAGGAGCACCGTGCATGCGCTCTCTAACGCCAGGTTCCCTGGTGGCGTCTGTAGAGCACCGTAACTGCGCTCTTGAACACGTCTGGCAGCAGTGTTATGATGATAATATTATCGGGGAAGTGTTAAATTTATAGGAGTTATATAGAGTGAGAAATGGGAGGTAATCAAGGTCGATCCAAGGGAAGAGTTATAATTCTTTGGATCAAAAGCTCTTCATCAACATCAACGGATGGAACTCTGATGGGATTTGGTGGGTGATGGGATTTGGAGGGTGATGGGATTTGGAGGGTGATGGGATTTGGAGGGTGATGGGATTTGGAGGGTGATGGGATTTGGAGGGTGATGGGATTTGGAGGGTGATGGGATTTGGAGGGTGATGGGATTTGGAGGGTGATGGGATTTGGAGGGTGATGGGATTTGGAGGGTGATGGGAAATGTGATTTGATGGAAATAAGTCACCTTCTTTGATGTTTCTGGGTTATCCTGGGTAATTTACACTATGCATGATAATTATCGTATTTACGTGTAACTATGCTGAAAATAAGCTAAGCGTTCATGTGCTGTGATGGACCCGTCGCTGGTCTTCCCGCCGCCTCAGCAAGTGGCCCATGGGGAAAATAAAAAAAAAATTTTAATCCTCTGGAAATGTTCTGAAAGCTTAATTAATTTCCATTTCACTTCTTTTGGCTTATTCTAGTCGAACACCGCTCTAGTAATAGCTGTTTGATAGGAGCGGAGGCAAGTGGATTTTATGATTTGACATGCTGTTGGAGTCTGAGCAAGGTTAAGATTTACGAAGGGATTCAGGGAAACTGGTTAGCCGGACTCGAGTCCTGGAGGCAGGGAGTACAGTGCCTGCACTCTGAAGGAGGGGTGGGCTATGCTGTAGTTCGGAGGTTCATCTGAACTGTGATGTCAGCACGCGTGGCAAGACAGTCATTAAATAAATGACGGTGAAAATTTCTTCTTTTTGGGTCACCCTAAGTACATGGGAGAGCGCCGGAATTTTGAAAACAAATAAATAACAATTTTGGGGAACTCTTTCTTACTCTTATGAGAGAAAGAATATTCATTTGTGGTTGCAGGGATGAATCATAGTTCCTGACCCCGCCTCTTAACTGGTCGTTACTAGTTCCACTCCCTGCTTCAAGAGTTTTATCATATCTCTTCTTAAAGCTTTGTATGGATCCTTCCTCCACTACATGGCTCTCCAGATTGTTCCACTTCCTGACAACTCTATGACCGAAAAAATATTTCCTATATCCCTGTGACTCATCTGAGTCACTGTGACCCCTTGTCGCTCTGTCACATCTCTGAAACGTCCCGTCTTTATCCACCATGTCAATTCCTCTCAGTATTTTATATGTTGTTATCATGTCCTCCCTATCCCTCCTGTCCTCCAGTGTTGTCAGGGCGTGTACTCACCTAATTGTGGTTGCAGGGGTCGAGACTCAGCTCCTGGCCCCGCCTCTTCACTGATCGCTACTGGATCCTCTCTCTCTCTGCTTCCTGAGCTTTGTCGTACCTCTTCTTAAAAATATGTATGGTTCCTGCCTCCACTACTTCACTTGCTAGGCTATTCCACTTGCTGACAACACTATGACTGAAGAAATACTTCCTAACGTCCCTGTGACTCGTCTGAGTCTTCAGCTCCAAGTTGTGACCTTGTCCCTGTGTCCCCTCTCTGGAACATCCTATCTCTGTCCACCTTGTCTATTCCCCGCAGTATCTTGTATGTCGTTATCATGTCTCCCCTGACCCTTCTGTCCCCCAGTGTCGTCAGTCCGATTTCCCTTGACCTTTCCTCGTACGACATTCCCTTGAGCTCTGGGACTAGCCTTGTTGCAAACCTTTGTACTTTCTCAAACTTCTTGATGTGCTTGACCAGGTGGGGGTTCCAGACTGGTGCTGCATACTCCAGTATGGGCCTAAATACACAGTGTACAGTGTCTTGAACGATTCCTTATTAAGGTATCGGAACGCTATTCTCAGGTTTAAGAACATAAGAACATAAGAAAGGAGGAACACTGCAGCAGGCCTGTTGGCCCATACTAGGCAGGTCCTTTACAATTCATCCCACTAACAAACATTTGACCAACCCAATTTTCAATGCCACCCAAGAAACAAGCTCCGATGTGCAAGTCCCTCTCAAATCCAACCCCTCCCACTCATGTACTTATCCAACCTAAATTTGAAACTACCCAAAGTCCTAGCCTCAATAACCCAACTAGGTAGACTGTTCCACTCATCAACTACCCTATTTCCAAACCAATACTTTCCTATGTCCTTCTAAATCTAAAAATTTTCTAATTTAAATCCATTACTGCGGGTTCTCTCTTGGAGAGATATCCTCAAGACCTTGTTAATATCCCCTTTATTAATACCTATCTTCCACTTATACACTTCGATCAGGTCTCCCCTCATTCTTCGTCTAACAAGTGAATGTAACTTAAGAGTCTTCAATCTTTCCATCATAAGGAAGATTTCTAAATGCTATGTATTAATTTAGTCATCCTACGCTGAATGTTTTTCTAACGTATTTATGACCATTCTGTAATATGAGACCAGAATTGAGCTGCATAATCTAGATGAGCCTTACTATGATGTATAAAGCTGCCAAGTAATGACCTCTGGACTTCTGTTGCCTACAACTTCTTTCATATAAATCCCAGTAATCTATTTGCCTTATTACGTACGCTTAGGCATGCTGTCTTGGTTTAAAAGGTTGCTGCTTACCATAACCCCCAAGTCCTTTTCGCAATCTGATGGCTAAGTTCTACATTATTTAAGCTTAATAATTGCTAGGGTTATGGACACTCCCGCTTCAGAACCTGCATTTATCTACATTTGAACTGCTAACATCTGCACTTTTCAGACCAAGAGTTTGTCTTAATCCTCCTGAAGTTCCCTAACATCTACTTTGAATCAATTATCCTACCTATCTTCGTGTCATCGGCGAATTTGCTCAATCACTATAAATTCCTTCATCAAGAATCAATGATACTATAAAAACAACAACGGGCCCAAGACTGATCCTTGGTGGAAAAAAACACCACTTGTTACGGATCACCCCTCGGATTTTAACCCCATTTTATGGAACGCTCCTCTGCTTCCTGTCTGTGAGCCATGATTGATCCACGAGAGCACCCTTCCCCCAATGCCATGAGCTGCTACTTTCTTCAACAATCTCTTGGTGCGGAACTATCAAATGCCTTACTAAAATCTAATAAACCAATATCAAAATTCTATATCGAGTGGTCAACAGCCTCAAAAGCTTTAACTGAAGAAAGTTAAT
The DNA here is from genome assembly GCF_026875155.1 of Cherax quadricarinatus. Classification (NCBI taxonomy): domain Eukaryota; kingdom Metazoa; phylum Arthropoda; class Malacostraca; order Decapoda; family Parastacidae; genus Cherax; species Cherax quadricarinatus. Next base: position 87,547,017 of record NC_069405.1, read on the forward strand.
AAATTAGTTTAAACAAGACCGCCTCTTGTGAATCCATGCTGAGTATCCTTAATCACGCTATGCTTATCGAGATGGCTTCTTATAATCTCAGCTATAATTGACTAGTAATTTGCCTACAATGAGTCAGGCTTATTGGGCCGGTAACGTACTGTCCCGTTTTAAAAATGGAATTACATTACCATCTTCCACAAATCAGACACTACACCTGTTTTGAAGAGATTAATTAAAATTATTATTAGATGGTTCAGAGTTTCCATTTTGCATTCCTTAAACCCTTAAAAAATCTATCAGGACCCGGTGACTTTTTTTGCTTCAGTCGGTCTATCTGCCTTCACAACCATTTCCACTATGACTGTGAAGTTACATAATTTATCTTCTTCTGATCCACTATAAAAATTAATTACAGGAATATTATTAGTGTCTTCCTGTGTAAAAACCGAGAGAAAAATAATTATTAAAATCGAGCACATTTCATTCTCTTTGTCAGTAAGATGGCCCTAGTATTATTAAGGGGAACCTATCTTAATCTCTGACTTTTGTTCATAACCTGGAAAAAACTTTTTTTTTTTTTTGGGGTTTTTTTTTTATTTTATTTTAGAAATCCCAGGCAACTTTTAATTTCATAGTCCCCTTTTAGCTTTTTCTTATCCCCTTTTTTAATGTCCCTCTTAATGTCATTAACTGATTGCATAAGATGACGCGACCCTCGCCTCTTTTTGATACGCCTATAAATTCCTTTCTTATGCCTAGTTCGATATTTCAGCCTATTATTCATCCATTTTTGGTCATTTCTATTTTGATCTAATTTTTCCCTTATAAGGGATAAACGTTCTTTGAGCAGCATGTATTGTGTTCAGATTATTATTATTATAATCAAAAAGAAGCGCTAAGCCACAAGGGCTATACAGCTATTGTGTTCAGAAAACTGTCATATTGGTAGCTCCTTGTTACCCCAGGTCAACAGATGATAATGTTTCTCTAAGCCCATCCGAATCTCTAGCGAAAATCTGGTACTGTTACTGAGTTTCCCTACTATCATACTTCCATTCAATTCTAAATGTAATTGATTTGTGGTCGCTAGCACCCAGTTCCTCTAAAACTTCTAAATTATTAACAAGGGATTCATTGTTTGCCAGAACTAAGTCAAGCAGGTTTATTACCCCTTTAATTATTTATTATTTTTATAATCAAAAAAGAAGCGCTATGCCACAATGGACTATACAGCGCTGCGGGCAAGAAGAAGCGAGGGCATCAGGTGGCAAAAGGGAGAAGATGAGTAATAGGTTTACGGATAACACGGGGTCAGTGGATGGGTGAAAGGGTAAAAGGGCAGCAAGAGACTGCGACTAGAAAAGGGCTGAGGGGAGGCGAAAAGTATCATCAGAGTTTGTGAGTAAATATTCGTGTCAAGAAGTCAATGAGAAGAGTCAGGATTAAAGGAGGTCCATCAGCAAGAAGGGAAGGTAAGAGAGAGTAGTAGAACGAAGACGACGTTGGGAGGAAATTCTGCGTGCTCGTGATAAGGAGAGGGCAGTCTAACAGAAAGTGGCTAATCGATACTGGAACTTGACACTGCTCACAGAGAGGAACAGGGTGCCTCTCCATGAGATACCCATGATAAGACGAGGTGGCCAATGCGAAGGCGGGAGAGAGTGGTCTCCCACCTCGGCACTGATGACAAGAAGACGGCCAGTAACCTATGCTCGGTTAAAAAAATGAAGTTTGTTACCGAGCAGAGTTGACCAACGTGTTGCCAATGGTGCGAAGGTGGGTAGCTATTGCAGCAAAATATCCAGAAATGGAACACCTCGATAGGAAAATGGTAGGTCATGTTCTGTCTGACAACGCGCAGCAGTGTCTGCCTTCATTGCCCTGTACGTCGACATGAACCAGGGACCCAACAAAAAACAATATCTTATGTTTGGTAGAGAACGCGGCCTAGCCAAAGTTGGATATGGAGAACTAGTGGATGAATGTAACAAATTTCGTATATGCCTGTAGAGCACCTAAGGGAGTCTGAGACTACTACAAATGATACACAGCATAGATGCGATACGAATAATTGCTGCAAGAATGTCATATACATCAGCATGTAAAAATGCTAGCTGCTAAGATCGTAAATGCCCCTACGATCTTCCGGAACAACTGCTGCGATCCGACGCGCATCTATCTGAAGACTTAGAGCATCTGTGTACACAGCGGTGGCATGAGAATGGATGAAGTGATCAAGTAAAAGAAGCGGGAAGCCACCGGTAGGCAGTTGACTTTCGATCAAGGAGTGAGAAAGAACAGACCCTAACAGCTGGAAACTTCCCAGGGGGGTAGGGAAAAGTGAGATGCTACATGAACATATAAAGGTGGTAACCTGAAGGAAGACAAGAGTAATGTAGGCGCGAAGAGAAAAGGACGGAGCAAACAGGGCGCCGAACGAATATAGAATGCCTACTATATCGGTGACCATTCTATAAACGGAAGATTGTGTAGATCGTGAGAGCGTACATAGTAACGAAGGCAGATGGGACATCACGGCGATCAGACAAGGATGGAACATTTGCCATTCTTGTCTAGAGGCTCACAACCGGGGGAAGACAAAAGAGCACCAAGCACAAACGTAAGCCTTGGTGATAGATAGAGTTAATGCTAGAGAGAGTATCAGGAGAGGCCGCGGAATAAATCGAAACTATGATGTCACCATAAGATCGGAGTTTCGTCGATAAAACGAGGGCTGAATGTAGGCGAAGCAGAGTTCTAGACGACAGCTCCCCCAGGAAAGATGAGCCAAGGGTTTTAAAAGAAGGTGTTAGCCGGCAGTGACAAGTTGCCTTCAGAGAGGTAATGTGAGGTTTCCATTTAACCGACGGTCAAAAGAAAGGCCTAGAAGCCTGACTGGATCACGATCGGGGATACGGGAGCCATAGAGATACAAAGGATATCGGAGAATAACAGAGCGTCTATGAAAGTAATTGGTGAGTTTTGGTACTTGAAAATTTAAAACCCATGTGTGTGCCCAAGTGGAAACATGGGTCGAACCCATGCTGGAGAGAACACTGCAATAAAGTGACAGTCACGCCTGCAACAAGCAACACGACGTCATCAACATATAGTGATGAACCAATATTGGGTGGAAGAACAGATGCCAAATCATTTATAGCAATGAGAAAGTGTTGTGCTTAGAACACATCCCTGAGGGACTCTGTCAGCTTGAACGAAGTCCGGGGAAAAGACATTATTGACTCGAACACAGGAAATGTCTGTCAGTTAAAAAGTTCTTAAGGAAGGATGGTAGATTGCCTCGAAGGCCTAAGAATTGGGCCTGGGCCAAAATATTATACCTCAAAGTTGTTCATATGCCTTCTCAAGGTCAAAAAATATGGCAATAACTGAGTGATTATTCGCAAAGGCATTACGAACATACGTATCCAAAGCGTATAAGGGGTCTATGGTAGAACGCGACCCTTCCGAAAGAGCCATAATTGACTAGCGAAAGACTGTTTGCAGCCTCCTAAATACCGTACATTAAACGTCGATTACGAGGCGTTTTCCATCACTTTGCAAACTGCACTGTAAGAGCGATGGGGCGATATGGAGCATCATGTCCTGCTGTAGTACCCGTTTATGCGGAAAGGGAGAACAATGGCAGATTTCCACTGCTGGGAGAACTCCTTTGTGCCCAAAAAGATTTGAAGAGTGTAAGAGGACACGAAGGGCTGACCGATGTAAATGTTGTAACATACGAATATGAATTCATCAGGCCCAGCTGCCGATGATCGCAAGCTGAAAGTCGTTGCTCCAGTTCTTGAAGTGGTAAAAGGCACACTATACTGATCTTACTTCCGAGAGAAGAAACAGTCCAAGGGTAATCTCTCTGGCAGAATTGAGGAAAGAAACGAGGGGCATAGATGGAGCCCTCGGGAAAAGATGGACCCAGAATGTATGCCAAGTTCAAATGGCAACGTCGAGAGGGTTTGCTATATCTACACCAGTGACCCGTAAACAGAGCCGGGTCAGGAAAGTATATACCACTCATTTCCCTCACTTTTTTTCCAGACTGCGCACTCATAGAAGAAGCAGAGGTGATGGGTGGAAACGAGTCTCGCAACAAGTGGCGTTTAGCTTCACGGATGACACGGCGAGCGATCGCACGCTTCTGCCTTAAAATCAACAAGTCTCTCAGCGGTTCTATTGTACGGTACCTGCCCCATGCAGCACGTTTTCAAACGTACTGCACGAGCACAAGCAGAGACCACCAGGCACCACTTCTGAGAATTCCTCCTGAGTTTGGGAATAGAATGAGAAAAGCTGCGGTATAAACTGACGTCGAAGATGTGTAGTAGCTCATCAATGGAGGATTAAGAAGGAACCTCACTAAAAGCAGTGAGGTGTGAGTAAAGATCCCAATTTGGCCCGATCAAATTGCCCCGCGAGGGCTTACGGTAAGGTGGTGGACTAGGATGAAATTAAGAGTGACGAAAAGTGATCGCTGTTCATGTAAGTCATGGTAGAAACAGACCAGGTTGAAGTCTAGTGCAGTGGAGAAGAGCAGACTGATAGATACGATCAAGAGAGAGTATGAAACGAGATCAAAATGGTGGGAGTACCCGATTTAAAACATTGAGGGGGTGAGAGGCAAGAAAAGCCTCCAACTGAATGCCACGTGAGTCACAATGAGAACTCCCCCCCCAGAGGAAATGGTGGGCATTAAAATCACCAAGTAACAGAAGTGGGTGGGGTAAGGAGAAACAAGAAGGCAAAGTCTGGGATAGAAAATTGGGTACCCTCGGAAGGAGAAGATATTAAGAACATAATTGTAAACCACTTATTCAGTGGATAAGGGCTGCAGTGTAAGGCAGGCGAGGTATGGACAAATAGTTTACATACGAATATCATTGCGTAAAGAAGAGGGCACTTTCATTAAAGGTCCCATCTGAGAAAGGATCCGAAGAATACAATAAATTATAGGCCTGAGATAGTGGAAAACAGCCGAGTTAATTTGGTTCTTGTAAGCAAGCACCAACAGGGAAAACCTGGAAAGAAGCAAACATCTGAAGCTCGCACCCAATTACCCCCTGAGGCCGCGGATATTCACTGTAAATAAGCCATGATTGGCGATGAAGAAATATCAGGAATCTGTAGGTAAAGGCCACCTACGGACTAGAGGGGTTAAAAAGTCAACGTGGTTGGTGCATTGGAAGATGTTCAAGTAGCGAAGGAAGGGAGCGTTTGCCGAAGAATGGGGTTGTGAAGATGGAGGTGAGGGAAGAGAAGGAAGAAGTGAATCAGTGTCCATTGAAGGTTAGTAGTCTCTGCAAATATATCTGAAATGGCTTCAAAGTGTTTTCTGAATTCAAAGATGTATGGGAGACCATATTGGGAGATTAGGAGAGAGGGTGAGTAAGATCTGGGACAGTAACTGGACTGTACCAAAGTAGAAGGGGGAGGGAAAAGTGTTAAGGGACTGGAGAATGAAGTGTGGGGGGGACAGAAAGGCAGAAACTTGGGCCCCGAGGGGACGGGGGTGGAAGCAGATTACGAGGAGGAGGGTGAATCTCCACACTTTTAAAAGAGCCAGAGAGAGGGGAATGAACTAGGTACAGGAAGAGACAGGAAAAGGTAAAGTTGTGAGGTGGAAGAAGGGAAGGAAGGGGCAAAGAAGATTTGAGCAATGTGGATTTTTGGACTCTGAGTAAGGTCGATTGGTATTAGGTGTCCGTACGGAGTCTTGTCGATACAGGGGCATGTGAGAAGGACGCGAAGATGTGAGAACAGACTGGAGTTGTAGTTGGAGGGACGTCCAGAGCCAAGGACGCAAAAGGATTATGCCGTAGTGGCATGGGAGGGGTAACAACAGAGAGGCTGCAGAATAATGGGACCCCAGAAGTGGGGGACGTTTGGAAACATGAGAATAAGAAAACACGGGTAAGTCTCCCTTGGAGTGGAGATGAGTAACTCTGCCATAGCAATAAGGGAGAACCTGCCCCTCTTTGAGGCAACGATTTCACGTTCATTTATGTAGACTGGCAACGGGGGGAGTACGAAGTGGTAGTCGGAGCTTCATTACAGATTAAGGCAAATGGAGGTTGACTGCAAGATGTATTAGAAATGGTCGTTGGCACCACAGACAGGGCATTCGGCCATCAGATCGCAATATTTCGCTGGGTGACCAAAAACGCCAGCAATTTCTACATTGTTTGCGTGTAGGTATCGACCTTTCGAACTAGTAAAACCGATGTCCCGCGACATATACAAGGAACGGAGTTCCCGGCTTCCAAAAGTTAAACAGCCACGTGATCGCAACGGTAACGTCTCCGCCCCCGGGCAGGAAGGAAACAATAAAAGGGTTTTGTTTTTTCTACTTTGAGATTGGGAGAATCCGAGTCCCAGCTGTTCCAAAATGTCATTGCCACATGACTGGAAATTCTTTTGGACTATGGTAATGGGGCCCAGAATGACAGTACAACTACAAGAATTGAGAGAAAGACTGTTTTTCAATAGTGATAGGAGTAGTATCGATATTCGAAAGGAAGAAAGATATGAGCTTGGGAAACATTCTGGACCAGTGACGATGTGCTACCGCTCTTGAGAAGCTGAATGAAATATCTCTGCCAACATGACGCAGGAGCGCTTTGGCAATACTATGGTCAGAAAGGTAGGGCAGAGAGAAAAGTTGTCTTAAAAGTAAAGAATTAAGTTTCCAATTGTGTGTCCGAAACTGAGCGTGAGAGGGAGTGCTTGACATGGCTGTCTTTTTTTTTTTCTTCCGAGTAGAATGGAAGGTAAACAACGAGCTCCATCAGGAGATAGACATTTGGCGTTTAAAGGTAGGAGGACCGGAGTTTGGTCCGGCATGAAAAGGGTGGGCGATTCGAAAATTGCCGTACCGTAGAGGGAGAAGCCGAAGCATAGTCAAAGGAGAGCGAGTTCAGACAAAAACGAAGGAGTCAGTCGAAGCCCGTAACTGAAGCGGGTGAGGAAACAGCACCAGCAATAGGTCCAGGGTCATCAGGATGTTAGAGAGTGGTCTAAACACAAGCAGGGTCAGATTGGGTGCGGTATCTAAGAAGGGGCCGCGGGGTAGTGGTTTCATGGACTAGGGCTGCCATGGTTAGGTTACTCCTTTGCTTCTTTTTGTTTTTAAGTAAAAAAAAGCAAAGAAAAGAAATAAAAATAAAAAAAGAATAAAAAAAGGGGGAGCGGGAGGAATAGTTTCCCAGAGAAATGAAAGGGCCGAAATCTCCCTCCGCACCCAAGAGGAACCTCACAACACCACTAGTAGCGCAGATGCAGCATAGGAACCCGTGTCCATACCCTACCTTCATGCCAGTAACCCAGCAATCCGGGATAGTCAACCTCACATCTGCCCGAGCTAACCTCGGTGGAACAAAAGAGAGGGGCGGGGCGGATATCCGCCACCACCCCCGGAATCTGAAAGGTGGCTTCCAGAAGATACACCTCGCCCAAAAGACACCCCAAGCTACTCCGGATAACCGGAGAGGGATCGGGACATCCCCTGGCGAATCTCCAGATCCACGGCAAACTACGCCAAACCCCCGCCAAGAACCTCAACGGAAAGGTATGGACCCCGGTGTCCTTTTCCCTTTCCCCTACCTATGAACTAGGGCCCAGTGGGAGAAAATCCCGAAGGCCACAAGTGGAAGGGCAAAAGGGAAGGGGTGAGGAGGAAGGAGGAGGAATGGAAAAAGGGGAGGAGAATGGGGGGTAATTAGGTTTGGTCTGATGGAAGAAAACCGACAGGGCTAATTCCTCGACCAAGAGATCCACTTCACCACGCCAAGGAGCCCCTTGAAGAGGATTCCCCCTTGTATGTTCTGTCACAAAACTACTCTTCAAAAAAAAAAACAAATCCTGAACTACTTCTACTAAGAAAATCGTTTGATCCTAAATTCCAGTCAAGAAATTCCAATCATATGAACTAAAAGTTAAAGTCTCCTTAGAATTACTACATATCGTGCCTTGTGGCCCTACAATTTCCTCCCATTAGAGTCTCCCTGGTCCCTATCTAAATTTGGGGGGAAACGGTATATCACACCTAAAATTAATTTTTTCATGCCCCTCTGAAAAATTCTATCCAAAACAGACTCTCTATGTGTTACTTCAGACTAATACCCGTTTTTATGCAACAGTTCAAGCGATTCTCGGCCATACAATGCCACCCCACCCCCCTTCCCGATACTTTCTATCTACTTGGAACAATTTAAAACCCTGAATGTGACATTCTGCCAGGCATGTCCCCGACTTTTGAATAAACCACGTCTCAGTAATGGCAAATACATCTATGTTACCTCACTAGCAACTAGCTCAACTCGTCCATCTTATTCCTAGCACTGCGACTATTTGTGTACTAAAAATTTAATGACCCTCCTCTCTCTTACCCTTTCTGCTCCTTTCTGTTATTCCACTAAAACCTTTACTGTCCTTGTCAATTAGTGCCACTGGCTTCCAAATCCACCTCATTTTGCCTATTACAGTTTCTCCTAGTACCTCATGTACTGAACCTGAGACTTCACAGTTTTTTCCCTTCCCCCGCTCAAATCCCATAACCAACTAACTATTCCTATTTAAAGACCAACAGCTCCCTCCACTGCGTTGGCCAGTGCTTTCCCACCCCACACCTAGATAGTGAACGCCCCATCCCTGGCATACATGTCATTTTCTGCATAGAAGAGGGTCCAAGTTTTTCAATGAATGTTACCAGCATTGTCCTACAGTATTTGTCCAGCAAGCAATTGACACCAATTGCTCTGGACAACCATTCATTTCCCAACTCTCTCCTTGGCAAAAGCCACATATGACAGGTTTCCCACCCTTCTCTCCTAATTACTCTAATGCTGACCTATACCTGCTAATCAGGTCCTCACTCCTACGTCTCCAACATTGTTGCCTCCAGCACAGACAAATAATAGGATCGCTCCCATACCCTCTCATGATTCATCCCAGACGGGCAAACAATTCTTTCATCCCAGCCCCAGGAAAAAACACTCTCTGTCTTCCTACTCTATCCTTCAAGCAAATCCCTATCCATGTACCTAATCTGGCTATCCCCACAACAATTTTTTAACCTTCCTGGCGTCGTCCGTCGTGATGCTCTGAGTATTCGACTCACATTCGCCAGTAGCATTACACCACTTGTAGAATTCGTCAAGACGTTCTCAATGGTCTTCGTTGGGGTTTCTGGGGATGTCTTACTCACGTCTGCCAATGCTTCTTTGGTGCTCGTTGTGGCATTCCCAGTAGAACACTCACATTCGTCAGGTAGCACCGAGAATGGGTGGAAGTTTTCCACGGTAGTCTTCTGGTTTCTCGTTGTTTCTGCCTCTCCAACCGTTTTCTTGATCTTCACTTGGTTCCATGTTGCCCGGCCACTGACCAAGCTCCCCTCTTAACCTGGGGACTCACAACAGAAGGATTACTATGAATCCCCTTGTTCTCCTCCCGTTAATCGCCGTATCTCCATCTTAGCAACTCTGAGCCCCTTCTCTCACTGCTGGTAAAGTTGCTCAAGAGAGGCATCCTGGTACAGATTCACAGAGAGCAAACAAAACAGGTCTTCACAGAGCAAGTACACGTACCAACCTGAGCTAAGTACAACGTCACCACTCGCTAAGTACACGTCACCACTTGCCAGGCCACTTTGCCAGGCGCCTGTATGCTGCAGCGGTTATTTGGTTGATGTGTGCCTCCGGTGATTTCTCGGTGTGTGTGGTGCGCTCACCTAGTTGAGGTTAAAAGGGGGTTTGAGTCGAAGCTCCTGGCCCCGCCTCTTCACTGGTCGCACTAGGTCACTCTCCCCGAACAGTGAGCTTTATCATACCTCTGCTTAAAGCTATGTATGGATCCTCCTCCACTACATCGCTTCCCAAACTATTCCACTTCCTGACTACTCGGGGCTGAAGAAATACTTCCTAACATCCCTTGTTTTCATCTGTGTCTTCAACTTCCAACTGTGTTCCCTTGCTGCTGTGTCCCATCTCGGGAACATCCTGTCTTTGTTCACCTTGTCAATTCTTTTCAGTATTTTGTATGTCGTTATCATGTTCCCCCCTATCTCTCCTGTCCTCCAGTGTCGTCATAAGAACATAAAAAAAGAAGAAACACGCAACAGGCCTACTTACCCAGCGAGCAGGCCCTTGTTCCCCCCCCCCCGGATTAGACGAATAAACCCACCCAGTCTGATCATCTCCACTCAAGGATGGAGCACTGCACCAACCCAGCAGCACAAGCTAGTCAGGTCTAACCCCCCACTCATGTATTTATCAAAACCTATTTTTAAAACTACACAACGTTTTAAGCCTGAATAACTGTACTCGGGAGTTTGTTTCACTCACCCACACTCTATTACCAACCAGTGCTTTCCTATATCCTTTCTGAATCTGAATTTTTCCAACTTGAAACCATTGCTGCGAGTCCTGTCTTGGCTGGAAATTTCCAGCACGCTATTTACATCCCCTTTATTTATTCCTGTTTTCCATTTATACACCTCGATCATATCCCCCTAATTCTACGTCTTTCGAGAGTGTAGATTCAGGGCCCTCAGTCTATCCTTATAGGGAAGTTTTCCTGATACATGGATCATGAACGTTTCCAACCATTTATATCCATTCTGTAATACGGTGACCAGAACTGAGCAGCATAGTCTAAATGGGGCCTAACCAAGGATATATAGAGTTGAAGAACAACCTAGGACTTCTATTATTTATACTTCTAGATATGAAGCCAAGAATTCTGTTAGCTTGAACATTAAAATGGTATAAAATACCGACAGGTTGTTAGGTAAGACACATATGCAACAGTTAGGTATCTTTATTATGAAACGTTTCGCCTACACAGTAGGCTTTCTTCAGTCAAGTACAGAAAAGTTGATAGAAGCAGAAGATACTTAAGAGATGTAATCAGTCCATCACCCTTAAAGTTTTGAGGTGGTCAGTCCCTCAGTCTGGAGAAGAGAAATTCTCAGATTTGAAGGGACCTGACCTCTCACCATCTGATTTTCTTACCTCTCCTAGGGCCTACGTCTCACCTTTGGCGCTATAAAAAGCTCCATCCTGTCACTTTTTCTCCATATTTTTTTCATACTATGGAACAAGCTCTTCTCCAGACTGAGGGACTGACCACCTCAAAAACTTTAAGGGTGATGGACTGATTACATCGTCTTCAAGTATCTTCTGCTTCTATCAACTTTCTGTACTTGACTGAAGAAGCCTACGGGTGTAGGCGAAACGTTTCATAATAAAAAATACCTAACTGTTGCATATGTGTCTTACCTAACAACCTGTCGGTTTTTTATACCATTTTAATGTTCATGTATATTGTGAACAAAGGTCCTAGTGCCGGTGATCCCTGTGGCACACCACTTACACTAAGTCCCCATTCTGATTTCTCTTCTTTTGTGCCTATCTGTCAGCTATGACTAGACCCCATGAAATATAAACACACATGCAATATAATGTGATCCTTTATTGACAACGTTTCGCCCACACAGTGGACTCTTTCAGTCACAAACAATCTATCTGCGTGGAAGGTACAGAGTATTTGTAGTCAGGGTTTAGAATGCTAACATGTGATGATCTACCGGGGTGGGGTTTTTAGAGTCTAAAATCTTGGGTAGCTTGGAAGAGAGATTGGATAAGTATAAATGAATAGACCTTCTGCAGTGTTCCTCCATTCCTAGTTCTTATTTGGGATAGCAACATTTAATCAACTACAGAAACCGGACTTATCGCCACAGAAGACAACATCAATACCGAAGAATCCTGGAATCATCACTTATCTTTATATCCGACAACTTCAACCAGAACAACGGCTTCTATAACATAGCTGACACTTGCCAAGAAACTTCTTCTCGCTATCCCACATAACATAGGAAGGAGGAACACTGCAGAAGGTCTATTCATATATACTTATCCAATCTCTCTTCCAAGCTACCCAAGTTTTTAGACTCTAACCCCACTCGTTAGATTCACATGTAGCATTCTCCACCTGACACAGCATTCTCAACCTGACTATAAAACTCTCGTACCTTCCACCCAGGTAGATCTGTTTGTGACTTGAAAAAGTCCACTGTGTGGGCGAAACGTTGTCAATAAAGGATCACATTATATTGCATGTGTGTTTATATTTCCATCGTGTCGGTATTTTATGGTTGTTAAGACACATAGGCAACACTTGAAGCAACTTTATTCCGAAACGTTTCGGTTTTTTTATACCATTTATTCCCATGACTAGACCCCGGGGAGAATTTGTCCTTCTGTATCACGTGCCGTAATTTCTTCACGAGTCTCCCGAGGGGAGCTTTTGTCTTGTTTACTTCCCCAAATCCACTATTAAAAAAATTTTTAGAAAATTCGTAAGGCAAAACCACCTTTGCGAAACCGTGTTGGGGAGATGTATTGAACAAATTTCATCTTCAATGGTGGCTCCGCATTGCATCCGAAATTACTGATCCGATCAACTTTTCCACAACTGGCCGTTTTTAGTTTGAAGCAAAGGAAATAAATGGTATAAAAAAACCACACAATGGAAATATAAACACACATGCAGTATAATGTGATCCTTTATTGACTACTTTCGCCCACACAGTGGGTTTTTTTCAAGTCACAAACAGATGTTTGTGTTTATATTGCATGTGTCTATATTTCCATTGAAGCAAAGGACCTATCTCCCGCCTTGTAAAGGGGTATCACAATTATTTTCTAATTATCCGGTACAAATACCCAATTTTATTCTGCCGGATGATCTAAAGAGACCAGATAATGCTGTCTGCCTCTTTTCTTTAGAGCTTTGACAACATCTCGCCCGAGGAAGAGCGAAGTAGTTTCGGGTCTATCAAGTTGCCCTGAGGACATGTCATTAGAACTTGGTGTTTGCATAATTTATTCTGATCTCTGGGATTTCTTTTTCTGTAAAAACAAAGAGGAAATAAGTGTTAAAAAGTTGTATATATTTCTGCACTAACGGTAAGCTGACCCAGTTATATTTAAGTAGCCTAACTATCCCCTTAATCTTATTCCTGTTGTTAGGTAAGACACATATGCAACATTTTGGATCTTTATTTCGAAACGTTTGCCTACACAGTAGGCTTCTTCAGTCGAGTACAGAAGGTTGATAGAAGCAGAATCTGAAAAAATCAGAATCTCCACGACTATGGTGCTGTTCGCACCTACTCCTAGGTTGAGGGAATGATTACCTCATTCTGTACATAGTTTTTACTGTCTTCAAGTTATGTCCTAGAATTTTTATTGATAAAGCCACTGGATGGCGAAACGTCTACAATAAAGATACCAAAATGTTGCACAAGTTCTTACTCTCATCTTGTCGGTATTATATACCATTCGTACACAACAGCGTATCCTGCCAATCTCATGATAATTCCTAATTAAGTTACCCATGCCATACTACTCAGGTAGTTCCTTAGACCCATATTTCCCCGCAGCAAACAAGTTTAGTATCATTATTAGGGGGAATTCCATGATATATTGAAACTTGGTGATTTGTGGTCGCTTTCCCCCAATCTCTTCATCAACTTCTCGATCATTTATCTGAGATTCCTTGATTTTTCAGAGCCAAGTCAAAGAGGTATTATCTCTAGTTTTGGGCTAGACAAAATATTTAAAAAAAAAGTCTCTTGGAAATAGCCCATTTTCGTATCTTAATTATTATTATTATCAAAAAGAAGCGCTAAGCCACAAAAGGGGTATACAGCTTCGTATCCTAATGCCCCTTTGCATTTGGTCCCAAAGAAGTTTACCGTGATCACCATCCACGTTTTGGGGTCTATAAATAACACTAAGATTAGGTTTTCATGCATGCAAGAAAACTGAAGCTCCGCCTTCCACCTTCATAATGTTTGATACTACAATTTAAAAATTTCTCTAACATACACAGCAATTCCGCCATTTTTATGTAGACTCATTCAGCTGTTTAAATAATTTATACCCCTTATATGGCATTCAACAGACATGTCCCTCTCTGAGTCAACCAGGTTTTACTTATTACAATAATATCTACGATTTCCTCGTCTTGCAATCGATTTTAGTTCGTTTATTTTATTTCCTGTGCACGGCTATTGTAAAGTAGATGCTGAGGAAGTTTTCTGCCTTTGCTTATTTCCTCTCTGTTTATAGACCAATTTCAATGTTTTTAACAGTTACATTTTATAAGCTAACCTGCTTTATGAACATTGTCCTAATATTTCTGGCAATTTTTGCTCTACCTGTTCCTAGTATCGCGGCCCCTTTGTTTCCCCTACACACTATCTCTGTCATCTATCAGCTTAAAAGTTTTCAGACAATTTAGTAATGGCTCCCTCGACTGAAAAGGTTAATGTTATCACCCATACACCAGAGAGATGCATTCCATCCATTAATCAATAATGAATGTGGTGCATCCATTACTGATAAATGGATGCACATCCATCCCGGTAAGCCAACGGAAGGCCTCGGCCAGATGACCCTAAGCTCCAGCTGCGGGTCATCATATAAACAAGACTCGCGTCAGGAAACACTTGTCCTGTTTCCTGACCTTGCATACACAGATTAAACATAAATTATCCAAGTTGTCAATTAATGTTGTTCCAAGTTCCTTGCAGCGCTTGTTTAGCAGTAATGTACACCAGTTGCCCTAGACATCTATTTAATGCAAAAATGCTACATATGATCGGAATCCTTCCTTTGAGCTAATTAGACTAACAGCTCAATAACTCTGTGTAGAGCTTGATAAAGCTCTATACCAAGAGAAACGTTGTCTCAATAATAGCTTGCTCTCCCTTTTATCATTTCTTCAGTGATGTCGCATAAAAATTTAAACAAATCCATACATTCAATCATTGGTTGGGGGGCTAAAAACGCCCCCCACACAAAAACTCCAAAATACGTGCACCCCTATTAACCACCTCACGCCCCCAGAAAGGTAAAACAAGACCTCTAGAAATACGTTTTCATCTCTCCTAACCGCCTCCGCCTTAGGGGGGGGGGGGGCATCCCAAACCCGGGGCAAAATTTCCTAAGTAAAAAATTAACAAACCTTTAAATCATTTTAGAAAGGGAGCTATAAATTCCCATCATTTTTTCTAATTTTCACGGGGGAAAGCACAAACCAGTAGGGGCAATCATCAGCCTACAGACACCCCGAAAGAAAGTCAAAAACAGCGTAAATTTTTTATTGTAGCCCAGCTGTTTCCTTTAAAGGGGAAGGGTTTAATAAATCATTTTTAAAAAAGAAAAACGAAAAGCTTTTTTTTGCCCCCCTTTTTTCACCACAAACACGCAGTGTACAACCATTTCCTGCCTAAAACAACAGGGCTGATGATATTCAAAATACCCCCTGCGATACCCCCAACACACTGAACAGCACAACCCTGTTTAAACCCCCCTTCATCCCCATAAACATGCGGGTACTCAACAAAACCTGCTTATGCCCCAAAAAAACTGCTGATACAACACCCCCGGGCTTAACAAAACTTTTGGCGGGATACTAAACGGGCACATTTTTTGGGATACTTATTTCACCCCCTACTGTTACTCCAGAACGCTGATACAACACCAGCTCATAAAACAAAACCCCAAAACGCCATACCTGCTGATAGTCACAAACCCGTTGATACAACACCTAAACACCCCTTGCTGATGAAACCCATACTAACTTACACAAAACACCTGTTGATCCAACAAACCTGCTATACTCAAATACACCTAATACCCACAATAAAACCTAAATTATTCAATTCGTCAATATTAAATAAAAACCCTGCGATCCCAGCAACACCTTACACAATCACAATCATCTGCTATACCGCAACCACCATACCAGAAAATACCCCTGTTGATACCTCCACTAACACTTGGTGCTTCCCCGAACAACCTGCTGAAAACTCACCAGCACCCATATCTGTTGATCCCCATCAATACACCTTTTGAAACCACAACACCCTTTTTATACCAGAAAAACCCCTTTTTTAATTCCCCCATCAACACACCTGTTGATACTTACCAGCAATAAAAACCTAAAGATACCAGCAAAAACCCCTGCTGATACCAAAAACAAAAACCTGGATACCGCAACACCTGGGGGATTTATTATAAGAAAAGAAGGGGGAAAACCTACGGGGGTTCCACAACCCCTTTAGAACTTTTTTTGGGGAGACAATATTTTTCCACGAAAAAACTAACCCGTAGGGGTCATATAACCCAAAGGGTTAAAAAAAAAAGGCACCAGGTTTAAATCCAGGGAAGGGTAGCTCATGCCTTGGATCAAAAGCCTTTCACCATCCTGAAGGGGGGTAACAATTGGGAGAAAAAGCAGAAAAATAATAACGATATATCCACTTCCCTAACTTTCGCCTTTAAGAAATTTTTTTTCCCGGAGGTTGAGGGTTTTTCCCCCGTTCGGTTAGATATTTTATTGCTAAACTAGAATTTTTCCTAGGGAAAAAAAAAAATCCCCCGTGGAAATAAATCTGTTTTTCTAGGGTAGATTTTTTTTTTTTCCCACAGGCTAAAAAAATTCAAATGAGCCCCGAAAATTTTCCTTTTTCGGCAAGATTTTATTACTGCTGGGCAAAACAAAACTTTTTCCCCGCCCGCACTAGAATTTTTTTCCCAAGCTAAAATTTTTTCCCAAAAAATTTTTAAATAGTTACGGGGTTTTTTTCATCGATAACCCAACCCGTTACTCTTCAACAGGCTATATGGTAGACAAAACATAACATTAAACCCCCTTTACCTTTTAAATCGTTTTATGATCACGTGACCAAACCTTCAGGGACCTTTTTTTTTGAAGTGTTTGGGCCCACCTTTTACCTCTGGTTTTCCCAGTATCCCCTTTCCCCCGTAAATTATTTTTTTCTTGGGCTTCCTTTTCTCCGCCACCCTACAAAATCTTCCCCCAAACCCTTTTCCCTAAATTTTTCCTTTACCTTGGATCTGAACTCACAGGTAAGGGCCCCCAAGGGGAAGGAGGAACCCAGGACAGATGAAGAATAGGGCAGGAGAGGAATAGGTTTTTCGAAAAAGGAAAAAAAGAGTCGGGGGATCCCCCATGCGAGCGGGCCCCCCCTCCTCACGGCCTCAGAGGTCCTTTACCACCAAAAGTCATCCCCAGGGTAAAAGGGGTTTTAAAATTTTTTATCGAAGATTCATGGCAAAATAAAACATTGAGTGGTAAATATTCGCACAAAAAACCATCGATTGTAAACGGATTTCCGAAAACTGTTAAAAACCAAACCGGGGTTATTTTTAAAAATTTTTTCCTTTGTGGGCAAAAACAAAGGTAAACCCTTATTTGGACAACTTTCGCTCCCAGGGCGAAACGAATGCAAACGTTTGGCCCCCCAAAAAAACTCTGTCCCGGGCTGCGCATTATGGGACCCTTTTTCAAAGACATGAAAAACGAAATTTTAAAAAAGCATTCAGAATAACTGTTTTTTTTGGGGAAATTTTCAATTGTTACAAAACTGGGGCCAGACTGCGGACTCGCAATACAAGGGAAAACACGGAATAAAAATTTTCAACAAAAGCATGCATATGTCGTGCCGATAGGTTTAAAACCCTTTTATTTTTGGCTTTAAAAAACAACGTTTTTTTCTTTCCGAATAAGGCAAAACAAAATTTGGGGTATGGAAAATTTCCCCAAAAAAACATTCGAACCTAAAAAGAAAAAAATTTTTTTGTGTTTGTTTATTAAAATTTTTCTGTAAAATTAAACAAAAAAAAATTTTGAAATTAGACTAAAAATTAAAAAATTTACCCTTTTTGTAATAAGGTTTAAAGGGAAGTTTTTCTAAGGTTTTTTTTGGTACAAAAATTTTTTTCTTTTTAATTTAAAAATAAATTTGGGAAAAAATTTAAAACTTTTTTAAAAGTAAAAAGAGAAAATTTTAGAAAGTAGTTAAATTTTTAAAGAGTTCTTGCTAATTTACCAGTTTTTCCCAAATTTGAAAACGACCAAAATAATATCTTAAACCCATTTAAACCGAACCGGGGGAGTTTGGGCCCATGAATGAAAAATTTTTAAATTTTCCATAAAAACAGCGGGGAAAACAGTTTTCGAACATAACTAAAAAAAAAAAATAACTTTGATTTTTAAAAATTAAATAAATTAAACTAAACTACCTTTTCATATCAAATTTTGCTAAAAAAAAAAAAAGCGCTAATTTTAATTTTGGGTTTCAAAGTTAGTTTGGTCCAAAAAGAAAATGAAAAAAAATATCTATCAATCTGTAACAAAATTTTCGCAGTCCAATTGTTAAGGGAGTTCGGCTTGTAAGGCACGATAATTAAATAATATATATATAATATCACATTAATAATATATATATATTATATATAATTAATAAATGAATAGGCCAAATTGGTCAATTAGCAAGAACTCATTAAAGTTAAGTTCTTTCTAAAATTTTCTCTTATACGTTTTGAAGTTTTTTTTCACTTATGTTAATATAAAAAAAATATAATTTTGTAACGAAAGAACCTTAGAAAACTTACCTAATCTTATTATAACAAGGGCAATTTAATTTAGCCTAATCCAATTAAATACATTTTAGACAAGTTTACAATAAATTTAATAAACAAACACAAATATATATTTTTTGCCGTTGGGTTCTGAATGATTTTTGTAAAAATTATTCATACACAAATTTTCACTTCCTTATTGGGCAAGAAAAGGGTTTTGCTTTTTAAGTCAAAATCGCAAATTTTTACCTATGGGAAAGACATAACACTCAAATTTGAACATATAAGGAACTTGACCGGTCCATTCACTCGCTCCCTTCCCCCACACGATTTGTGTACATTTTTGTCGTGACATTTTTCGTGTACATATTGTCGTGTACATATTGCTGTGTCCCCCGGGGTTTCGTGTAAACCTTCTCTGACCTTCCCTGGCTGACATTGGGAAAATGTAAGGGGTGAAAAATTTAATCCAAATTTGTATAAAACTACACGATCAAAAATTCGCCATTTTATCCCCCTTCACTTAAACAACTTGACGAACAACACTGAGAAAAGTCAACTAGCAAGACCTTATGGAGAAAAAAAGGTCAGAAGTTTGGAAAAAGGAGGGGGGGGGGGGAATAAAGGGGGACTTCCGAGTAAGCGCCAAATAAGACGTCTAAAAAAAGTTGGAACCCCAGGCTGAAAATTGCCTAGGAAAAGATTTAACTTGAATTACGGGGCCAAAAGAATGAAGAAAACTTTTTTCATTTCTATAGGAAATATAAATAAAAATGAAAAAAAGAAATAAAATAAAAAACACTATAATAAAAATAATGATAATAACTGCGAAGCAGTTAGGTTAGGGGGGAAGTTATTTAACATTTGGTAGATAAAATTCACAGGCTTCATCAAGTCTCCTGCAGGACACTTGTGTCTTCAGTATCACACATCCATGAGACCCCAAAACCGGGCTCGTTAGGTCTATGAAAAGCCTTTGAGTTCCTAAAAAAAACCTAAAGCAAAATTTGCGAATTAGAAATTTTTTTGTGGCTAATCACTAAAGATTTTTTATTTTCAAAAAAATTCCATTTTTCAGTTTTTGCTTTCCCTTATGAAAATTTTCCTAATAAATTTTCTTTAAAAATATTATTCAATCACCTTTGTCTCCAATAAAATAAATTTACCGTATTTCAATACGTATAAAAAATGGATTTTGCATTTCTGACCCAATTACGATTAGTTGCATGTTCGCACAGCACCTCACGTTTTGTAATTAACCACAGCGTGTCAGTGCGGGTCCGGGCCGCAAAATTGGTTTTATCATCTCAAACAATCTTCTTAGGGTCAATGATATTAGAGGTCCCCCCGCCCCATCTCCCCCTCCCGGGGGAAGCTCCCCGGGTTAGCAGGGGGTGGGGACACTGGTGCCACCTCCATCGACGCTTGGGCTGCTGCTTTGGGGCCCGCTCCCTCGTTGAAACTCTCTTTTTTCTGCTGCTCACCGTCAGTTTCTGTTTCTGCCATGTAATCGCCTTTTCCCGCTGATTTCGCCTTTTCACAGTTGTGTTTTTTCTCGGAAAAGGGGCATACCACTTGTGGCCCTTCCCCTCACGTTTTTAACCTGGTTGGCACACATACACACCCTGCAACAAATACACCGGGTTATTTTTCATATTGGGTGGGTGACGTTTAAAAATTTTGAAGAACGTTTCCCACCGCTAACATTTAGTGCATGCAATTAAAAATAAACAGAAAACAAATTAGAAAATTAAAAATAAACTAGCAAATACAGTTACACTAATTTAAAAAAAAAATAGCTTTTAAAAAATTCCATTAGGTGTTAATGTAAAAATATTCCCAAAAGCTCTCTGAGACCCACAGGAAAACCCCGGTAATTTTTTCCCAAACCACGATAGAAAAGGCCTAATCTTGGGGAAATTTTAAAATGTGTTCCACCGCGGGTGAAAAACCTACAAAGATACAGAACAGAAGCACTGCAAAAGGGGCTTGGCGAGATGTGGGGGAACTTGATCCTAATACACAATTCTTTTAAAAGGGGCGATTCCTGCTGAACAAAGATCAAACACCCACCCCCCGAACTCTGTAAACTTCTGCCTGTTTTAAGGGCCCCCGGGCCCATAATCTCTAACAGAGGTCGCTATAAACCCAGTTCTTTTTACGTCTTTCCCCTCAGCACCTGCCCTTAACTTCCCGGGCCCAAAACAACTCCACTCCTAGTGCCCGGGGCCTGGAATCAAGTTAGCCACTCTGGGTCTCTTGGACACGGTTCACAAGGGGGGGGTATTTTTTCAGTTTGAATCATTATTGGTGAATACAGGGGAGGAGTACCCCATTTCCCTTTGGGATGAAGACTTTCCCCGGGCTAAAATTGCATCCCCTATCTCGAACTTTTAAAATATAAATTCTTTTTTTTGCGGAGATCAATCACTATTCACTTTTAAATTAACCTATTATATACGGGAAAACGTAGTTTTTTGTTAGAAAATAAGTAATTATTCCGTTGTTTTCGTTTGCCTTTCCCCTCCCGCTTTCCCATCGCAGTAGATGGTAAGGAGGGTTTGTCGGAAGTAGGGGGCCGTCGAAAAGTCGTCGGACTGAAGCCTTCCTGGACCAAGTCCCATACCCGGGGGGGGCTTTGACTGCCGGAGGTGGGGGACAGGGGTAGTCCCGGGTACTGTGAACATTCGGGCTGTCGGGGCCATCTCCCCTGGGATCTAGAGGAACACAGCCCCCGGGAACTGGGGACGACATACCCCCCTGGAGACTGGGGGGGGACAACCCCCTGGAAAGGCATATACCCCCCGGAGAGCTGGGGTTACGTACCCCCTCGGAAAAACCGATAGCGCCCATAGTCGCTCCAAAAACCATAAACTCCTGCACTACCTTGGGCTCGGGTGGCTCTGCCACGACATTTTTCCCACATCAGTTGTGTGGTAGGCAATTCCCCGACCACCATTAAAAAAAATCGAATTTCTCTGGGCGCCATACCCTTTGGCACAAATTCTGCAAAGGTTAAATACTTTTATTAAAAAAACTATCAGAAAAATTTTCATTAAATTACTTGCAAATATTTGAGCCTTCATAAAAAAAGGGGGGTATAGTCTAAAAAAAACACTTAGAAAATCCCTAATCCCCTTTGACGATAGGGGTACGCGGGTATCAAGGGGGTAGTGTTGGGTTGTATCGCTACGACACAAAACAAGAAATAAAACATCTTTTAAACCAAAATGAGGCGGCAGGATTAAACCCCACGACACGTTGTCCCCCCTCAAGGGGGCACACAACTTTTTCCCCTTTACCTCTGACCATCATCCTACACGGGTCGATCCAAAACAAGATCGATCCTACAGGGGATCGAGGGCTCAGAGGGTAAGGCGACATGTAGTTGTGGGGCCTCTTGAGGGGGGACAATGGTCGTGGGGCGAACCGGCCTGCCGCAGTTGTAAATGATTCAAAACCATTTTTCGTTTTCTTGCTATACAGACTTTTTGTGGGGGGAAAAGCAAAAATTTTTGGGGAGAGGATCCCATTAAACTTTAAAAAAAATTTTTTGGTATCTAATACCCGGGGTCCAAAAGTAGCAACGAAATTCTTTTGGGGAAAAGTGAAAGTCCAAATCATCGGAAGAAAAAAACCCTTTACACCTAAAATGGGTGAAGTAAAGCTTGACCAAGACTATCGAATTTAGATCAGGAAGTATATAAAGTAACTGGGGTCAAAGATTTTCTAAGCCTAAAACATCATTAAAAAGACATTGCCTAGGTTATGCTCCATTCTTAGTCCCCATTTGGGTGATCATAAATAAAAAAGGAAAAATACCAGTTGATAAGAAAGCACATGCGCAACACCTGGGTATCTTAATAAAGAGTTCCGCCCCACATGGGGCTCTATAAAAGAGGCATAAAAGATATACATATATACATACCGGAGCCATGAAAGGGATGTAGAGATGCATCCGTAGTATATGGAGCCAGTGGGTGGAGCCAACTAGTAATAAACCATGAGAAAAAGAAAAAAACCCATTTGAAAAAAACCCCAACAAAAACTTTTTTTTTTAAGGGGGGACTTTTCCCTTCTTACTCAAAAGGTTGCTCTATCAAGAAATTTAAGGGAGCTGAGAGGGGGACTTGGTTTGAGAGACGGTGATTAAGGAAAAAAAACAAGGATTCGTAAAATCCCCCTGTTTGAACCCTCAGGTCAAGAAAGGAATTGGACAGTGGAAAAATTTGAGGATAGAGAAAAAACGGATGGGAGGTAAAAATGACGAAGAACCGGGGAAATTCTGGGGGAACTTCGAACCCTTTTTCCGGTACCTATGAAAAAGGGGTTTTTTCGGGGAAACGAAACGAAAAAACACGGGAGAAAGAACATTTTGTTTGTTTGGGCATCGATTGGGGTAAATAGATAGGACCTTTTACTTAAAGGGATAGGTGTAAAAAACAGTTTTTGCTTTCCTGGGCCTGGGAGGGGGAAATATTGTTAGCCGGTTTGACAACATGAAGGGTAATAGGCAATCATATTATCTGCCCACGCGGGGGGCAATGAGTAAGAAAAAAGGCAGAGTAAGGATTTAGTTAAAAGGGGATGGACACATAGACATAATAGGAAGGAAAAAGCCCTGTTGTATCGCATTTTCCCTAAAAGGGAATTTGGAAAAGAAGGGGTGTCCAAGCAATTGGTATTAATTGGGGGCTGGAAAAAACTGTAAGGAAAATTCATACCATTCAAAAACAACCGGGACCACTTCTCGGCAAAATTTTGACACATAAGAAAGGGTGGGGGGGATTTCCCTTTACCCGGGGTATTGATGGTTTTTGTTAGGGTTTTAAAACAGGATTAATTAGGTAGGGGGTTTGGGAAAGGAAAAAAGGTGTCGAAATGTTGGTTTAGGTTTTAATATCACGAATCTTTAAGAATAACATTTTATAAAGTAACTTTGGGGAATGAAAACAAAACTGGGGTCGACACCAACATTGGGGGCGGCAAGACGTTCGTCTGGGGTCGACATAATACTTTTTCTTCGTACTTTAAAAAGAAATAATTCCATGAAAAGGTCGCGAAAGTCTCGTTTTTACGAACAACTTTATTTCATTTCATTTCGAGAAAAATTTTTTGCGGGTCAGAAAATTTGAATGGGCTGACTTTAGAATTACAGTGACTCCGGTTACGGCAGTAAAGTGGAAAGTGTCCTTTTAACGCGGATGTTGTCACAGATGAAAGCTCATGGAAAAATTTGGTCCTGTTTTAAGGAAAACCCAGACCCCCCAAAGCTTGATTTTCTGATCCTCCCGTGAAAAAAAAAAAAAGACGCAATCACACAAAAAGACTAAAACTCACAAGGGCTTTAAAATTTTGATACAAAAAAACCTTTTAGAAAAAATTTTTTCTGGGTTTTTCTCTTTCATTATAAAACTTACACTAAAATTTTCCCCCATCGAGGCCCCCGCCGGTTTTTTTCATGCAAGACATCTTGATGCACCACGCAAAGTTCGATCATTCTCAAGATTCCTCGTCTTTCCGGGCAAGTGTAGACCATCACACCAGGAGGGTGTTGATACCACCCTCCTTTCCGGCAGGAGTGTAGACCAGGTTACACCAGGGGGCTTTGCTCACCGTTTTTTTTCCCGGGGAGTGTAACCAGTTACACCAGGGGGGTGTGATCTCTACCGTTTTTCCAGGAGGGGGTGTAGACCAGGTAACCAGGAGGGGGCTGAGCTCTACCGTTTTAAGGATGTAACCAGGGTTCCCAAAGGAGGGGAGCTCTACCCCTTCAAGGTGAACCGGTTAAAGGGGTCTTGTGCCAGCCCCAGGCAGGGGTGTAAAAAAAGGTTAAACCAGGGGGTGCTTAGTCAAAATTCTTCCAGCGGGGTAGACCATTAACCAAGGGTCGAGCTCCCTTTCCCGGGTAATAAGCCAGGTCACACCAAGGGGGTTATATTATTTCCGGTTTAACCGGGCCACCAATTCCCCTGATACTTAAATTCCCACAAAAAATACAAAATCCCCGTACATACAATACTTAGGGCCTCTTACTTTTTCTAGAAAAAATTGTCAAAAAGTGGCCAAAAAAACTCCTCTCGACAGCACGCCGCACAAAAACCCCAAACCGGGGCGGGAAAACCCGCACACCACCCGACCGCAGCCAGACCAGCACCACAATAAGACTCAAAATGACCCAGGAGTTAGAACACTTCCCCATGAAATTTTCAGGGAGTGGCGTTGGCGACGAATTTTGGGACAGGAACCATAATACTTTTTGCAGGGGTTGTAAAGCTCCCCTAACGGGAAAAACCAGTGCTTCATAAACGGGGGGCCCGGGCTGAGTTCACCCCTGCAACTCAAATTAGGCATACACCACAACCCACAAAAAACCAAAAAACCCCAACAACACCAAACTAAATGACCCCCCCAACCACAAATAGTGGAAAATTTAGCAACTGGCCCCCAGAAATTTAACCCGCCAAAGCAAACGTGGAGTCGGAAAGGGGAAAGGCCGCAAACGTTTTACTGGGGCCGCTGAAAACCCATCAAGGGGGACCTAGAGTGGGTGTTCCAATACAACGGGCCCTTAAAAAGATTTACAGTGGGGCCCAAAAAGAATACGTTTTCCTACCTCATAAAAGGGGCGTTAAAATCAAAACCGTGCCGCCACCCATACCTTTGGGGTACGGGAACACTTTTGGGCCCCACCGGGGAAAAACCCGTCCAAGAAAATTTAAAAAGTGCAAATTTTCAACGGGGGGGTTTCCCCCAAGCTAAGTTCCAGAAAAATAAAATTTGACAACCTAAAAATTTTGGGGGGACTTTTAAAAACAAAAAACCGGGTAACAAAGGGGACAAAAACCCTTTCCTCCAAAACTCCCCTTGGAACGAAGACTCAATGAGCAAAGGGGGTGTTAGGAAGATTTCTTCAGCCCCGAGTGTTAGGAAATGGAAAAGTCTGGAAGCGATGTAGTGGAGGGAGGAACATACATTTTTTAAGACGGGTAAATAAAACTCATGGGCAGGGAGAGAAGGGACCCATATTCAGTGAAGAGGCG
The DNA here is from genome assembly GCF_026875155.1 of Cherax quadricarinatus. Classification (NCBI taxonomy): domain Eukaryota; kingdom Metazoa; phylum Arthropoda; class Malacostraca; order Decapoda; family Parastacidae; genus Cherax; species Cherax quadricarinatus. The sequence continues at coordinate 87,572,521 of NC_069405.1, forward strand.
GGCCCGGAGCTGAGTTCGACCCCTCAACCACAAATAGGTGAGACAAAAACAGACAGCAATAAACACCCCTGGAACAAAAAAAATTAAAAAACAAAAACAGTTTTCATGGAAGGCCCAAATTTTCCCTTTTCCAAATTTGGATTTTTAGATAAAGAAAAAGAACGAGAAGAGGGTTGGTTTGAGCCCGGGCTCAAAACCTTCGAAAGCCTAAAAAATTGTGTAAAATAAAACCAGTAACAAAGGGCACTTAATGGGGTAAGTTCTGGGAGGGGGAAAACGAAATGGTCGTGGGTATCACGTGGGCACCTGTGGAAACGGGGGCCCCCCCCGGGTAGTCCATTTTTGGAATGGGAATGAATATGGAAGGGGAAAACTCAAGGTGTTCCTTTCCAAAGAAGAAAGTTAAGGAAATTAAACAGAGAGGGTCAGCAGGACTCAAAAACCTGGAAAAAAGGGCGGGGCATGTTTCCCGAATACCCCGAACAGCCAAATTTTCAAATCATGAGTCGGGAAGGGAAAGAAACCAACAGAGTTAGGAGGGGGAAAGCTCAAACCTGTTGGAGAAAAAACTTCTAGTTAAAACCCAGAGTCTCCGGAAACAAAAAACCAATATGGCGGAAAAAGGGGGGCCGGCCCCAGATTCCCCCGAACCAATAAGGAATTTTCAAAAACCACCTTACCAGGGCCCAACGGAGTTGCACGCCGTTTGGAAGCACCGGGTTCAACCGTTTTGAAATTAGAGAAAGGAAGGTTTTTGCGACAAGAGTTCGAAGTTAAAGGATGTTATGAAAAAATTGAGGGAAAACCCGGAACAGGAAAGGGATAGGAAGAATATAACGCATACAAAAATATGCGTTAATAACAAGGTGGCAGAACAAGATGTCCCGAGAGGGGACACAGAAAAAAACAAGAGGTCCCACTCTTGGGAAGTTGAAACCAGTTGGGTCCCCCAGGGGATGTTAGGGGAAACAGTTTCTTCTGTCAAGTGGTTTTAGGAAGTGGAACGTCTGGCGAGCGATGTAGTGGGAGCTGGGGAACCATACAAAAAACTTTAAAAGATAAAGCTCATGGAGCAGGAGAGAGGGAGGGCCAGTACGTTCAGGGTTTAAAGAGGGGGTGCCAGGGAAAAAACTGAAATTTCCCCACCCCTCAACTACAATTAGGGAGTACCACACACACACACACACCAAATAAGTGGCACACACACCCAAAACACAAACGCCAAAATCTATCGCAATGCCTTTTTAAACTAGTAACTTTGATCTCCCTCTCAAATTTTTTGGGCTTGGGAAAGAACGAAAAAGTTCGGGTAAGATCCCAAAGGGATGAGCGGGGAAGACGGGAAGACGAAGAAATAGCGAAGGAGAATGTTCCCAGTTGTAGAAAAAGCTAGGGTTAAACCCAGCACTAGACGATCGTGGATAGAGCTGGAGAGAAAAAGACTTGGGTGAGAATGTGGCGACGTGGGGCAAGCTGTGCAGGCTGCATCATGGTGGTTGACTGTAGATCGGTCGGGGATTGGTTGCTGGAGATGGCGGGAAGCGGGATGGAGAGGAGGCATGTTCAAAAGATTTAAGTATGCAGAGGAGAGGGATCAGCGTTTATTGGTGGATAACCTCTTCATACTGCGTTTTTTTAGTTTTTCGTTCCCGTCATGAGCCATTTTGAATCTTTTGAAGCAGTTTTTTTATAAAAACAAGTTTGAGCAGCTTTTCTGTCTTTTTTTTAACCCCCCAATTAGGGCAGTTTCAGTGTGGGGTCGCACCCAGGAGCAACAGTGTCTTTATACTACCATGGTGCATGGAATAGAGACTTGAGGGTCATATAGCGACGGGGTGTGAGGGTTTAAATTTTTAGAAGGTGAGGGGGCGTTTGGGCTAAATATTGTTTCCCCTTTCCCTTTCTTCAGGGCTTCGAGTATCTTGAGGGGATTTTCAGGAGGAAATGTCTTACTTTTTTTGGTTTTGGTGGTTAGTTGGAGATGAAGCAGGTGGTTCGTTAGTAGTAGCAGAAGAGGGGGAAGACCGGTGATTGGCCACAGCGTGGGGATGTTGGGAAACCTGATTGGGGGTTTCTTGGGGATGGAATTTTTGGGGGTTTGATGCTGCCTAATTCTTTGGAGTTTTATGTCGGCAGATGGGGAGAGTCTGGGAAAGAAAGTTTTTGGCATGTGTTCAACGAAGAGCCCTTAATAACATGTTGAAGGGCCCGGTAACGCCATATTATGCATTTGCATATAGCATACAGTAAGAAATTTTCGTAGGTTTTAAACGATGGGGGTAAATGGTGGAGGGTTGGGTGCTTTTAAAAGTTTTGTTGTGCGGGCCCGGAGTTTGGTGTGGGGAGCTAAGTAGGTGACTTGGAAGGGGTCTTCTGTTCTGCTTGTTTTTTTTTTCAGAATTTTACGAGATTGGGGGGCTTTTCAGCGGGGATATGGGATTTTTTTTGCAGTTGAGGGCACTTTTTAATGGGGCAGTAGAAGACAATCTTGGGAATCTGGCCTTCGACCGCAGGTAAAGGGAGAACTTTTTTTCTTTTTGGGGAGTTTTTGGAGTGTAGGAAAAAGTAGCAACTCCGCACCCCCGAGTAAAAAGATGGTACCGCCACTTCAAAAATACGGAGTTTAATGAAGTAAAGTAAAGGCCCGGCCTTTACCTAGCTTGGGCAGCCATTGTCACATCAGTAAAGGGTTTTTTAGCATGGGGGGCAGAGGAAACTTTGTGATTTTGTGTTTAAAAACATAAAAAAGGGGAAAACTACAGCAGGCCCACCGGCCCCTACTTGTCAGGTTCCCCCCCCCTTTTCAAACCACTAAAAATATTCGCCCAACCCATTATCACTGTTACCCAAGGACTAAGCTTCGTAACCCCTTTTTAAAATCTTACGCAAGTCCCACTCAGATCCAAACCCCCCCACTATATTTTCTAAATTTTTCACAAATACTTTAATTATTTGACT
>NC_069405.1:87575978-87602486 GCF_026875155.1 Cherax quadricarinatus
ATGCTCCAAACTTCAGAACACCGTGACTTAACCTGAATCCTCATTTTTTCTTTCTTTTTCTTCTTCTCTTCCCCTTTCCTCTTTCCTTTTCTCCTCTGGGTTGTCTTTCTCCTGTCTCGTGTTTCTGTTCCTTTTTCATTTATTTTATTTCACCACTTCCACTACTACTACCTCTTCTTCTTCTACTACTACTACTACAACTACTGATGAAATTAAGACACATGTGCGGCGTCTGGTTGTCTTTGTTGTGGACGTTTCGCCATCCAGTGGCTGGCTGGATGGCGAAACGTCTACGATGGGGATGCCCGGGTGTTGTGCATGTGTCTTAATTTCATCTTGTCGGTATTATATACAATTCTTGTACTACTACTACTACTACTACTACTACTACTACTACTACTACCTCCACCTCTTCCTGCCTATATATAGCCGTCCTGCTCCACCTCTGTTAGTGTGACTTTGTCAATGGTCCGAGTCGGACCGAAACGTCGTCGTAAGCTTCTCTCTTTTATGTGCGGGTTATCTGTGTATCGTTCCAGTCACGGTATTGTGCCTTTTTGCTATTTAACTGTGCTTGTCTGTAGAGGACCTTTAGTCTGGTATTCGCTTTCTTTACTGCACTGTTCCCTGTCAATTCTCCTGACATGCATGGGTCAAAGGGGATTTCCAGATATTTTACTGAGAAAACTGAAGTTACGGGTTCCCCATTACACTGGACATTACAATTATTTACCCTTCTCAGTTTATGTTTCGTGCCAAAGAGTACGGCTTCCGTTTTTCCGAGGTGTAACGATAGTTTGTTGGCTACCAACCATTTGCTGCAGGACTCCAGTTCTAGTATTATTACATTAGCTATATCTTGTGGGTCTTTACCTGACACTAACAGAGCACTGTCAATATAAACACAAATGCAGTATAATGTGATCCTTTATTGACTACGTTTCGCCCACACAGTGGGCTTTTTCAAGTCACAAACAGAACTACCTGGGGTGGAAGGAACGCGAGTATTTATAGTCCGGCTGAGGTCAGGACTATAAATACTCGCGTTCCTTCCACCCCAGGTAGTTCTGTTTGTGACTTGAAAAAGCCCACTGTGTGGGCGAAACGTAGTCAATAAAGGATCACATTATACTGCATTTGTGTTTATATTGCCATTGTGTCGGTATTTTATACCATTTATTTCCAGAGCACTGTCATCCACATACAGTAGGAGTTTGCACTTTACACTGATGCGCATGTCGTTTACATAACATAGAAATAATAAGGGACCCAGAATACTACCTTGGGGAACTCCACATGCTATTGGCAGGGGTTCTGATTCTGTTTTGTTGATTTTGACACTTTGTTTCCTATTGCTAAGACAGGACTTAAACAGTCTATGGAAGTTATGCCGATAAGTTGAAGTTTCTTACATAATATATTGTAGTTGACAGTAACGAAGGCCTTTTGCAGGTCTAAGGTTACCAAACCTATGAGGTTCCCTATCGACATTTCAGTTCTCATGTACTCCATCAGATTAATTAGGGAGGTGTCGGTTGAATAAGATCTCCTAAAACCTGATTGGTAACTGTAAAGAATGTTGTTGTCATTAAGATACTTAACTACTTGACAGTACACCGCCCTCTCAAGATTTTGGGTATTACACTGAGTACACTAACAGGCCTATAGTTGAAGAATTGAGACACTTATGCAACACATGGGAATCTTCATAAGTGTCTCAATTCTTCAACTTGTCGGTTTTCAAAACCATTCATCACAGGCCTATAGTTGCTGACATCAGACCTACTATTTTTCTTGGAAATAGGAATAACTCTGACCTCCTTGAACCCCTCTGGTACGGTATTAGTGGTTATGGACAAATTTATTATGTGAGCAATGGGGATTGCCAATTCAGAGGCACCACCTAGGAACTTTGACGGGATGTTATCCGGGCCAGTGCTCTTAGTTGGGTTTAACCTGCTTAGTTCTTTTTGCACGAAGTCGTGAGGTACACTTACTAGTTGACAACTGTTTGGAGTTATCCCTTTACTGGTATAGTATGTTTTAAACTTATCAGAGTCTGTGTTAATGGTATTTAATGCAACTGGTAGTTTACTTACTAGTGTTGATGCGACAGTTGTGTAGTATGAATTAAAACAATTTGCCACTTTAGTTGTTTCGTGGCATACCTCGTTATCGATATTTAGTACTATGTTAGATCTACCTACGGGTTTATGGCTATACCCTAACTGCTTTAGTTGTTGCCAGAGCTTTCTAGGGTTATTCTTGTACTCTTCGATTTTTGAGCAATAGTGCTTTGCCTTTGCGCCTTTTGTAAGTTTCTGTACTCTGTTCCTCAACCTTTGGAATTCATTTAGTTCTGCAATATCCTGTCTGTTGCCTTAAATCTTTTTAGCAGCTGGTCTCTGAATTTCATATTATCTAATACCTCAGTAGTCATCCAGGGTTCAGTTCTTCGTTTAATCCTAACCTCTTTAACTGGTGCAATATTATCAAGGATGGTAGTGAACATTGTTTTAAATATTTCCAGGCATCATTTACGTCCGTGCAACTTATCATTGTCCAGTCACAATTGTGTAGTCTATTTACCAGTGTTTCTTTACTGTACTTTCTAGTTGACCTCATTTTTATTGTCCTGTGTAGGCGTATCCTATCCCTAGTGATTTTCCTGGTGCAGTAAATGATGAAATGATCACTAAGACCTGTGGTAATGACGCCTGACTAATGGTTTCAGAGCGGTTACAAAGTATATGGTCGGTTAGTGAGCATTTGAGTGTGGTTCCTAGGTACGTGAAGGAAATGTAGGACTGTGATCACTAGATTGAAAAAAAATTGCCCACTCAAAAGAAAACAAGAGCCACCTTTTTTCTTGGGGCATAAGTTCTCTGGTGATGTTAAGTTTACTGGCAGTAACTGTCCTGCTGTTTTTATCAACAACGCCACACTAACACCAGCAGAACTGGTGTCTACTTGCAGAGAAAATGGTAGTGTACCATTGAAACTAGGCATTACTAATGCTATTATCACTTTGTACACAGGCTGCTATGTAAATAACTTTCACATTACATTGAAAGTTTTGCACAAATTTAAAGTACCTGTATAGGATAATTTCAAACATCGAGGTATATTTGGCACCCTGGGTCATGGAAATCAAATAATCCTGCCACATCCTCACAACTGTGGTATAAGAACATAAGAACATAAGAAAAAAGGAACACTGCAACAGGCCTACTGACCCATGCGGAGCAGGTCCACGTCCCCCCCGGATTAGTCCAATGACCTCTTAGATCAATATCCAAACCAATGTATTTTCTGACACTGGTAATACACCCCTGCGTAGCAAAGAGATGGTACTACATCCATCCCTTAAGGACATTACACCTTCCACCTTACCTTCATTTTGGTACAAGGCCACGGTAGACTTACTTGAATAGACCTTCATCCAAGGGTCTAAGACAGCTGGTTTTGCAGAGTAGTAGTAGTGAGAATGTAGCCACTGAGAGGTCACGTCCCTCTCGGATCAAACAATTCTCGCTTGAAAAAGTTGTCCAAGGTGTTTTCTGTACCAAGATGCCATTGTGTTGCAATGTCTGACAGGTTGAATATCAAAATGGTATACAATACCGACAGGTTGGTACGTAAGACACATAGGCAACATTTAGGCAACTTTATTCCGAAACGTTTCGCCTACACAGTAGGCTTCTTCAGTCGAGTACAGAAAGTACGCAGGAGCAGTAGATGTGAAGACGATGTAATCAGTCCATCACCCTTGAAGTCGTAGATTTGAGGTTGTCAGTCCCTCAGCCTGGAGAAGTTCTGTTCCAAAGTCTGGAACAGAACTGTTTGTCTTACCTACCAACCTGTCGGTATTGTATATCATTTTGATATTCATTCTGTCAGACACTGCAACACAGTGGCATCTTGGTACAGACGAGAAAACACCACAGCTGGTCTCCTTTGTGTACCTTGAGGCAAGACTGCAATGCAGGCAACAGCATGTGCATCTGGTGTACTTACTGGAGAAGCATCTGCTGCAGCCTGGTCTCTAAGCATCTTTCTACAATATGGCTGAAGGTGGCCCTGTTTATTGCAATATGTACAGTGATAAGGTTTAAAAGCCACCTTCCCACTTGGCATAGGCTAGGGCCCTTGACCCTGGGGAACCGGGCTCTTCCTACCTGTCCTTGATAATCCTGGACCTTTAACAGCTGACTTAGAACCTTCCTGGGTAGGTACTGGAAAATTAGGCTTACTAAAACTTTGGTGGTTATTAGGGTGGAAAATAGGTGGCTTAAACTTCTGAAATTTCTTATTCCTGCTGGTGGGTGGAGAAAACTTACCATTATGTGGTGGGTGGTAACTACTACCAAATTTTTGGTTAGCTAAAAATCTATCCCCCAGCTCTAAAACATTATTAAAATCATCCAGATCCTTCCCCCTCAAGATATGCCTTAAGGTCACGTGGAACATTTCTCAAAAGATCCTCTAACAAAAATTAAGGTAATTACACCCTCATAATTGTTCACCACACCTTTTGAGCGACACCACTTGTTTAGAAGCGACATCTCCTTACCGTAGTCCACCAAAGACTGCCCTGCCTGAAACTTTAGCCCTCTAAACTTCTGCTGGTACAAGTCATACCACGGGTGGAGTTAGAACCCGCGATCAGAGAGTCACAAAACTCCAGACCGACGCGTTAGCCACTGGGCCAGCTAACTACAATAAGATTCATCCAACTAGGTATATTTTTACACCAAAGGAAGGTTAGCATAGGCACCACTGTGACCACAAATGCAAATTTTTACAGACGAATCTCCCGCTAGCATGACCGTGACGAACTCTAGCTCAAGTCCCCTCGAAGCCGTCAACATGACTCATGAAGGTAGGTAAGACACATAGGCAACAGTTAGGTAACTATTCCGAAACGTTTCGCCTACACAGTAGGCTTCTTCAGTCGATTACAGAAAGAAGGCAGGAACAGTAGAGATGTGAAGACGATGTAATCAGTCCATCACCCTTGAAGTCGTAGATTTGAGGAGCTGAACTTCTCCAGGGGGACTGACAACCTCAAATCTACGACTTCAAGGGTGATGGACTGATTACATCGTCTTCACATCTCTACTGTTCCTGCCTACTTTCTGTATTCGACTGAAGAAGCCTGTAGGCGAAACGTTTCGAAATAAAGTTGCCTAACTGTTGTCTATGTGTCTTACCTACCAACCTGTCGGTATTGTATACCATTTTAACATAAGAACATAAGAAAGGAGGAACACTGCAGGAGGCCTGTTGGCCCATACTAGGCAGGTCCTTTACAATTCGTCCCACTAACAAAACATTTGACCAACCCAATTTTCAATGCCACCCAAGAAATAAGCTCTGATGTGAAAGTCCCACTCAAATCCAACCCCTCCCACTCATGTACTTATCCAACCTAAATTTGAAACTACCCAAAGTCCCAGCCTCAATAACCCAACTAGGTAGACTGCTCCACTCATCAACTACCCTATTTCCAAACCAATACTTTCCTATGTCCTTTCTAAATCTAAACTTATCTAATTTAAATCCATTACTGCGGGTTCTCTCTTGGAGAGACATCCTCAAGACCTTATTAATATCCCCTTTATTAATACCTATCTTCCACTTATACACTTCGATCAGGTCTCCCCTCATTCTTCGTCTAACAAGTGAATGTAACTTAAGAGTCTTCAGTCTTTCTTCATAAGGAAGATTTCTAATGCTATGTATTAATTTAGTCATCCTACGCTGAATGTTTTCTAACGAATTTATGTCCGTAAAGTAAAAGGACACAAGTGCAACTAATGTGACATTTATTGTGGCAACGTTTCGCTCTCCAGGAGCTTTATCAAGCCATTACAAACAATACACGTTTGTAATGGCTTGATAAAGCTCCTGGAGAGCGAAACGTTGCCACAATAAATGTCACATTAGTTGCACTTGTGTCCTTTTACTTTACATATTGTCGGTAATTCTACCAACTTTATTACGAATTTATGTCCATTCTGTAATATGGAGACCAGAACTGAGCTGCATAATCTAGGTGAGGCCTTACTAATGATGTATAAAGCTGCAGTATGACCTCTGGACTTCTGTTGCTTACACTTCTTGATATAAATCCCAGTAATCTATTTGCCTTATTACGTACGCTTAGGCATTGCTGTCTTGGTTTAAGGTTGCTGCTCACCATAACCCCCAAGTCCTTTTCGCAATCTGTATGGCTAAGTTCTACATCATTTAACTTATAAGTACTAGGGTTATGGGCACTCCCAAGCTTCAGAACCTTGCATTTATCTACATTGAACTGCATCTGCCACTTTTCTGACCAAGAATAGAGTTTGTTTAAATCCTCCTGAAGTTCCATAACATCTACGTTTGAATCAATTATCCTACCTATCTTTGTGTCATCGGCGAATTTGCTCATATCACTAGTAATTCCCTCATCAAGATCATTGATATATATTATAAACAACAATGGGCCCAAGACTGATCCCTGTGGAACGCCACTTGTTACAGATCCCCACTCGGATTTAACCCCATTTATGGACACTGCTTCCTGTCAGTGAGCCATGACTCGATCCACGAGAGCACTTTTCCCCCAATGCCATGAGCTGCCACTTTCTTTAACAGTCTATGGTGCGGAACTCTATCAAAAGCCTTACTAAAATCTAAGTAAATAATATCAAATTCTTTATCGTGGTCAACAGCCTCAAAAGCTTTACCGAAGAAAGTTAATAAATTAGTTAGACAAGACCGGCCTCTGTGAATCCATGCTGAGTATCATTAATCAAGCTATGCTTATCGAGATGGCTTCTTATAATCTCAGCTATAATTGACTCTAGTAATTTGCCTACAATTGAGGTCAGGCTTATTGGGCGGTAATTTGACGGTAACGACTTGTCCCCTGTTTTAAAAATAGGAATTACATTAGCCATCTTCCACATATCAGACACTACACCTGTTTGAAGAGATAAATTAAAAATATTAGTTAATGGTTCACAGAGTTCCATTTTGCATTCCTTAAGAACCCTTGAAAAAACCTCATCAGGACCCGGCGACTTATTTTGCTTCAGTCTGTCTATCTGCTTCACAACCATTTCACTAGTGACAGTGATGTTACATAATTTATCTTCTTCTAGCCCACTATAAAAATTAATTACTGGAATATTGTTAGTGTCTTCCTGTGTAAAAACTGAGAGAAAATAATTATTAAAAATCGAGCACATTTCATTCTCTTTGTCAGTAAGGTGCCCATAGTTATTTTTAAGGGGACCTATCTTATCTCTAACTTTTGTTCTATAGACCTGGAAAAACTTTTTGGGTTTAGTTTTAGAATCCCTAGCAAACTTTAATTTCATAGTCCCTTTTAGCTTTTCTTATCCCCTTTTTAATGTCCCTCTTAATGTCAATATACTGATTCATAAGATGACCCTCACCTCTTTTGATACGCCTATAAATTCCTTTCTTATGCCCTAGTAGATATTTGAGCCTATTATTCATCCATTTTGGGTCATTTCTATTTGATCTAATTTCTTTATATGGGATAAACGTTCTTTGAGCAGCATGTATAGTGTTCAGAAAACTGTCATATTGATAGCTCACTTCGTTACCCCAGTCAACAGATGATAAGTGTTCTCTAAGCCCATCGTAATCTGCTAAGCGAAAATCTGGGACTGTTACTGAGTTATCGCTACTATCGTACTAACATTCAATGCTAAATGTAATTGATTTGTGGTCGCTAGCACCCAGTTCCTCTGAAATTTCTAAATTATTAACAAGGGATTCATTGTTTGCCATAACTAAGTCAAGCAGGTTATTTCCCTTGTAGGTTCTGTCACAAACTGCTTCAAAAAACAATCCTGAACTACTTCTAAGAAGTCATATGATTCTAAATTCCCAGTCAAGAAATTCCAATCAGTATGACTAAAGTTAAAGTCTCCTAGAATTACTACATTATCGTGCCTTGTGGCCTTAACAATTTCCTCCCATAGTAGTCTCCCTTGGTCCCTATCTAAGTTTGGGGGATGGTATATCACTCCTAAAATCAGTTTTACATGCCCCTCTGAAAATTCTATCCAAACAGACTCTGTATGTGTTACTTCAGACTTAATACCCGTTTTTATGCAACAGTTCAAGCGATCTCGACATACAATGCCACCCCCACCCCCCTTCCCGACACTTCTATCTACTTGGAACAATTTAAAACCCTGAATATGACATTCCGCAGGCATGTCCCGACTTTTTGAATTAAACCACGTCTCAGTTAAGGCAAATACATCAATGTTACCTGCACTAGCAACTAATCTCAACTCGTCCATCTTATTCCTAGCACTACGGCAATTAGCATAATAAACACTGAAAGACTCTCCTTTCTCTTTACCCGTCCTGCTCATTTCTGTTTTTCTACTAAACCTATTACTGTCCTTATCACCCAAAGTCCCTGCTTTTCAATATCTACCTCGTTCTGCTTATTACTAGTTCCCCTAGAACTCGTAATATTACTACACTGGGACTTCACTGTTTTCCTACCAAAACCCATACCACTAACTATTCCTAGTTTAAAGTCCTAACAGCTCCCTCCACTGCAGTTGCCAGTGCTCCCACCCCAGACCTAGATAAGTGAACCCCATCCCTGGCATACATGTCATTTCTGCCATAGGAGAGGTCCCAGTTGTCAATGAATGTTACCGCATTTTCCTTACAGTATTTGTCCAGCCAGCAATTGACACCAATTGCCCTGGACAACCATTCATTTCCTACTCCTCTCCTTGGCAAAATACCACATATGACAGGTTTCCCACCCTTACTCCTAATTATTTCTATTGCTGACCTATACCTGCTAATCAGGTCTTCACTCCTACGTCTGCCAACATCGTTGCCTCCAGCACTGAGACAGATAATAGGATTGCTCCCATTACCTCTCATGATGTCATCCAGACGGCTAACAATATCCTCCATCCCAGCCCCAGGAAAGCAAACTCTCTGTCTCCTACTCCTGTCCTTCAAGCAGAACGCCCTATCCATATGCCTAACTTGGCTATCCCCAACAACATGAAATCGTAATGACAAGATTCTGCCGGTACCTTTCCGGCAACATCTGATAAGCCAGTAAAACTACCTCTTTGCCCTTAGACATGGTCTTAATTCCCCAGGAGCTCCACCTTTCTGCGTAACAACAATAAATCATCAATATATGGCAAGGGATCATTCGTGTTAAAATCAGGTAAATCAGTGTCATCATTGCTAAAGGGTAACTGTGCCAAGGCGCACTTGTTGTAAACAAAATGAAATCTGGCACCATTACCATAATCAAACACACTTCCATTATGCACCCACCCCTTACACAATTTACATAATGCATATTTACTGTTCTTCTTTCGTACCTTAGTACAGTGTATACATATGTCTGGTGGTGTCTGAGATAATAAGAACGGTTTTATTGTCTCACATTGACCTATCTGTGCATTACATAAAGAGTTAAGGTTGTCATTCCTGGCTACTAGACCGTCATTATCACCATCACTTATCTGTCTGTTTTGCACCTGTACCATAGTTTGAGGTCCTGGATTAGTATGGATATCACCACTTAATAGCGCCACTATAAGAGCTGTGTGCCATTGTTTTTGTTTGGGTATGCGGTGTTGCCATACCTTGTGGCGATAGTGACATTTACGTTTCTGGTAGGATGGCAACTGTTGGGCTTTCACTGTCCAGGACGCTATTACCCCATTTGCCTTTTCCACTTCCCATGACTGATTTCCTTCTTCTTCTTCAGAGAATTGCAAGACGAGGATAAATATAATTATGGCAGCCTGTACCCCTTGAATGCCAGCCATGTTCACTTTTTTTATCACTTCACAACATTTTTTTTTCCTTTTTTTTTAAAGAAACCACTGATTGCTATCAGTACCTAGCAATGGCCTAGTAGCTACTCGAGCAATCACCACTGATTACTAGCAGATTTCTTGCTATCTTACTTCACAAATCTCCTTCACTCCTCAGTTCACAGTCCAGTTTCACCTATCACACTTCTAGCTCATTTCCATTCTGGCAGGATAAAAAAAATTAATTAATGGCGTTATCCGTCTAAAGCTTCATCAGTCCTATTTAGCGGTGCTGCATCCTGTTGTTGACTGGTCCTCTCGTAGAGTTGACGTTTTAGTCATTTTTAAAAGCACTGACGAAAAAAAAATGGCCACTGTACCCTGACAGATTCCTTGGAGTTTTGTTGTTACATTTGGCGTTTTCTCCTATGTTTCCTTCCTAATGTACACTGGTCATTTAATATGTAGGTCAGATATTGAAAGAAACATCCTTTGCTGTTTAACTAATCCACTTCCTTCCCGCACTTGACACTGAGGGAAAGAACCGCCGCTATAGCCTGACAGTTTCTTTGTTTTGTAAATTGGGCGGTTTCTCCTGTGTTTTCCTCCCATTAACACTGGTGCTGTTGATACGATGGTCAGCAACTGTCAGTATAGTTGAGAACATCGCTTCACTAGTTGTACGTCTGGCAGCATCTGGTGCTTGAATGCCAGTCAGCCATGTTTAAATGTTCACTTCCTTCCCTCATTTGGCACTGAGGGAAAAAAACCGCCACTACAGACCTGTCAGTTTCCTTGGAGTTTTATTGTTAGGTTTTCCCCTATGTTGTCTTCCCATTGAACACTGGTACAGTTGATATGGAAGTCAGTGTAGTGGAAAACGTCACTTGGCTGGTTGTACGTCTGGTAGCGGGTCTGGTATTTGAGTGCCGGTCGTCCTCTTTTGGTCATGTTTGGCCCATTTCGTTGTCATCACCGTCATTTCTTGTCACTATAAGTTCCTTGTATGTTGTTGCACAGTACTTGCAATTGGGCCATCACTGGAGCTTGGACAGTCCCAGGGGATGGCAAACATATAGGGGCAGCCGTTGTTGCTGCTGCCCGAGTCATGACTCAGTGAAAAAAAATACTGGAAACAATGGGAAATGAGGCAATCAGTCCCTTAGCCTTGATAAATGTTTAGTCCTCAGCCTTGATAAAAGTTCAGTCCCTCAGCTTTGATCAGTCTGGAACTGAGGAGGAGAATGTACTCTTGCGTCTTCACAATAAAGATATCCTGGAGTTGAACAGTTGTATTATTCATTATCTTGTCGGTATTTTATACCATCATTTTAATAATAGAAAAATATGTTTGTGTAAGTGTGAGAGGAGTTTCCTGTGATGTTCAATCCTCTGGGGCGGGCGGCCTGGGTCCTCTTTCATCCTCTTTGCGGCGAGGATGTGGCAGATTTCTTCACTGTTCTGAGAATGAGTCGGCGCTTGGCTGGGAATGTTGTGTGGTTCCTTGGGGACCCTCACAGGCCGCTCCAGCTTTCATCTCCCACACTAGTTATACTTCTCATTGGTTCAACGAGTTTCTTGTTTTTTCCCCCGAAGAATAATTCCTGAGTGACTAAACTTAGGATTAAAGACGAAATACGTTCACTTTGATCCTCTGGTTAATCATTACTCTCTCTCTCTCTCTCTCTCTCTCTCTCTCTCTCTCTCTCTCTCTCTCTCTCTCTCTCTCTCTCTCTCTCTCTCTCTCTCTCTCTCTCTCTCTTTCTCTCTCTCCTTTTTTTCTCTCTCTTTTTTTTTACACAGGGTTTGACAAGGTTAAGGATCCCTAGCTTTATTGACAAGCTATTTACATCAGCTCATTTGAAAGCATTTTTATTGTTATGAGACATACAAGTAGGGAACAGGATGAAGTTGGAGCCATCTATGGGCCAACATTTTCATTTGATCAACTGACTTTATCTCGTTGACATCATTATGCTGTACGAATGTGTTCCATACTCGAGTCATCCTGGGTATATAGGATCTCAGATGGAGTAAAGTTCTGGAGAAGGGTACAGCCAGAGTGAAGTTGCTGCTTTCTGCCCGTCTTGTGGCATAAAAGCTTGTTTCACGCTGTCCTCGAAGTGGATCCAAGTGTGGTCCCAGTGTGATCCAAGTGTGGTCTCTCTCTTCTCTCTCTCTCTCTCTCTCTCTCTCTCTCTCTCTCTCTCTCTCTCTCTCTCTCTTCTCTCTCTCTCTCTCTCTCAGTTTTCATTATTATTATTGATATATAACAAGAATAGAGACTACCTGGAGGTTACCTGGAGGTTATTCTGGGGATCAACGCCCCCGCGGCCCGGTCCATGACCAGGCCTCCCGATGGATCAGGGCCTGATCAACTAGGCTGTTACTGCTGGCCGCACGCAGTCCAACGTACGAGCCACAGCCCGGCTGATCCGGCACTGACTTTAGGTATCTGTCCAGCTCTCTCTTGAAGGCAGCCAGGGGTTTATTGGCAATTCCCCTAATGCTTGATGGGAGGCTGTTGAACAGTCTTGGGCCCCAGACACTTATTATGCTTTCTCTTAGTGTACCAATGGCGCCCCTACTTTTTATTGGGAGCATTTTGCATCGCCTGCCCAGTCTTTTACTTTCGTAGGGAGTGATTTCTGTGTGTAGATTTGGGACCATTCCTTCCAAGATTTTCCAAGTGTAGATTATGATATATCTCTCTCTCCTGCGTTCCAACGAGTACAAGTCAAGTGCTTCCAAGCGTTCCCAGTAGTTAAGGTGCTTGACAGAACTTATACGTGCAGTAAAAGATCTCTGTACACTCTCTAGCTCTGCAATTTCACCTGCTTTGAATGGAGATGTTAATGTACAGCAATATTCCAGCCTAGAGAGAACAAGTGATTTGAAAAGGATCATCATTGGCTTGGCATCTCTCGTTTTGAAAGTTCTCATTATCCATCCTATCTTTTTCTTTGCATGTGCGATCGTGGCACTGTTGTGATCCTTGAAAGTGAGATCCTCAGACATTACTACTCCCAGGTCCCTTACATTATTTTTTTCCGCTCTGTTGTATGGCCGGAGTCAGTAGTATACTCTGTTCTAGTTATTATCTCCTCCAGTTTTCCATAACGGGGTAGTTGGAATTTGTCCTCATTGAACATCATATTGTTTACCGTTGCCCACTGGAAAACTTTGTTTATATCTTCTTGGAGGTTAACCGCGTCCTCAGCAGATGACAGCCTCATGCAGATCCTAGTATCATCCGCAAAGGATGATACGGTGCTGTGGTGTATATCTCTGTCTATGTCTGATATGAGGATAAGGAATAAGATGGGGGCGAGTAGTGTGCCTTGTGGAACAGAGCTCTTCACTATGGCAGCCTCCGATTTAACTCTGTTGACCACTGCTCTCTGTGTTCAATTTGTTAGGAAGTTGAAGATCCATCTCCCCACTTTCCCAGTTATTCCTTTAGCACGTATTTTGTGTGCTGTTACGCCATGATCGCATTTGTCAAACTCTTTTGCAATACCCGTCACTGTATATATCATAGATGAACAAGTGTTCCTTTAGTCGTTAAGAACCAGATATAAAGTTTGTCAGGAAACAGGACAAATGTTTCCTGACGCGGGTCTTAATCATATGATGACCCACAGCTGAAGACTTAGGTCATCTGACCATGGACTTCCGCTGGCTTATCGGTCCACCTCTTGAAAAACCATAGTTATGATTATAACCATTATTTGTAATATATTATTGTTAAGAACCCAGACGATTGTCTCCTGCCACGTGACCGTCAACTGAAAACAACGACAGTTGACTGAACTTCCGCTGCTACAACTAGGTTTTAAACCTGATTAAAAAAAAATAGCTACGTGTAGTATTTAGTAGTGTCCTTGGGTAGATATTTTACTAATATTCTTTTGTTATTTCTGACATGTATAATGTGGCTTAAATTGAGATGGATTCGCTTTGTAACTTGGATTTTGACCTCTTTATGTGACCTTAGGTTTTCAAGTTTAATATATAGTGTGAAATCTTGTCACATAGGTCAAGTGTGAGAATTCGTAAAGTAACACTGTTAATGGGCCAATTCTAGGATTTGAAGTGAAAAAAAAAGACATTTTTTACATTGTCAAAAAATTGACAATGATAATTGATAATTGTACTCTGGCAACTTATCAGTTCCGGAACATATAAAGATGAACAAAAAAAAAAAAACTTTAGATATAATCGTCACATGACTAATACCCATATTACGATAGGATCCTGACGAATATTATAACACGTCTCAGATGTTAGAATAGGCCTACACACACAATTTCAAATTCAAATTCAAACTTTATTCTCTATAAGTATTACAATGCTGAGTTTACAGAATTTGGTTATTGTGTGGTTTACATGTAATAAAATAACAATTACAGGGTTTACCACTAGAACGCCTAGCATGGCTAGGGCTTTCGGGCATGTATAAATGGAAACAGACACCCTTGGGAGTTTACCGGGAGAGAGTTTGGGGGGGGTCAACGCCCCGGGGCCCCGGGTCTGTGCCAGGCCCCCTGGGGGATCGCCCTGAAAAAACCGGCTGTTGCTGGGGCTGCACGAAAAACCAACGTAGGGCCCACAGCCCGGTGATCGGGAAAACTGATTTTAGGTACTTGTCCAGTGCCGTTTGAAGCCCTCTAGGGGTCGACACCCACACTTGAAGGACTTTAGTTATCCACACGAGGCTTTTTCAAGGTGGTCCCTATATGGGGTTAAGGAATCTTGATCCAATTTGGGAAAACTACCTTCCGCGCCGGTCAAACCTATTGTCAAATTTCCCCCGGGGCGATTATGACCCTCGGGGTTTTAACTCTTCCATGAATTTTTAAAACACGCTTAGTAATCACGTGCGTTTTAAAAAGATATTCACAAAATTAAAATTTATAGGCGGTTGGACTAACTGGTTGGATTGGCAACGGGGTTGGATTAGGCAAACCCGGGGTTGGATTAGGTAGCCGGGTTGGGAAATTAGGCCAGACTGGTTGGTTTTGGGGCTAATTTGGGTTGGATTGGGTTCCCCTGAGTTGGATTGGGGCCCTGACTGGTTTGGGATTAGGCTAGCCTGAGTTGGTTGGCTAACCTTTTTTTGGTTTAGGCACCCGGGGTTGGATTGGGTTTTCCCTAAGTTGGTTTTAGGCTAGCCTGGGTTAGTTTTAAATAACCAGGTTGGATTGGGCTGCCTGGGTTGGATTAGGCTACCTGGTTTTGGATTACCCTAACCTGGGTTGGATTAGGCTACCCTGGGTGGATTGGCTAACCGGGGTTGATTTGGCGAATCTGGTTGGATTGGGCAGCCTGGGTTGAATTTTAGCTAACCTGGGTTGAATTGGGTTTAACCCTGGGTTGGAAAAGGGCCGCCTGGGTTGGATTAGTCTGATGAGTTGAATTAGGCTAACCGGGGTTTGGATTGGGCTACCCTGAGTTGGATTGGGAAACCTGGGTTAGTTAGGCTACCTGGGTTTAGATTAACTACCTTGGTTGGTTTAGGCTCCTGGATGGATGGGCTAACCGGGGTTGGATTAGGCTAGTTGAGTTCGATTGGGCTAACCGGGGTTAGATTGCCAAAATGGGTTGGATTAGGCAGCCGGGGTTGGATTAGGCTAGCCGGGGTTAGTTTATGCAAATTTTTGGGTTGGATTAGGCTCCCGGGTTTTTGGTTAGGTTTTACTTGGGGGTTGGGTTTAGTAGCCTGGTTTGGATTGGGTTTAAACGTGGGGTTGGTTAGACTAGCCGGGGTTGGATTAGGTTAATCGGGGTTTTGGATTATGCTATCGGGGTTTTGGATTGGGCAAACCCGGGGTTGGATTGGCTAGCGGGGTTTGGGATTAAGCTACCCGGGGTTTGGATTAGTCTAGCCTGGATTGGATTGGCTAACCGGGGTTGTTAGCTAGCCTGGGTTGGATTAGGCTAACCGGGTATAATTTTGGGGGCAAACCTGGGTTGGATAGACTAGCGGGGGTTGGATTAGGTTAACCTGGTTGGATTAACTACCCTGGGTTGGTTTAGGAAAACCGGGTTTGGGGATTACTAGCCGGGGTTTTGGTTTAAGGGCAACCCTGGGTTGGATTAGACTAGCGGGGTTTGGGTTTAGGTTTAACCTGGGTTGGATTAGACACCGGGTTGGATTAGGTAACCTGGGTTGGATTAGACTGCCGGGGTTGATTAGGCAACCTGGGTTGGTTAACTACCCTGGGTTGAATTGGGGCAAACCGGGGTTGGATTAGACTAGCCTGAGTGAATTTTTTAAACCGGGGTTTTGGGGTTAAGTTAGTTTAAACTGGATTGGGAAAAATTTTGAAAAAATTTTGAAAATTTTTTTTTTTGAGTCATTTTTGGGTCCATTTTACGCCTTTTTAATTTTGATATATGGTTAATATTTACAGTAAAATTATCATTAGTGTTATTTACCTTTAAAACCCCTTTCCCAATTTAAAAACGGGCGAATTCTTACACAAATCAAAAGTCCGTTTTGGTGGTTAATGGGGCAAAAAAGCCTATCGCTAACTGGGTTATTATGCCTGGATTTTTCCTTTCCCCACTAGAAAAAGGCATTTTAAACCCCTTAAAAGGGATTAAAGAAATTTTTTAAGGGGATACGAAGAGGTAAACCTCTCTCTGGGTGTGTATTTTTCCTTTTTCATCGGTGCCGACTCCCCCCTCTTATAAAAAAAACTTAAGCGACTCAAAAGAGGGTAAATTAGCTTTTGGGGGAAAACTTGATGGAGATTGAAGTCTTAGGGAAGCATGTAGGGCGCCCGAGCCCAACATGAAGCTCTTCAACCACCCCCGGGAAACCCCCCACACCACAACTTTCATCCTCACCCCCCTACACCAACTTTCATACCACCCATATATAAACTCCATTATTGGGGGTTAAAATCATTCTTTTGTTTTATAAGTTGTGTTTTTTTTTTTTACAATTTTTGCATTGATACTAACTTTTATAGGTACCGGTGGTGATAAATAATTAATTTTTAAAGCAGTGTAACCCAGTAAGTCAAATAATTGGCGCTTCAAAGGTTGTTGCTCCAAAACCCAGTTTTACTTGACATTTTGGTCCATTCCATTTTTTTACATAAAAGTTAGTTAAAAATATATTTATGTATATTTTTTTTTCGTGCCTCGTTCATTGCTTTTTATAAAAACTTAAAAATAAAAAATTTATTTTACTTTTAAAAACCCCGTAAGAAAAGTGCCATACTGTCATCATACTTGCCAGAATTCAGCTGAAAATCTTGGAAAAATTTCATCCTTTTAAATAAATCCTTAGCATTTTTCTATTTTTGTTTCCTTTTAAATTTTTAGGCCCCGGACTAATGCCACGATGGTTCGCCCCATAACCGACCCGACACTCAAATGTTATGATTTTTTTCACTGGAGATTTACAGGGGCAGAAAAAGCAATAGAAAAAAAATACAGGCGATAGTCCTAACATCCCATTTTCATAAAAATGTTTAAAAGGGGTTTTAAGAACAAGTCGCCACTCATCGATACCCATCGTTACCCCAACCCGGGGCCATGAAATTTAAGAGGGTCGCCCCTGCCTTCCCAATACTGGATCACTATAAAGGTCCGGGGATGCTCCAAAGACAACAAAAGGCACATTATATACACGACTTTGCAAAACCCTTTTGACTTGTGACCTTTTTGTAATAGGCAAAAAAGCTTGTTAAGGAATAAAAGGGAAAACCTGGAAGAGGGACTAAATTTCCTAAAAAACCGAACAAAAAGTAGTAAACAGAGTAAATTGAGGGGGGGCTAGGGTTTAAAAAAACTTGGCACAAGGCACGTATCGTTTCCATCCTTTTCCCATCCTCATTCTGACGACAGGGATGTAAGCTGTGGATTACATCCCTGTTTTCAGTTGGGGGACACTGCAAGACTCCAGGGGAAAACAATATGAATTCTTGGTGAAAAAATTTTCAATTACCCGAAGGGAAAAACGGAGGGAAGGGAAAAACTATATGGGGAGTATAAAAAAAAATTCCAACCCCCAAAAGAGCGAAAAAAATGAAAAAGACCTGGGGGGAAATAATGTCGAGGCTCTCCCCTTTCAAGGCCACAACTTTGTATCAATTTGCATCTGCTAAAAAATACAGGATGGATAATGAAAACCCCTCAAAATGGGGAAAATCCCAACCCCATGATGACACTCTTAGGTCGCTTGTTCTATCTGGCGGAATATTGGCAACAAAACAGCGCCCTTAAAGGGAAGGTGAAATTGCTGACCTAAAAAATGTACAAGAACCTCAAATTCGGGGAACGCTTAAAGTTCCTCACCTTGTCCCCCAAAAAAAGCGGGCGGGGAGAAAAAAGATTATATACATTTGGGAAAAATCCTATGGGATTGTCCCAAAACCTCACACAAAAATCACCCCCATAAAAGCAAAGACTCGGCGACGAGCAACATCCCCCCAATCAAAAGTAGGGGGCGCCACTACACAATAAGAGACAACACAATAAGGTCGGGCCCCAAGATGTTCAACTGCCTCCCAGCTACACGGGGGGATTACCAATAACCCTGGCTGTCTTCAAGCGGGCACGGCAGGCATTTAAAAGTCAGTCCTACCCCGGGCTGTGGCTCGTACGCGGGTTGCGTGCGGCCAGCGTAACAGCTTCATCAGGCCAGTCATCTAAACCAATTTGTAGTATGTTTTTTTTTATTATAGCCCCCATTTAAATAGTTCCACTCCTGGAAAAAACTAAAAAAAAAAGACAGAACAGGCAAATACTTTTTAAACGTCTTTTAAGGGTTTTAAAACCCATCATAAAAAATTTTGTTTTTTGTAATGAGTGGTGGCATGTAACATAAACCAGGATCCCGAGCCCAATTACGTCCCTGTTATGTTTTCGAGAATTAAATTTTTGTAATTTGTACCACTGCGCCGCTAGCGGGTTACATCACTGAGTTACAGAATTTTAACAAATGTTTCCCCCAAACGGGAAATAAGTATTGTGTAAAAAACATTTCATGTTAAGAAGTTTTCGTACACCCCAGCTAAATTATTTTTGGCAAATTATAAACAAAGTCTTTGCATACAACTTCCAGCGTGTCATTTTTTTTGTTTCTTTTCAACAAACTGGGGTATCCCCCAAAGCATGGTGCCCCCAAAATGTCAAGTTAGGAGTCATTCCCTTACATAACGTTGGGGCACCCTTTGCCCAAAACTATTTAGCAGTTACCACACTCATAATCCAAAATGGGTGAAGTTTTAACTCAAAGCCAAATGACTCCTAAAAAATCCAGGCAGTCATTAACCCCTGGGCCGCTAGCTTAATAAGATTCATCCCAATAGGATATTTCTGATCATGGGAGGTTTGGGTTAGCTCACCGCCCTAGGTTCAATCCCGCCGTTCTTTATTTTTTTGCAATCTGTTATTTAAAATTTGTAAGTCATCAATCTACTGTGGTAACAAAATATTTAAAAAATGTTTAGTTTGGGAAAAATGGGCGCAGAATGTTTTAAAATACAATAAAAAAATTTTTAATATCAATTAAACGAATCAATTCAATACCAGAAATTTGAGGTAGGCTGAGTCCAGGCGTATGTCCAGGCTGTATGTCCAGGTGTTGTTCAGGCGTATGTCAGGTGTAAAGTCCAGGCTGTATGTCCCGGGGCTGTATTTCAGGGTGTATGTTTAGGCGTATGTCCAGGTGTATTTCAGGCTGTAGTCCAGGCTGTATGTCCAGGCTGTTGTTAGCTGTTGTCCGGTGTATGTCAGGCTGTATGTCCCGGCTGTATTCCAGGCTGTATGTCCAGGCTGTATGTCCAGGCTTTATGTCCAGGGGTTTTTCCCGGGTGTATTCCGGTGTATGTCCAGGCTGTTATGTTCAGGCTGTATGCCAGGCGTATTTAGGGGTGATGTCCCGGCTGATGTCCAGGCTGTATGTCCAGGCTGTATGTTCCCTGGTGTAGTCGGCTGTAGTTATGCTGATGTCCCGGCGTATGTCCGGCTGTTGTTCAGGCTGTTGTCCAGGCTGTATGTCCAGGGTGTAGTCCAGGCGTATGTCCAGGCTGTTACGTTTCGGCGTATTCCAGGTGTATGTCCAGGCGTTGTTCAGGGTTTTATGTTTCAGGCTGTTTTCCAGGGGGATGTTAGGCTGTATTCCGGCTGTATGTCAGGCTGA
Organism: Cherax quadricarinatus; assembly: GCF_026875155.1. Classification (NCBI taxonomy): domain Eukaryota; kingdom Metazoa; phylum Arthropoda; class Malacostraca; order Decapoda; family Parastacidae; genus Cherax; species Cherax quadricarinatus. The sequence continues at coordinate 87,595,980 of NC_069405.1, forward strand.
TGTCCAGGCTTGTGTGTTTTTTAGGCTGTATGTCAGGCTGTATGTCCAGGCTGTAGTTCAGGGTATGTCCAGGGTGTATGCCAGGCTGTATTTCAGGCTGTTTCCAGGTGTATGCCCCGGCTGTTGCGGCTTTTGCCAGGCTTATTTCAGGGGTTTTGTTCAGGCTGTATGTCCCGGCTGTATGTCCAGGGGCCCCGTTGTCCAGGTTTTTTTCCCCCGGGTGTTGTCCGGGTGTTGCCGGTGTTGTTTCGCGTTGCCAGGCTGTATTTCGGCTGTATGTTTGGCTGTATGCCAGGCTGTATGTCCGGGTGTATGTTCGGGGTATGTCCAGGCTGTATGTTAAGGGTGTATTCCAGGTGTATGTCCAGGCTGTATGTTCAGGGTGTTGTTCAGGCTGTATGTCCAGGCTGTTGTTCAGGCTGATGTCCAGGCTGTAGTCCGGCTGTATGTCCGGGTGTATGTCAGGCTGTATGTCCCGGCGAGTCCGGGTGATGTCCGGCTGTTGCCCGGCTGTATGTCCGGCTGTAGCCGGCTGTATGTTCAGGCTGTATGTCCCGGTGTATTTCCAGCTGTAGTCCAGGTGTATGCCAGGGTAGTTCAGCTTATGTCCCGGTGTAGTCAAAGGCCCGTTCCAGGCGTTGTCCCCGGCTGTGTCCCGGTGATGTCCGGTGTATGTCCAGGCTGTTTTTCCAGGGTGTATGTCCAGGCTGTATGTCCAGGTGTATGTTCAGGGTGTATTCCCGGGTGTATGCCAGGCTGATGTCCAGGCCCCGTTTGTCCAGGCTTAAATCCAGGCTGTCCCCCCTTTTCCGGCGTATTTCAGGTGAAAGTCCCGGGGTATGTCCCGGCTGTAGTCCCGGCTGTATGTCCAGGCTGATTCCAGGTGTATGTCCAGCTGTATTTCCAGGCTGTAGTCCCGGCTGTATGCCCGGGGTATGTCCAGGGTGATGTCCCGGCTGTATTTCCCGGCTGTATGTCCGGGTGTATGTCCCGGCGTATGTCCAGGCTGATGTCCCGGCTGTATGTCCCCGGTGTATGTCCAGGCTGTTTCGTCAGGTGTATGTCCGGTGTATGTCCGGCTGTATGTCCAGCGGGAGTCTGTAACCCACCGAAATTTTGAGCATCTTAAAATTTAATGTAACCGGGAAAAAAGGCGAAAAAGGGGTTAATTCCACGAATGTTTCCCTGTTGCCTTTTTAGGCTTAAATTCGTTTATTTCAGCTTTGGTCCCGTTTACAGGTGGAAAGAAAATGGGAAAAAAAAAAAAAACCCGGTTTTATTTCACTTTTAAAGCACTTTGGAGTCCCACATATTTCTGTTGAGTTTGTTTAAATTATTTAAAAGGGGAAGAAAAACTGAAAGGGTTTATGATGCAGGTTTTCCCTGATTTTAGGGGGGCGGTGTTAAAAATTTCCAGGTTTTTTTTTTTTTTTCGCCGGTTTTTCCCCGGCCCGGGTTTTTCCGTTTACCCCCTTTTGGGTCCCCATTTTTGTCCGAGACTTAATTCCAAGGGGGGGGAAGTACCTCCCTCATTTTTGGGGCAATGTCCCCCCTACCCCTTCCCCGCCCTCAAGGGGGGCTGTGGGAAAAACACCCCCCTTTGGGTTTCCATCTACCGGGCCCCAAAATCGTGGGGATATTTTAGCGGCAGATGGTAGCAAGTACCCTTTGGGGCCTTTAGGTTTTTTTGACCTTGTACGTCTAACCGCAATAGCCATTTATGTAAATTGGCTTTTTTTGGGGTGTGTGTGAGAGCTGGTGACTATCTTAGAATGGATTTTGCTTTTTAAATGATTAAGAAAGATTAAAGGGATTTAAAATACTTCAATGTTTTCAAGTTGGAAATGATGATTTCGAAAAGACATCATTCAAAGTTTTCAGTGCTAACACAGCATGACATTAAACCCCTGGAAAAGTGAAAAAAAAATTTGGTAAAATTTTTCCCCAGTCCCTGGGTTGTGAGCGCTAAGACAATTTACGACTTAAGAACCCGTTGGATAAGAAGCACTTTTATTACACTTGATAGCTAGAACAATCGGAGGCTGACTAGCAACAATCACAGGTGTTTATGATTTATATGACATAAAAATAATAATATAAAAAAGGTTTAACAGTAGGTGTGGGTTTTTGTGGACAGCGGAAGGCCTCGGGCAGAAAACCCAAAGCTCCCGGGGGCGGGTATCATAAACTAAGACCGCGTCAGGAAAAAATTGTTCTTCCCGTGGTCTTACCCAACTTATCTGCGGCCCAAAAAATCTGAAAACACTTCGGAGTAAACCTTTGGGACTGAAAGAAGTAGAATAACTGGACGCAGTTATTTCACCCGTAAGGTTTTGTCTGCCTATTTCATGTTTTCCTGAAACCCGTAGTTACATTTTCTCTTGTTACAACAGTCATACCATTTTACACGAATAATTCCTTGCCTCGGTATCTTTACATCATTTTTATTCCCGTTTTTCAAAAAAGAATGTATTTCCTCGCCATCTATTGAGATAGCTCAGTGCTGTGGAGAGTTGTAATAATGTTGTAGGAAAATCTTGGTGGCCAGGCAGCCTGGGAGGCCTTCTCGCTATTTCACTTCTACTTGTGTGGGTGTACACATTTTATTGGGTTGGGGTAGCGTGCACAAAGGGTACAATTGAGAGAACCAAACCCTTTTAAGGCATCCTGGGGGAAATGTAGCAAGAATGGACTTGTAAAAAAATTGAACCGGGACACATGCGGGAAATATATATTTTCAAGATGGTTTTTTAAATTTTATCCTTCGTGTTTATTTATTTTATAGTGTTTATGGCAAGCCTTTTCATGAGGGGAATTATGGTCTTATATGGTGAAAATTTTTGCTTCTTCTCAAGAAATGTTTTTTTCAGTTATTTAACTTCGGGAAATTTAAAAAAGGGATAAAGTATTAGCATATTGATAAGTGATGTGAAACTTGCTGTTTTCACAAATATTTCGATTTTTTTTTTCAAGATGGGGGAGGAACACATCATCTCTAAGCTGAGGGACTGATTATCCAAACTCCTTCTCTTATTTCCCCTGTTTTTCTCTGTTGGGGTTTTTAAAGCTACTGGTTGGCGGAATATTTCCCCTAAAGAAAGTCAAGTTTTTAAACAAGTGTTTTTTCATGTGCTTGCAGTTTTCTTAGTTTTAAAAATAATAATTTCCCTTTTTTACTAAAAATAAGAAACCCAGGAGACTAGTGATATTCTTGTGACAAAAAACCCACACATGGGGAGGGAAAGAACTTAAGACGACGTTTCGGTCCACTTGGACCATTTACATTTTCTTGTAAAATGTATAAATTAAATAGCATTTTAAAGATTAAGAACACGCATTTTTCCTTTAAACGAAATTTTTTGATAACAGTGTATTATTATATATATATATATATTTTTATATATATTTAATATAATAATAATTTAAATAATTTTTAAATAATTATCCCCAATGCCTTCCCGTTAGCCCTCCCCCCACCTGCGTAGACTTTTCATCCTCCCTTTTTTAAAAGCTTTAATTTTAAATTGGGTTTTTCCTTTTACCTCTTATTCCTATTTCAATTTCCCCTTATTTTATTTTTCAAATAAGGTAAAAACTGATGGGTCTCATTTTTTTTCCTTTTTTACGTTTGAACATTTTTGCTTATTCTTTATGTGTGACAAAAAAATACATATTTTTTCATTTTGAAAAAAAATTTAAAATTTAACTTTTGTAAGTTAATAATTTTTTGAATGAACGAAAATAGAATTTAAAATGGGATAAATGGCATTGCAAAAGGCAAGTATTATTTAAAGCCAGCCCCCGGTAAGTTTGGTATAGCTAAATAGGGGTTTGGGTTACCTAGGGTTTGTTTAAGGTTAAGTTCTATCATGGAAACATGGGGTCCCCTTCGGCCGCGGTTTAAAAAAGGGTTTAATCCCGTAAAACAACGCAAAAAGTGTTATTAAGTTTTCGGAGAAATTTCCGTTTCCTTATCTTTTTTTTTTTTTTTTGGCACAACTATATTTGTTTTTGCTATCCATTATTTTCAGGAACCGGAAATTTTGTTACATTCAAATTCAGCATTTGATTAGTTAAGGGAAAGGAGTTATTGTGGGGTTTTTTGGAAATCTAATTGAGCCTGTTTCCGTTTTTGATATTTACTGTGATGGATTTTGAGAATCCCCCTTTAAAAGGTTAAAATTTTAATGTGCTAGTAGGAATTATTCTATTTTATTATTTTTGATTGGTTTTCCAATTTGCAATTTTCTCAAAAATGAGATTTGGCTTCTGTCAAAACGTTTTAAATGCCATTTGACCACATCCAATTTTTTTCTTGAGATTTTGTTTAAGAAATTCGGGATTTTTTTGGACTGTATAGGGGGGACAGTTTGACTAATTTGATTTTAAAATGATTGAAGGGTGTCCCGCCCATCTTTTTTAAAACTTTTTCCTGGGATTCAAATGGGGTTATTATGAAAGAAAAAAAAAAATTAGGCCAAGAGAACCTTTCAGGGTTGCGAAAGCTGCGTTCCTTTTTTAGGGTTTATGTTTTAACTTTCGATTAATTTTTCATGTGGTAATAAAAAAAAAAATTTTTAAAAAGGAGGAGAAACCAAAAGAACTTGTCAAAGACCAAAAATTCATTTTTTTTTGGGGTTTAAAGAGAGGCCCGCCAGGAAACACTTCCTGTTTCTCATGCCCAATTTAGAAACAGGGAAAAAAGAACTTTTGGCAATTGGTCCAAGTTTATGGAAATCCCCTTAACTAAAACCAAAAACTTCTTCTTCGGCTTCAAACTTTGAAGCTAATAAGAAGGTTGGGAATGTTATTAAGTGTTAAAACCAAAATTGAAAAAATTTTTGTTTAAATGTTTTGGACGTTTTTAATTGTTACTTATCTTTGGAAAAACTGATCCTTTAAATTTTTCCGGGCTCAAAAAAATTCCGTTTTTTTTAGAGGGCGAGGGAAAAAATTTTAAATTTTAAATTTAATAGTGTTGGTTCAGGGAAAACTAAATCCTGGGGCTTCCTTTATATTTTATGCAATTTATTGTGTTTTTTCATCCATGTTTTTTTCAACTTCAATTACATTTTAAATTTTCTTCTCTTATTTTTATTTGTTGTACATTTTTAGGGGCATTTTGTTTTTTTTATTTTAAGACAAAAAAAAAAGGGTTATAGCATGAAATTTTTTTTTTTTTATATTTCCTTTAAAAATCCTTCCTTAAACTTTAAAGGGGGGTGATGTTTTTTCATCAAAATGACGGGCAACAATTGTGGCGCGTCAACCGGGGTAAACGTCGTTTTGAAAGGGTTGATTGGTGAAAATCAGCCACCTGTTGGGTTCCCCCTCACCTTCCTTGGTTAATGTGGGCTTACAGGGTTTTTGGCCCCTGGTTTTATACATCGGTTATTTTCGGTTATTGGTTTAAAAACTCCTAAAAATCCGAAGAATTTATCTTATTACTATTTTAATGATGGCCCACCAGATGGTAGCCAGGAAAAATAAAACGTGATTGTCGGAATATTTCGAAATTCCTTCGAGAGATGGGTAAGCGCATGGCTTAGCTTCTTGTCAATTAAAGAGGACTTTGAGGGGCAGAAATGGAACACATGTAATGCTTCATCCGACGAACAGACTTGTAGTACTACTCTACTTTTTTTAATATCGACAGTTTCCTACCAAGGTAAGTTTATTGAGGTACACGTTCACATAAGTACAATTATCATACATAGTTTAGCATATGTGTAAATTACCTAGGATAACTCAGAAAAGCCAGACAAAATAACTTATTTCCTTTGGGATCCTTGTGCGAGCCTTACTGTCTTGCCAGAGTGCACGAACACCAGCAATTCAATTTTATTATTATTATTAACACATCGGCCGATTCCCACCAAGACATCACTGTCTAGCAAGACATCACTGTCTTGCTAGAGGGGTCTTTACCTGTTGGTGACCCGACCTCACCAAGGGAGGGAGCAGGTAGAGAGAGCACATACATGGAACCTGCACACTCAACGGCAGCCTCTGAGACATACTTGGAACCTGCACACTCAACGGCAGCCTCTGAGACATACTTGGAACCTGCACACTCAACGGCAGCCTCTGAGACATACATGGAACCTGCACACTCAACGGCAGCCTCTGAGACATACATGGAACCTGCACACTCAACGGCAGCCTCTGAGACATACATGGAACCTGCACACTCAACGGCAGCCTCTGAGACATACATGGAACCTGCACACTCAACGGCAGCCTCTGAGACATACTTGGAACCTGCACACTCAACGGCAGCCTCTGAGACATACATGGAACCTGCACACTCAACGGCAGCCTCTGAGACATCCTTTGGAACCTGCACACTCACGGCAGCCTCTGAGGGCATACATGGAACCTGCACACTCAACGGCAGCCTCTGAGACATACATGGGAAACCCCAACTCAACGGCACCCCTGAGACTACAGGAACCCGCACACCAACGGCAGCCTCTGAGAAACTTGGAAATGCACACCAACGGGATC